>CM040241.1:189668936-189868936 GCA_022545495.1 Chrysanthemum lavandulifolium | reverse complement strand
TTTTAATTATTTTTTTAGTATATATTTGATCCACAAAATCATAAAAATAATATGACAAGTCGTACCGATCCGTCGGACGTTTTTTGCTATATATATATATATATATATATATATATATATATATATATATATATATATATATATATATATATATATATATATATATATATATATATATATATATATATATATATATATATATATAGTGAGGATCAGTCTTGATTTTTTTAATTCGTGCGGATGTGCGGATAGATCTGGCCAGCTGGTTCTAGATCTGATCTTGACGTTTGTAAAAAGTCGAGATCTGCTTGCTTTCAGTGATTAATTAGTATAGCGATTTTTTAATTCTTTTCCTTTTGAGTGATCCTTACTTATTATTATCTTCTTTCGTTTTTTATTTTTCGAGTTTTCTAAGCGTTTTGTTTTTGATTATGAGTCTCAAGTGATATTAGCGATATTATGAGTGTATGATATTATTAAACTATGATATTATAAAATGGTGATATTATAAAGCCATTTGTGATATTAAAACTTTTTTACGTATAAAATGAACTATGATATTCTGAAACATATAATAGTTCTTATGATATTAACAATTTTATTAAAAAAGCATATGATAGTTAAATTGATATTAATAATTATATTATAAAAATAAGAAAAGTTCTGTGATAGTAAAAGGAGCAGTGATATTAACGTTTTTATTAAAAAAAGCGGTGATATTAATAATATTAGTAAAAAAAAAAAAAAAAAAAGTTAGTGTGATATTATGATTTGTATTTAAAAAAATTATGTGATATTAAGATCGGATCTTGACTTTTTGTAAAAAAAGTCATAATCGGCAATATCACAATCGTCTGTCGTAAAGCGATTTTTTTCGTGATTAATAATTTATCGTCCTCTTTATTTTTAAATTTTTGATTTTCTTGATTAAAAAAAAAAAAAAAAAAAAATATTGTGATATTATTATATTATCACTCTTAAAATCATCCGCACCCGATCCTTCCCATATATATATATATATATATATATATATATATATATATATATATATATATATATATATATATATATATATATATATACATATATATCATATACATATATATATTCACATATATATATATATATGTATATATATATGTATATATATGTATATATATATGTATATATATATATATATATATATATATATATATATATATATATATATATATATATATATATATATATATATATATATATATATGTATATATATATATATATATATATATATATATATATATATATATATATATATATATATATATATATATATATATATATATATATATATATATATATATATATATATATATATATATACATATTAAAAAACTTGGTTAGTGAAAAAATTTATTTAGGGATATCATCAGTAGTCGTGTCTGTGATCTGCTTCCAATTTTACAGATTGAGTTGATGCCCATAGTGATCGATCATATGGGCCAAACATACTTAAATCCATTCAATTATTGGAAATACTAGTAAGAGGGTAGGGTGTAAGTAGTTAACAATTTTAGTATTTTAGGCTACTATCATCTGCCAAATCATTTCAACATTCACACCTTCACTCACAACATAACTATTTCGGTCTCATTTATCACAATTAATGTGTTTCACTTGCGCAAAAATAATTAAAATATATAAATAAATAAAAATAACAAAATTGTCATGTGTCTGCGGGTTTCGTGAAGTTGCTCTCGGCAATAGCGTGTGGTATGATGGCGAGGTTTGATGTCGCCGAATGAGGAGACCGCGTTGGATTGGCGAGAACTGTCGCCGTGATGCCGAATCTCTAACACCAATATCGACTTTACTCTTGCGTGCGGGCGGAACTTTTGAGGCGGAGAGGGTCTCGCCAAAATTCTGACAGCGTAATGTAAATATTATAGGTTTTAAAAGTAACTTAGTTGAGGTTATGAACAAATATCCGATTCGGTCCCCCAAAATAAATTGTCAAGTTACATCAATGCTTGCATGGCTCACATCGTTTTGATAATGCAATTATTGTAGTTCACACATATTCTTTTCAGAAATTTTGTTCACACACGTACATTCAATTATTGTACGTACGTTCTTTTCAGGAATTTTGTGTACTGGTAAGCATCAATATCAACTTTACTCTTGCATGCCCCCCTTCGTTTTGATGATGCAATTATTTTAGTTCACACCAATTCTTTTTAGAAATTTTGTTCACACAGATTCAATTAGGCATGAGAACAGTGCGGGTTTCGTCTGATCGTGTCAATTAGTTATCTAATTTTTTTGAGCGTAAATTAGTAGTGCAGTGCTGATCAGTGCTGAGAAGGGATTCGGATCTGAGTCTGGGTGTCAAAATCGGGTTTCATTTTTTCGAGAATTCCGGTTTGGTCACCGATCGTCTTAGAATTAGTGGTCCGATTTTTTTTCACTTATTTTGTAGTCTGATCACAGGTCAGTATTTGAGAATCGGTGTCGTTTCGTGCTGATCAGGTGCAGTTCAGGTTCGGTTCCGGAATTCAATTTGAAATGCTCATCCTAGATTCAATTATTGAACGTACATTCGTTTTAGAAAATTTGTTCACACACGTGTACCATCAATTATTGTACTTTGTACATTCCTTTTATAAATTTTATTCACACATGTGTACCATCAGTCTTACATTATATTTCACAAATGTCTCTCTTCAATCTATAACTTTAAATGTCTCTAACAACACTTCAACCCAAAACTTTTTTGTTAGGGGGAACAAAGTCCAGGGCGGAGCTAGGATGCTCCCGAGGGCTCACAGGAACCCAATATATGTTTGTCGCCCAATGTAAATTTTTGTTAAAAATCTCGATTTCTTCAAAATAAACCTGGTCCCTAAACATTGTGTCGGATAAATACATTAGTTTGTCAACCAATATGTCAAAAGAAAAACACGTCTTCTTATATTGTTTACTATTTTTAGGAAATCATACATTTTAATTTATTTTTATTTCCTTACTCGTAAAATAAAATTATATGCACGAGGGTGCTTAAAGTACTGGCTTTCACACTAAGCGAACATCCGATTGTCTCTTATGTGTGCGAAACTTAAACTAGAATGATTGTAGGTTTAAGTCATAACTTGGGACATGATAATTAGTTGTTAATAATAATAATAATAATAATAATAATAATAATAATAATAATAATAATAATTTCGTTTTACCTGCAGCATGAAGATAAGTCTATATATATTTATTCATTACATGATCATCTCTTATAATAATTCCTCAGTTAAGATGTTGATTATCAACCATGAAAGTTTTCGACTTTTGCATTCTCTCATCATCTTATTCACACTTATGTTCGTTGAAGTAACTGATGTTCAAGCAAAAGCTGGATTTCTTCCTCAAGCTGAAAGTATGTATTTTTATAATCTTTTTTCTATATCATGTTGTTATCGTAGGTGGTTAGACTCTTGTTTATGTATTAAGGAAAACTCATTTGGATTATATAAGATTCATTTTCTGGAAGCAACAAATTTGAATAAAACCTCAGTTTCGTTAATAAGTTTTTTATTCTCTTGCAGAGGATGCTCTTATTGATATAGCTAAGGAATTGGGTAAAAGTGACTGGAATTTTACCCTTAATCCATGTGATAATACTTCGAACTGGAGAACAGAAACAAGGAGAGAAATGCCTTTGTATAACAACACTCTTTTGTGTAACTGCTCCTACATCGGCAATGTTTGTCATGTGGAATCGTTGTATGTTGCATCGATTCATTCTCACCCATAATTTGTCAATATTTTTGCTTATTTTGGACTTATGATGATTACCCAAAAAACTCTATGACGTTTTATGATATAATGTAGTTTCGTAACAATATAAATCTACTCAAGATGTCATATAGATTAAAGTTCACGAAATGCTAAAATTGGTATCAAATGTGTATATTTGTTTTAATCACTTTATTTTGACATTACAAGCATGAGGTTGAACGGTCATTCAATTGAAGCTCGTAAGTGTAAGTTCATTGTTTTATGAACAGATTTCTCAAGGGGCAGGATCTTGGTGGTATTCTTCCACCATCACTAGCGAAGTTACCTTACATAAAAAAGATGTAAGAAAAACACCTATTGTTTGTATCAGAAGCCATGTACTAAATATTAATTCAGAAATCTTGGTTTTATTGAAGTGATCTGAATCGTAATTACCTAAATGGTACCATACCACGTGAATGGGCTTCAACCAAGCTGGAGTACTTGTGAGCCATTTTTCGGTCGTATTAAAAATTACTTTCATGAGTATCTATATGAATTTCAGCTTCTTAGAGAATTGTAATGTAGGTCTGTTTCAGTGAATCGCTTGTCAGGAAGGATTCCACCATATTTGGGCAATATAACATCACTTATATCTGTGTATGTTCTCACAGGTCTCACTGTATCTTTCACGCACACACAAAATTGGTCTTCTAATGCTAATTGCATAAGAAGATAACCAGTATTGAGCAACAACAACGGAAAAAAAAAGAAGAAGGAAGAAGCAGAGTTTTAAGAATTAACGATTTAAGTTGATTACCTTAAGATATAGGAACCAAAAGTTACTCGTATTAGCTTAATGATAATTTTGAAAGGTTATTAGTTTCAATAAATTTTTTATAAGTTATCACCTTAAATCAAAGTTTTTGAAAGTTGGTCAAATTAAGAAAGTATCTTTAAAAAACATTGATTGTTTTTTCTGGCCTAAAAAGAGTCTGATAAATAATCTTTCCTCCGTCGAAAATATAAGTCAGTGTTTGTTTTTGAAGTCTTTTCTTGACTTTGTTGTAATTATTTTTTAGTGTTATATAATCTTGATGAAAAGTATACAATGAACATATATGTGAAACACAAGTCATTTATATATTTTCCAGTAGTATTATATAACACGGTAAAAATAATTACTGATCAATGAAAAAACTTCGAAAAAATCGACTGAGACGAAAATATCATCTTTCTTACTGTAATACTCCGTATGAAATTAGCTCATACAATTTTGTGTAGATTATTATGTGCCTTATATCCAGTTGTGTTTGATGAATAAATGAATACCAGGAGCCTGGAGAGCAACATGTTCTCTGGAACCATTCCAGCAGAGCTTGGAAAACTTGAAAACTTAGAAAACCTGTAAGCAATTTGGTACTGCATGTATGCCTTCTTTCATTCTTTGTATTGGATGTATATACTTCAACGACTTCGACATTTATTATAAATCATATTTTTTTTAATTTAAGAAACTAACCTACAATATGATCTATTCTCAAACTATAGGATCATCAATTCAAATAATCTAACTGGTGAGTTGCCGATGGAGCTGAATAATCTGACAAATTTGATCGAACTGTAGGCACACTTCACCCTTTAAACTCTTATTTTAACTAATTATTTATAGAAGCATGATATATTGTTTACCTTTTTGCTGATCATTTTCTAAATTACTTATCGCTACTTAACTGCCACACTTCTTCAGCCGATTAAGTAGCAACAACTTTAGCGGAAAGATCCCGAACCTTAGAGGGTTGAGAAGAAAACTTCAGAAATTGTAAGTATTTTCTTCTTTGTTGAAAAACTTTTTCAGCATTTGTTACTTTGTTGAAAAATTCACATTTTAACATAAACTTAACAAATTTTTCCAACTGTGAAGATAGACTTTTTTTAAAAACTTTTTCAATGATTATTACTTATTTTTTGCCTAGTTTTTCTGTGAATTTTTTTCAGATAAAACTACACATTTTTTATCTTTTACGTTATCTTCACTGTTCATTTTAACAATGAAGGTGATTTTTTTTTCTTTGATTTTTTTTAATGAACCTTACTTATTCAAAACTTTTTCTGCGAAACCATTTTACATGTAGTTTTTTAAATAGTGAAGATAATTTCTTTTCAGTGAATATTACTTATTTTAGTTCTAGTTTACTGTCAATGTTTTTAGATTTTTTATTAAATGCATATGTATTTTGAACTCACAAATGATATAAATTTTTTTAATATCATAATTCATCTAAAAAGTGAAGATGAATATTTTTCACTTTCATTTTCAAAACTTAATACTAAAATCCACAGTAAATATTCCATGTTCACAATAAATCAACTAAAAACTCAACTTTTGATGAACGGTGGATTTAAGATCACAAACATGAAAAAAATTGAAGATGTTTAGAAAAATCTAAAAAAAGTTGACAAGAAAGAAGACAAAAAATAAGATACAAATTCAAAAACAAAATATCTTCATGTTCAAAAGAGATTGTGACGTTAATGTTTTTGTATAGTCAAAATCACTCTCAAGATCTAGATCTGGAAAAAAAAATAGAGTGAATGTAAATATATTCGATCATGATTTTTAATAAAAGTGAATATAGTGCCCACTGATCTTCGTCTAAAATTTGAATAAAAAATACCTTAACTGTTAACAAAGTCCCTAACTGTAAAGAAACATTCAGAGAGTAACTCTGACATTAACAAAGCATCGGGCGAGGAAGCTTTCAATATCACTTCCGAGTTCTTCAGGGTCTAAAGAAAGACACGACACTTTCTGAGGCGGAAATAAGTAAGTGAAGTCCCTGAGCCAAGAAGAAGATGATGGAGTCGGGTGAGTGATGATAATAACTCTCTGAATCCCTGAAGATCTCATCAACAATCAAAGACATCCAGAACTTAGATACTTTTTGAAAAATATTTGAAACAAATGGGTGAGAACTTTTTTGCTAAGATAAGTGAAAAGAACTTATCAAAGAAAGTTAAACAAGTACAAGATTTAGTACAAAAAAGAGAAACAGTTGTTAACATTGTACCCTAACCACAACCATTTATCAAACGCAAATGAAATGGAAAGGAGGTTCCAGAAATGTAAAATAATGGTGTGGAAGCGATTCTTAATCGTCTTCCGTCGAGGTGGGCGATCGAGAAAGAATTCGTTTGCCGAGTGATTCATGCGTTTTTGTAACTTCAGATTCGAGACAACCCTTCATTTGTTCACGGGGTGTATTTTCTGTGAAGTGTGGTCGAGAATTGAATATTGGTGCCGATTGTCCCCTATATTTGCTTTTGATGTGTCCGATCTATTGAAGATGGTTAATATTCCACGAAGGCGAAGCACGAAAAATCGTTCTAAGAGGTATTATCTTTACTACGATGTGGAATTGTGGAACAAAGCGAAGCGATAGAATCTTCAAGGTAAAAGGCGGAGAGCTATGGAAGTGGTCGAAAGTATTAAATCTACCTCGTATTTTTGGATTCGAAATAGATCTAGATTAAAAGGTTTAAATTGGGTTGTTTGGTGTAAATATCCTTTGGATTTGATGTAATGTCGTTTTTGCCAGGAGGTCCTTGCTTTGAGGGCCGTTTTGTGGCGCGCTTTTGAATGAAATTTACCTTTCAAAAAAAAAAAACATTGTACCCTAAAATAAGGTTGGACTTGTTCCAATAATAAAAGCATTAATGTAAGTGTTTAATGTAAGCATTTAAACAGTTTAATGCATGACACGTCGCTATTACCCCTCGAGTGATTAAATATAGATTTCTTGCAACAAATGTGATACACATTTAAGAGCATTTACTCCTCATAATAGAACTATAGTCCCTGAACACGTTCAATTGGTTAAGCATATTTCTTACTTAAACATTAACTTTGGTTTATGTTTAAAGTTTAGTGAGGAGATCACTAAATATTTTCATTCAACTTAGATTGTTATTCCCCAAACAATCTTAAGTAAATTCTTTGATTCACTTCTAATAAGAACATAAACGTTGAAAAATCTTAATTTACTTACTCATTTATTTATCTTGTTTGAAGCTTTAAACTTATTTTATTAGACATGAAAGTTGGTTAGTTAACTTAGTTAAAGCTTTGTAACCAACAAAACGGAAACAACAAGCAATTCACCTCGAAGATGCAAGGCACTAAAATAACTCAACACTTCTAGGTGTCCCCTTGAAGATATAGAGCTAGGGATAGTTCACCACTTGATGAAATCCACCAATGAGAAATGAAACAAGGATAGAAAGTTCAAAGATTCAGGGACATATAACCTAATACTTCTTGAGGCAACAAAAGATTTATTAAATAAAAGAATAATAATTATCTAGAATTGTAGCTAACTTATCATTCTTTTAGTTGTGTAGCCATGACATTTTACCCTTAAATTTATTACACTCCTATTAAAAGAGGAGGATAAAATAGTCACAAAATACAAACAAAAATCAAAATTCAAAAATATGGTATATAAAACTAAAAATTAAAGATGACTACAGAACTAAAGAAAAAGTGACTATTTGGCTATATATCTAGATAATTATTCCGTACATAAACTAGAAATGACAAAAGGCTCATAATAAAAACATATGAGATACCAATTAAGAGGTTTAGATAGATTCTATATTAGCCTTTTAATTAGGCTCTTAAAGGGGATAGATAGGCTTTAGTGTATCTCTCAATTAAGAGGAATTAAATGTTTTGGGCCAATTTTCTTTCTTACTTAGAAGAAAGTAAACAACCCCTAAAACTGAAAAGACAATTGTCTATATATGGATGAATCTGTCCATGAACAGTGTCTAGTAAAAGAGCCATAACTTCTGCTATATAAGTCTAAATCACCGCTTCTTGAATTAAAACTAGAAATCATGATCTTCCAAACCATATAAGACTTATAGTTATTTAATTTCTAGATAGTTCTAGTATATTCATTAAAGTTATAGAACATGCAGAAATTGTTTCTGCTCCTGTCATTTACACTTTAACACATTAATATTGTCACGATAATATAACATTACTATTTCAACCTTAGGTTTTAGACCTTGAATTATTGAAGGTAAACACAAATAATGTGTGATTCACATTTACAATGCACAAACCAGATAACAAGATTCGCCCTATTGCAGTAGGCACTATATAGAGGTGTTTTGTTTCCAAGGTTTCTAGGAAAGGTGTGAGTAAAGAAATGTCAAAGTACTTCAGTGATCTTTAGTTTGGAGTCGGAGTGTCAGGTGGCACTGAGGTTGTTTTATGTGGCACCAATAGGGTGTTGAGGGGATATCATAATTATGGGTCTCTTGCAATTCTTACGGTGGACTTCTCGAATGCATTTAACCTTGTAGGATAGATCGGCATTACTCCACGAGGTTAGGGGTGAGACGTTCCTTTATTTCTTTGTGGGTGGATTTCTTATATGCAATGAGGTTATATATGGTCTACCACTTGGGTGTAGCAAGGCGACCCCTTGGGATCTCTTCTTACCGCTCTTGTATTGCATCCGCTAGTACATAAGATCAGAGACAATTGCAAGCTTCTTCTTCATGCTTGGTATCTTGATGATGGGACCGTTATTAGAGATTCAGAAAAGGTGGCAAGGGTTTTAGACATTATAAGGGTGACTGGTCCAGGTTTGGGTCTTGAACTTAATATAAAGAAAAAAAGAGTTATTTTGGCCCTCGTGTAATGGAGTAAAGCTCTATGAGGGTTTATTCCCTTTTGATATTCGGAGGCTGTCATTACATGTGAAGATTCTTGGGGGAGCTGTTAGTAGGGACGTGGATTTTATTAGTGGGTTGGCTATAAGGAGAGCTATGCATGCTATTGATTTAATGAGTTTTCTTCCATAGTTATATGACTCGTAGAGTGAGCTCCTTTTGCTTCAATCATGTATAGGTATTTCCAAACTCTTTTTTTAGTTTAAGGACTTGTCAACCTATACACATGGAGGAGGCGGCCTTGTTCTTTGACAAAGGGTTGCGTGGGTCGATCAAGAACATAGTGGTTTTTGGAAGGCCTTTGTTTGAAGACTTACAGTGGCTACTCGCTTCTTTGCCCATTCGATTTGGTGGTTTGGGTTTGTACTCGGCATAAGTGATTTCCTCTTATGCTTTTGTGGCCTTGAGGGCGCAATCTAGGGTGCTACAAGACCACATCTTACGGGACATTAGCATATGTGGTATGGATGATGATTATATTTTTGCTCTGGCTAGTCTTCGTGATAAGACTCCAAGATTTGATTTTAGTGATTTCACTAATAAGGACACCGCCCCCTCTAAACCCTAACAAATATTGGCGAGTGCACTTTTTAGTAAAATGGTCAAGGATATGGAAGTCAACTTTAACATGATTGTGAGACAAAAAGTAGTTTTTTAGTGTCCATAAGCACCACATGCTCAAGATTTTCTACTAGCTATCCCCATAGACGGGGTAGGTCAACATATGTCACCGGTGAAATATCGTACTATCCTTAAGTATCACCTCATGATTCCTTTATTTTCGGTTGATGAGATATGCCATGTTTGTCGCAAGGCATGTTTGGATTCCTTTGGGGAACATGCAGTTCATTGCAAAGAGCTCCCGGACTTCAAGTACATACACGATATGGTTAGGGACGTTCTTTTTTATGTATGTAGGTATGCAGGGATCCCCGCTAAGAAAGAAGCATTTGTGAACTTTTTAAATAACCCGTTATGTTAATACAAATAAACAGTAAAAACGTTTATTAATATTTAGCGATCTCTTTGTGTTTTGTTGATAACAAATATAATGTTATCATAAGTAAAATTATAAGGATACATGTTATTTTTGTAAAGCATCTACATATATAGTGACTTAATATAAATTGTTGTAATAATTCATTTATTGTAATAGTTTATTAGGATGGGTAAAAACCACAACCCATGACCCATACCCATGGAGCATATCCATAACCCATAGAGTTAACCCATAACCCATCGTCTAGATGCATTGCATCTTTTAGATACATTGTATCTAATTAGATACCCATGGTCCAAAGTCTAGGACCCATGACCCATAACCCAAAACCCATGGTGAACAGAGAGCGTCTCGCGGATCCTCCATTTACACTAGGCGGATCCTCGGGCATGGGATCCGTGCAACGATAACAAGAAATTGCCTATAAATGAGAAACATTTCTTCATTGTAACTCACCCTCTTCTTACAAACTCTCTCATATATTCTTACATTCTTCTAACCTAAGATCACTTGATCTAGATAGTAGTTCTTCTTTCTTCTGTTGTGATTCTCATATAGGTCCTTCTCTAAGGCGAGATCACGAGCATTCTACAAGTCATCCAAGCAAGGGGTCCTTGATTAATTTGTTCCTCTACAAGATTTCTGTAGCAAAGATCTTTTATTTCATATTTCACATATTTGTTGTGTTATAGTAGTGTTGGTTTGGTCCTCCGTGTTAAGGACTCGGTATTTAGCTTTATACCGGAAAAAGTGTAAGCGACGTTGTGAAGGCTTCTCCGCCGAGTTGAAGGAGTTTGTTGACATAGTGCTTGAACTCTCGAGTAGGTGACTCAGGGAGTGGAGTAGGGCAAGGAAGGTGTCCTTGTAGCCGAACCACTATAAATCGCTTTACTTTACTTGTTTTATTTACTTGCATTACTTATAGATCTATACTTTCTCTCTATCCACACGATTTCACATTACATCGAATCTAAAGTTTTTGAAACTAACTTAAAATCGGAAAAACTATTCAACCCTCCCCCCTTCTAGTTTTCCACACGTTAGATGGAAGATCCACACTCAAACCGGCATACATTTTGGTTTTTGGATAGGTCGGAGGGAAACATGTGTGTGTGGATCTAACCCAGATTTCTCTTTTCGTGGGTTTAAGTAGCCGGGGTTTTACAGTGGGACGGGCTGCTTTGAAAGTTGCCTCATACAAAGTGACAAAACACGAGAAAGCATGCATTGAAAATCAACATTTTTTATTCCTTTCACGTTTGATACTTTTGGTTTCCTTGCACTCCTCAACAGAGTCCAAAGAGTTATGTATATTAATGTTATGACACCAAGAGCCACAAATGTTGTTTTTAAAAGAATTTGTTTTGCAATCCAAAAAAGGCTAGCGGCACAGCTTGTTGCTCGTTTGCCTTCCACCTCTACGTAAATTCAAATTAATATAGATATAATATATTTTTCGAGAAAAAAAATACACAAACATAACATAGACTTCATTCTTTTTAACATTTTCTTATTAGAGAGATCCAAGCTAGTGGCCTGGAAGGACCGATACCAGCAAGCATTTCCCTCTTCAGCAATTTGATAGAGCTGTAAGTTAACATATGATTCTTATTCTTTCTATTAATGTCATGGCCTTATGCATCTAATCCATTTGCAGAAGAATATCTGATCTAAGTGGAGAAGGTTCACTATTTCCAAATCTAAGTAGCATTACAAGCATGGAAAAATTGTAAGTGATTCTAGGATTTAGATATCTATATTATGATTGTATTCTTTAATTTAAATATTAAAGATTTTTGAACGAGCAGGATGTTGAGAAGCTGTAACCTTACTGGGACGATTCCTAGTGATATATCAAAAATGTCCAACTTGAGGCAACTGTAAGACTTTTATATCTAGCATTTCTTGATTAGAACATAGGTGATAGTATGTTGGGTTAATCAGACTTCACAGGTATGTATTAACAGAAACTGATAAAAAAGAATTCGATTATATAATTGATGAATTGAACATATATTAGATGATTGTATTTGATTTACAGATTTGTTCTATTTATACTAATGAATCGGTGCCTTGAACCAACACAAACGTGTATGCAAAGAAGGCATCATACCGATTCAAGAAAAGTAAACATTGTGACTCTTCTAAAACGGTTATACCATTTTCCTATGACCCAACCCAATACAATTTCGGTATACACCGAAATTTACATAAAATACATAATACATATATATATACTAAAGTACCTCTAACTTTGCTTCTATAACATTATTGGTCCAACATTCACCCCCCTAATGTTATAGACGGCAATCGAATCTTCTTTACTTGACTTCACAGCAATGTGGGTTCATCGTCAGTTTCATAAATGAGATGTGTATTTCCTCCTTGTCTTTCTTCTTCCATTTGGTACATCTGCGTGCAAAATGACCTAAGTCACCACATTCATAGCATCTCATATCTTTCTTGTTTTGTTCTCCTCAACTTGTACCTTGTTGAAAACTTGTTCCACTTCATTTTTCTCCTTTACTAAAGTTTCTTCCTCGACCACTACCATGATTTTGATTACTTGATCTTGCCATTAGAAGTTTGTTTTGATAATTTTCTACTGGTTCATCTTGACTTTTGATGCGTTCTTCAAAAGTGATTATTCTTCCCATTTCTTCTTCAAATCACATTTTATCAATCTCGGAATATTGCTCGATAGATGCCACGATCGGTAGAAACTTCTTTGGAACGGAGCTCAGTAACTTTTTGACGAGTGTTTTGTCCTTAAGAGTTGAACCAAGACTTTTAAGTTTGCCTCTTATGCTTCCCAATTTTCCGGCAAAGTCGCTTACGGTTTCATTGTTTTCATTTTCAAAGTCTCCAATTCGCTTCTTGAAGTTTGTAGCCGTGCTTTTTGAACTCGGTCCTCTCCTATATATCATACCTTAATTGATTCCCATACTTCCTTCGCTTTCAAGTATTGTGCAACTTGCATTAGAATATCTTCTGGTAATGTTGTGAGGATCATTGCTTTTGTTGTATTCATCTTTCTTTCATCTACGACTTATGTAGCGGCAAGTGTTTCCCATAGACCATAAGCTTTTAAGATTGTTTCCATCATAATTGCCCATGTGGTGTAGTTTGATTCAATCAGTTTCGGACATTGAAGTGCTATTTTGCTCACGAGCTGGTGTAGATGTTTCTCCTATCTTCATGCTTTGTTGCTTTCTTACTTATGATGTTTCTTGCTTACTTACTTGCGTTCTTGCTTGCTTTCTTACTTGCGTACTTTCTTACTTCCTTTGAAACACCAAGGTTTCTCTTACTGGCCGAAACACTAAGGTTTCTCTTACTGGGTGAAACACTAAGGTTTCTCTTACTGGTCGAAACACTGAGGTTTCTATGTTACTGGTTGAAACACCGATGTTTCTATCTTACTTTAAAAAACAATAGTATTTTTCTTAATTGCTTACTTTGTGAACCACAAGGGTTCAGTTTCTTACTTCTAGTTTTGTATTTTAAAATAAAAAAATAAACAAGACTTAATTTTACTTTCTTACTTTCTAACCCCAGTCAATTGGAAATATAAAAATAACTAATCCTGAAATTAAATAACTTAATTTAAGATTTCCTTTTTTATCTTTTAAATTTATCTATAAAATTCTAATTCTAATACTGAAATATATAAAGTGAAAACGAGAAGCACTTATTCAAATCTAATTGTGTCTTCTGTTGGTAAAGAGATAAAGGTGTCCCCACTTCTTTGACTTTTGCTTACAATCACTTTCAATGGAAAAATCAAAACCAATCACTCCTTATCTTCTTTCTTTCTGATAATTTTTAAAAGATTAACACCACCAAGTCTCCCTGTTTCTTGCTTTCAATCGGTAAATACCAAAACAAAATTGTTGTCTGAATTGCGGCTTCAATTTTCTGGTTATTATCGACACCAAAAGAACCAAACCTGTTTCTTGCTTTTGCAATTAGGGCAAACTTTCGATCCCCTCTTTCTTTTCTTACCGCAATCGGTGGTGTGGTTGTCTTGTTCCTTTCCAAGTATAGCGGTGGTGGTTTGGTATCTGCATTCTTCCTTTGGTCGCTACAGACAAAGGTTGTACAACAACCATTCGTCGTTGATTCTTGCTTTTCAATCAATCGCCACTTGCACTCGTTCTTCCCTGGATCGATTGACGTGCTCTGATACCAATTGTTGGGATAATCAGACTTCACAGGTATGTATTAACAGAAACTGATAAACGAGAATTCGATTATATAACTGATGAATTGAACATATATTGAATGATTGTATTTGATTTACAGATTTTTTCTATTTATACTAATGAATCGGTGCCTTGAACCAACACAAACATTTATACAAAGAAGGCATCATACCGATTCAAGAAAAGTAAACGTTGCGACTCTTCTAAACCGGTTATACCGTTTTCCTATGACCCAGCCCAATACAGTTTCGGTATACCGAAATTTACATAAAATACATAATACACATATATACTAAAGTACTCGTAACTTTGCTTCTATAACATTATTGGTCCAACATAGTATACAATTTTGTAGTACTTATTGTTTTTCTAAATTATGAGATTCTATTTGTTATTCTCGTTATACTTACTCAAATATTCTTAAACTTACAAAGAGATATCAGCTTCAACAACTTGGAAGGTGAAATACCTAATGATCTGAAGGGACTATCACAATTACAAAGAATGTAAGAAAGTGGTGCATGATATACTTATCTTCCCATGTTTATCTTTTAAAGTGAGCTTGAACTATTATTTTTCTTAATTTATAGATCATCTTACATTTGCAAAAGTATTACACTCTTACATTAATGTTTTTCAAATACAAAAGATAAGTTTTGTAAAGAAAAAAGAGGTTTTGGGTATTAAAAAGAGAAAATGATCAACAAAAACCAGAACCCAACTTATAAGACAAGAGGAACCTGTATCACATAACCAGTTGGACCAATCAAACGAGACTTCATCGCACCAATTTTCATTTGCTAATCCGCCAATCCAAAGAAAATAGGCAGTATCAAATGGAAAAATCATTAACTAACTGAAAATGTAAGAAATGATTACCGTAGATACCTTTTTAAGTGTTTTTTTGCTGAAATCAATAGGTATTTTACTGGGAACTCCCTCAATGGCAGTGTTCCTGATTGGATAAGAAATGGAGATGATAAACGGTATGTTTTACCAAAATTTGTTTCAGTATTACACATGTATTACATATTTACATGTATGTTCTTTACGAATTCTCAGTATTCAGTATATATACTTTCTTTATACAGTTATAAATTACCTGAAAATTTTCTTATTGGTACATAAGTTAATTGAAAGATATGTTTATAGTAAAAACAATACGTCATTGTTGGTATACGCAGTACGGTAGATCTTTCCTACAACAGCTTTAGTGAGGAAACTGTGCCAACAAACTGCCGTGAGTCACTGTATGTTTTTTTTTCTTCTTTTAAGAGCTTTTTTTCTCTTATAATTACATACAGTTTAAGTTGAACTCTAGCTACAACCTCTTCATTTGCTAGGAACTTATTCAAAAGCTATTCTGGTGGGAATCACGTGTAAGATTGTGCGCTACATATGCTCATTATAATGAATTGAACTTACATTTAATGATATACTCACTAAATATATAATGCAGAGACCTTGGCAAGTGCCTTAGAAGCTTTCCATGCTCCAAACGTGAGAAGTACACCTTCCTGTTGTGTTGCATTATCTTGTTAATTAATACCAAAATATGCATTTTGTGTCTCTGCTTTTGTCTAGCGTACTATTCAGTACATATCAATTGTGGCGGGCCAGAGGTCACCATTGGAAACAAGGTTTTTGAAGATGATCAAGATCCGGGCGGAGCAGCAAAATTTGTTCCTACAAATAATCGTTGGGGATTTAGCAGCACAGGATATGCATGGGACTCTAATGATACTATTAAAGATTATACCACAACTAATGTGTCAGCACTCACTATGAATGGCTATGAACTTTACACAAAAGCTCGCCACTCTTCATTGTCCCTCACTTATTATGGTCGTTGCTTAGCAAATGGAAACTACACTGTGACTTTATACTTTGCCGAGATAGTTTTCAGAGATAATAGATCTTTTCAGAGCCTTGGAAGACGCGTTTTTGATGTTTATGTCCAGGTAGTATTCTTATTCTATGAACTTGCACATGTTTAGTTCGAATCATGCGGACTAATATTATTTCGTTTCACGTTTTGTATGTAAGATATGTCACTCGATTTGATAAGTTATTAAAATTTGATTTTCCTAGATATAGTTTTGTAGGTTTGTTGCTATTGAGTTTATTTGCTTACGCAAGATATTGTACAGAATTTAAGGAGATTAGCTCAAAAGAAAATACACACACAAATATAATTTATACAGAGTACCTGCATAGTAGTACTTTCATAACTCTTGGTACAAGTCTTGCAGCTGGCTACTCAGTTAGTTTCCTGATTATATCAAAGACTATGTATAACAATCTTGGCATGATAAACATACGGGTTATGTTCTTAAGAACACCCCCCCCATAAATATGTGACAATAGGGGGTTTGGTCAAAATGTACAAACCGCGATGCACACCGTACAAACCCGCAATGCACAGGGCCCCACGAAACCCTCCTATGGGAGGGTCCAAATAACTTGTCCCTAAACATATATATTTGATTTTAGTTCTTTTAATTTCCTTTTCCTATTTGCAGGATGTATATCAATTGAAAAACTTTGATATAATGAATGAAGCTGGCGGTGTCGATAAAGAAGTGATTAGAGTGATAAAAAATGTATGCGTTACTAACAAAACATTAGAAATTCGGTTTCAGTATGCCGGGAAAGGTACAACTACAGTACCAACTAGAGGGGTGTATGGTCCTCTAATATCTGCCATTTCTATGAAATCTGGTATGCTTAACTAGTCTTCATCATCAAGAATCATTAATAA
Source organism: Chrysanthemum lavandulifolium (assembly GCA_022545495.1). Lineage (NCBI taxonomy): Eukaryota > Viridiplantae > Streptophyta > Magnoliopsida > Asterales > Asteraceae > Chrysanthemum > Chrysanthemum lavandulifolium. Next base: position 189,851,477 of record CM040241.1, on the reverse strand, counting down.
ATGAGTTTCTGTTTTTTTTTTCTTGTAATCAATTGATAATCTGATTATATTATGGTTTTCAAAGAATTTAAGCCTCCATTTCATGGCAAAACAAGGACATTCATTGTCGTAGGAGTTGTAGCACTGTTATGCCTTACTATTACATTTCTTGGTATTGCATGGCAAAGGGGTTATATAGGCAATCGAAGGAAAACAGGTATTTGCTTGATCTATTTACTAAAAGAGATTTGTGTATAATGTGAAGATAGGACATTTTTCCTTGTTCAACTTTCTCAGAACTTGCAGATTTGAAAGGGTTGGATGTGCATACTGGCATATTTACATATCGACAAATCCAAGTCTTTCTGATGACTTTCTTGATTCAAATAAACTAGGGAAGGGAGGATTTGGATCCGTATACAAGGTAACATTTTAAACACATTGATATTTCTGTCTGAAAAAGTGACAAGTCATGATTACAACTTGAAAAACTTGGCATGTAACTTGTGCATGTGTAAATTATGGAGTATAACATAAAAGATGATATACCAAAACCAATTGGTAACATGTAACGTACACTACCAACAAAATATGATAGATTGCCACTAGAAGCCACCCTGAATAGCCTACGTTGCTACTAACGACTTTCCAATTTCCAACCCGGATATGTTATAGGAACCCTTTTTGATGTGACTAAAAGAGATTTTGGTCAAAGATTCTTTTTGTTTCTTTTTTATTTTATTACAACACAATTTTTTGTCAGTTTTTGTTCCGTATTTCTGACAGTTTTAAGCGTTTAACTCATTAAACTTTATATTTTTTGTTCCGTACTTTTAGTTTTATAGTTTTTTATGTAAAACATTATAAAAATAAAATAAAAATGCAAAAAAGAAAGGAGTGGCCTTTATAAAAAAAATGGTTTGTATAACCTCCCCTTTCCCGATAAAAGTATGGGTATGTTATCCCAATGGATAGTCTAAATACACCAATATCATTATACTAATCATTAATTATTAATCATTGACTTGCTTTTAATATTTTACTTTTTAGTTATCATTATATTAATCATTGGTTTTTTTTTTCTCTTTAACCACCATTAGTTAATTATTATTCACTTTTATAATTCTTTTTTTACTTCTTTTGTTTATCTATTTATTTTTATAGCTATTTTTACTTTTGTCATATATATAAAGAATGTTCCATACCTATATATAAATGAACAAATACCACAATTTCACTGAGAAAAATAATTAGAAATACAATATAAAAAAAGTACATAACTACTTTGTTATGTCAATATTTTCTAAAATGTGATAATAATATTCGCGAAACACATTTTGACGACTAACATAGGTGTCCTCTCATCCATATGCACTTGCACTTTTATAAGTAATCCAAAGTGGATGAGTTAACGGTAATGGGCAACATTCGCGTAGTTCCGCTTTAATGTAATGGTTACCATTCACATGAGCAATCACAATTGTCTCATGTGGTTCTGTTTGTGGCAGACTCGACCAAAGCGGAAAACTCGTAGTGCAACCTCCAACATTTTCTTCATGACTTAGACTTGTAACAATTCTTTATATGTTGAGGTAATAACCAAACCCGTGTTTGATATTTCCATCCTTTTTTCAATCATTTTTTAAAACTCGTAGTGCAACCTCCAACATTGTATTAAGTACTTGTTTTTTACTCTTTTAAAAAAATAAATATTTTCTCTTTTACTTGTGTAATCTATATTTTCTCTTTGGCTAGTAACTATATGGCATGTCACATTGATTTTTTGTAGTTCAAACCAAGGTTTGAGGTTAATATGGCATTCAGTTTATTTCATGGTGTTGAAACATTTTTTGTAAGTAATATATTTTATTGGGGTAACCCTTTACTCAAAAAAAAATGTGAGTAAAGTACATATAAAGGCAAAATTCAATAATAATAAAAACAACAAATCTAACAAGTATCATAATTTGGAAAAAAATGGCACACCGAATGACGCTTGGTCTAGCTCATTTATTATTGCCCATTCAAAATATCACAATTATCAATATGTATTAGCTACTTAAATATCACACTTATCAATGTATATTAGTTACTTTTGGTGTATTTAGTAGTACCCTTATCCCAAACCATGTGGGGTAAAGGTACACAAGATTCTTTTTGTTCCCCCATTTTACAATACAATACTGTTTTTAATCAATTTTTGTTTCGTGTCTTGTCAGTTTTAATCTTTTAACTTATTAAATTTTATATTTTATGTTTCGTACTTTTGGATTTATAGTCTTTTATACAAAAAAAAAAAAAAAAAAAAAAAAATGTCATTTGTAAAGAAGACTGGGAATAAGCTCTCTCAAAAGTATAATTTTGTCGTTCAAAGAAATCCATCCAAGAGATAAGATAAAAAAAATAATAATAATAATAATAATAATAAAATAGATAATTATAGTTTGGTCACCCCGAAACACCGAAAAGTTGAGAGAACAATAATGATGTTAGATAACACTCGAATACTAAAATATTCCTTAACTAAGTTACTTACAATCAATATCAAACTTGTTCTATATCTTTTTATAATAAATGAATTACGTTATTTGAGTGATTTTGTCGATTCATTCTTATTGAAAAAATAATTGGTACGATAGGAGGAGCTCGATTTCATGGCGTAAGCAAAATGTGTGATTTGATTGGTTAATAAAGTCGAAATTAAATTGATTTTAATTGACGTTAATAAATTTTGTGGAAATTTGGTTGATAAAAAAACAACGTAAAATATAGGTGTCAAATTTGTGAAAACAAAACTTAAAAAAGAGGAGGTAATTAATAAAACTTTAGTGGTTGAATTTTTAGAAATTATATAGAGTTAAGTGTAATATTATAAACTTACATGTTTTTAATAACTTTGTATTATAAACAAATCTTGCATATAATTTATACCCTTTATATTTTATATCTTAAAAATACAATGTATATGTTGTTTTAAAATAACAACATATAATTTACATAAGATTATAAATATCAATTTTTTCTTATATCGTTTAATAAGAATTCGTTTATTTCGTTTTAAAAGTTTAACCTATGTGTGTGAGTTTATATTTTAAATATGGCTAAATTCTTGAAACGAAAATATAATTATCAAATTGTAAGCGGGTTACATTAATATAAAAATAAATATACGCGATTGTCTTATAACGATGACTTATGTAATTCTTATATATTTATATAAGGATATCTGAAAAATATTTTAAAAAACTTTAAGGAGTGAGACTTTCACTTTATCAACGCTCGTTATATCTTTATTAAACTTGCATCATATGTATAACGTAATATTAGTAGTGAAATTTAAATAACAATATCAATATCTTTGTCATTAAATAAAATTAAATCTTTAAATCTTGAGTTACCTAACAGAAATTTTTACAAATATTTTAACAAATTCTAATGTATGTTAATGCATAATGAAAACACGTGCATAAGTATTAGTTTACTTATATCACAATTTTCATGGGCAAATTTTATATATGTATATCTTGAACTAAAATATTAAAATAAATTTGATTTATGTTTAAAACTTCGATGCGTCTTGAACTTATAACTATATAATTATATGCAATTACTTTTAAAGACACAATATTCATTATTAGTACATAATAATTTTTGTCAAAACCCCGTGCGTGCACGGGTATTATAACTAGTTTTAAGATGGTATAATTTACAAGAGAAATGATACATGGGCTTAAACTTGGACCTAAACTTATACCTAAAATCAAATTTCAGCATATTGATGGTTGCAAACAGGAATCCATTTATTTTACAATCCATCAGAATGATGCCAAATTATTTTAGGTCTAAGTTTAGACCTAAGTTTTGGTTCATGTATCATTTCTCAATTTACAAAAGTTAAACATAGATTTTAAATTTTTTAAACAATAAACAAATAATGGACACTCACTTTTTATTAAGCGAAAGAAACCGACTTTTATTATCTTTTTAAAAATTAAGTATCTTACAAATCATTAATAGTTATGTAAAAAGAATCATATCATCATGACGAAAATTAAAGGTGTGTTTGGTATTTCTTCATAGGAATAAAGAAATGGTACTGGTAATGATTTTAATTGTTTGGTTAAGATGAGGGGCTCACATTATATGAGAATGCAATATAAATATTGTCTATACTCCATAGAAGTCAACAAGGGGAGGAATGAATCTATCATAGATGAAGGACTCATCTTATACCGAAACCGATACCGATTGTGATTCATGGCATCATACCAAACGCACCCTAAATCGTCTTTCTATAAAAGGACATTTTTATATATTTTCGACGAACTTTTTTTCGACTTTATCTGTATGTTAAAAATTAAGCCTGAAAAAGTCACATGTGATTTGTTATTTTAATATCACATGTGATTTATGAAATCATATGTGATTCGTGAAATCATATGTGATTCGTGAAATCACACGTGATTCGTGAAATCACATGTGATTTCTAAAAGAACAAATAACATGTGATTTTTTTCATATGCAAATTTTAACACTAAAAATAAACTTAAAAAATAGTCAAATTTATACCAAGCCAAGCGAACCCGTCTAAAAAAATAAATAAAAATAAAAATCACGATAATGTATTTTTGTTACTTAACACTCTCCCTTCCCGAGCCCCCCCCGTAGCTTCCGGCGAGGCGCGGAGTTCATGAGCAAGTGAATGAGCGAGCCATGTTCTAAAAGGGTGACCATATTTCTTTCTTCCCTTTCCTATCACTTCAAAGCCGGGTTGGGCTAGCGCTTGACTAATAGAAAGTCGGGGCTCTTCTCGATTTACTATTTGAAAATATTTTATTTTCAAACAAAAGATGAAAAGTGATTTTTAACTTTTTCTACTTTTGATAAAAAAAATTAGTTGTCATGATTTGTTCATTGGATCTTTATAAAATTTAGGATTTATATTAAACTCAACTTTGATATAACAAGCAAGCCAAAATACCTAACAAATGAACTTACAAAAGCCTTTATTAAATTCATGTTAATAAATTTTACAAAATCTTAAGAACTTTGTCTAGTAGTATGTGAGTTATCCACTAACTCACATGTTGTGGATTCAAATCGTGCAATATCCATTTGTAAAATATTGATAAATCAAACTGTACCTACCAATCCAAGTACAAACACTTAAAACTGATATCGTAATGTTTAAAAAGTGATGTTGTTCATCATGATTTAAAAATATGTGCATCATTGCGTAAATTGCGCGCATCATTACATTGCATTTTGGATTTCGTATTATGGTGCCTAATGCGAAGCTATCCCAGAATGCGCTCGCATTAGACCGCAATTTGCCGCATTTGTGTAATGCTAGCAACGGTCGCAAGTGTCGCAATATAGAATTTAGGTCATTTTTGGAAAAATTAAACCATTTAGAAGAAGCTAAAATATTTAAGACATCCAAATTATCCTTTGGTTCATGATCATGCACCATTAACATGATTTGAAATCTCATAAACAATCTTTTTATTCCAGCTTCATATTGTGCAAGAGTTCATATTGTTATTTGATCATACGTAATCATATATGTTAAATAATTGAGTTGGATATCACATGTTTGATTAAAATTTGATTACAACTTACGAGAAATGATTGGCACACCTAAAAGTTATGCCAAATTTTGTGCCTAATCATGTGTGGCAATAATTCATTGGTTGTATCAACCGGACCCACTTCATCACAATCCAATCAGGTACTGACACATAGTTTAGGCACAAAATTAGTCATATGTTTTAGGTCTCCCAATCTGTTTCCAAAATTTACAATTCTGACTTTTGCAATTGGTTTAGTTATGAATGAATTCAGATTGTTAGCTACTGGTATAACTTATATTATAACACCATGTCCTCATGTATATGTACATAATTTATTCTAATCGTTCACGTTCAACCGCATTAACTAGTAACAATAACAAGGATCCAGCTAGAAATTATATAATTTGAGATCCAAAAAATAACTTTACATGTTTGATGTTCGAAAGTAACTAAATGGGGAGGGTCTCGTTCAAAACAACATTTAGTTAGAGGTTATAATGTTGTTTCAAAGTATTTTATTTCATGACTTAGTGACTTATTTGTTTTACAAATATATTATTCGTCTAAATTTTAAATCTTGATGACTTATTTGTAAATTTATTTCACTTACTTGGTATGTTGTTTTATAGCTACGTATAAATATTTTTTTGTAATATTTTAATACAAAACGCATCGCGTTCAAAATGCGCTCACATTTGCAACACGAATCACGCATCGGTCTTTGGACCTTTAACGCATCGGATCTCAAAACGCAATTCTAAACCAAGCTGTCAATTGATTAATCATGTTAGTGGTTTTTTTGTGTTGTTATATGCCAGAAGGGTACTTATGCAATGCGGCGGCGGGTATCCGGTGACTATTTTTGTAGTGAGCAAATGTATTTTATTTTAAACCTTTCTTATTTAGCATCTCAAATACTTTATAACGTATTAGATATATGTTTTTCAAAAGTAGAATGTCTAAATTATTTATAGTGTAAATAGTTAACACTTTTATTTTTTTCAAATTTTAACATTAAATTGGTGGTTATAAGTTTAGTGAGTTTTTTATTTTATTTTTATAAACAATAAAATACATCATTATTAGAGGGAGTTACAATATCCTATAAATAAGACTTAAATTTTCAAATGGTACATTAATTTTATAATTTTCTTTTTATAATAATATTTTTTGTCTTAAAGTTCTAAGACTTCCTTTCTCAAGAAATCTCAAATATTTTATAATATAGTATAGATGTAACTAAGAAGAGGGGGAAGAATAAGGATATTATTGTCAATGTATAATTATAAATTTTCTAGTTTTTATTATATAAAGTTAATTTTTTGATACATTTGACATTTATAAAGCTTTAGGAGAATATACATATATATATATATATATATATATATATATATATATATATATATATATATATATGCGTTATGATTTTAAGTTAAATCAAAAGAACAAGAGATATTCCAAGAAATTGCATATATATATATATATAGAGAAAAGTTTAGTTCATTTAAAAATTGATCTAGGTGGAAAAGTAAGAAAAGCAATCTCAACCATTAGATCACTCCTCCTCCCATCTCTTTTTCCTTTCCAAGTACAAGGGCTATTTGTTACTTCCTTTTTCTCGGGGTAATTTTGAAACTTTCCATTTTTCCCTTGACTTGGTTTGGTTCTGACGAGTACTCGGTAGCATCAAAATTCATTAATTCGAACTTTCAAGTAAACACTAGAAATATTTTCAAAAGTTGCAATCTTCCTTTATGTACTTTAGCTTTCCTCGTTAATAATTACACCAACTAAACGAAAAACAATAAAAAGAAATACATAAATCTCTTCGATATACTAAGATACAACATCAGAATACTTAACCAAAATTAAAGTTATAACAGACAATAGAAAGTTTTTTCTAAATGCGCTTTTAGCCTTGATCATGTCGCGTCTAGGATGAGTGTTGCCAATTTCAAACGGATGTAGGTACCGCCTAATATTATCCCCCTAACGGTAGTTGTATCCTTGGACGGCTCTGGAAATTACACAAACATCACTGCTGCAATTTTAAAGGCACCCAATCGAAGCACGGGTCAGTATGTCATTCAGATAAAAAAGAATGGCATTCATGACCTCAGTAGCTTGTTCCACCTTCTGTCAACATGAATCAATTCATATGCTTTGTTAAACTCATTTGCCTGTGCAAAGTATGTCAAACTAAGAAATTTAAGGTAAACATATTTCATTCGGAATCAAAAATAGAAAAACTGGTGTCATACCTTAAAATCAGCAAATGCAACAAGCATTGCACCTCTATAACGCACCCTGAGTGAATTAAAGCCCGGGTATTAGTATTTAAAAGTTAAAAAGAAGTTATCACCATTGACGGTAAAAGTTTCAGTAATATCACATCCGGGTTATATTTCAATAGTAGCAAAATTAAAAAATTCAAAATCTAACTGAACATACTTTAAAAGACCAGGTCTTTGCTCGGTTTCGTTGCATTTGGGACCTAAATTTGCAATGAACAAAGCTAAACATGCCCCGCCAACTGAATTTTACGTATGCTTTGTATTGTCGGGATCAAACACTTATCATACTATAACCAATGATCAGTAATTACCCCAACTCCAACCCACCCCAACTCCATATATATAGGGCAGGCATAATGTAATTAACAGACGCAATTCACATAATTTTTAAGTTTGAGAGTATATAATATTACATAAAAAAAAATGAGACTTACATACTCTATCCCTTTGTTCTTCATTTTTGCAACTCTAAGGGTCTGTTTTGTATCCCAATTCACAAATTGCTCAGCAAAAGATCCACTTATGTCGCTACAAGGAAGAAGAAACCTAAGGACACTATAAGACCAGAAACCTGATATTAACAAGGTAAGACTAGACTAAAAACCAACAATCTGATTATGTTTATATTTTCAATTACGTACACAATATACTGTCGAGTGATTGTTTGTGATTTCTGCATAAACACAACAATCAGATATTGTTTGTGATTTCTGCCTAAACACAACAATCAGATAACCAATGTAAGAGGTTGTATTCATTAGAAATATACTAAGAGCAATGTCGAACCCATTCACTGATGCACCTGAACCACACAAACAGATGCTTTAAAACAGATTTATATTATTGATGTCGAACAAACAAAATTTATGAATTCAGCAATAATAACTATTGATGCTGTAAATAAAAAACATGCAGATGCTATAATATTACCTAAATCAAATAAATTATCATACACGTATATACAAATTCTGTAACTAATAAGTGTTGATGCACCTAAAGATACAAACACATACAGATGATGTAATAACTACTTATGCACCTAAAGATACAACACTTATGCACTAATAGATAATTATTGATGCTGTAATAATAAGTAATTATACACCTCAAGATACAAACAAATACATATGTTGTAATAGTAACTACTGATGCACCTAAAGGTAAATACATATTTTGTAAATAATAACTACTGATGCACCTAAAGATACAAACGCATGCTGATGCTGTAATAATAATTAATGATGCACTAAACGATACAAATACATACATATGTTGTCAACTAGCATGATTAATAATTTAATGTAAGATTTAATTAGACATTGTAATAATACTAAAAATGATTCAATAATGTTTTAAAGGCAAAAGTGTGCATATCATTTTTAATATTTACAAAAAAACGTATCTTATCAATACCACTATATCATAGACCATTCCCAGTAGCAATGTTATCCACAACAAGGATCTTATTAGCAATTATAACTAACTATACGGCATCGGAAGAATAAGGTGCCAACGTGACTATAAAGAGCATTTATGTTGTGTGTGGTAGAATCGAATATATCGTGCTATGTATATCGCTAACATCGATGTCGGTGGCTTAACAGCTTGTGACAAAAGGGAAAGCACACTAAATCATGATGACATTATCATTTAACGAATGTAGTTGTAAATCATTCCCTTTAAAAATTATAAATATGTGATCCTAACACTCTTCAGACATAAAAATAAACTTTACGAAAACCAAGTATGGAAGTGATCTCTTACCCCTTTGGTATTTGACTTGGATTTGTTGCTGCTGTGGTTTGACTTCTCATTGGGTTGTTTCTTAATAGTTCCACTCACAACTTCAAAGATTGTTGGAGATCATTTATCATACCGAAGGCGTTTCCGCATTCTAATGGGATACATATTAGCAATGATCATATGTCCTAAACAACCATCATCATTTTTGAGAACCTATAATGCACAACGATGATGTTTAGGAATGACAGATTAATAACGGCTACCACACTAGATTTACACATAATTATAGAAGCGAGATGCAATCGTCGGTTTCGAAAAAGTTCAAAACAAATAGACCATTTTAATGTTTATTTGAACTAGAAAAATGCTTTAATAGTCTTGACAAACATAACAGAGACTATAATATATGATTGACCGCAAAAGGAAAACCTTTACGCTTTATCAAAACCAAATCGCACAAGTAAACGCATCGAAAGTAGCCACGCATCAATGTGGACGACAACGAGAGCCAACCGGTCCTTTTCTTGCAACCCATCTGGAAAAGTTAATCCCTAAAGCGAGCTCGAAAGCTGCAGGCACCTCCTGCGGGTAAGTTCATCTCCCATTGTTCGCTAGGGAATCCGTATAAGCAAAGATTTTCCTTCTCCGAAACATAAAACATAATTAGAGTGCATGTTACGGTCACATATATGAAACTTTGGGATAGAAAGACATAATCAAGCGGCAAAGTTAACGGAGAATCCATACGTTTGTATGTTCATGTATGCGTAAACTAGGCGACAATGGTTAAATTTCGAGTTGAACCATCAAATAAGAAAAGGCTTAAAGATATCAATCCAATACTACCAAGATTACATACATATTCAAATTTCCTAAAAGAAAGGATCCGAAAAGGTCTATTACTATCCGGTTTCTTATCATCAATTCATCGAGGAAAAAAATGATACACTTGACACTTGGGAACATGAATGTATTCATTTGAAAGCAGTTTATATCTTGATCTTTGTAATAATAATTATCTCTGCAAGAATGATCTCAAATGCAGATCGGTTCCTCGAAATGCACAATCACCAACATTATCTCCGACCTTGTATAACAAAATCACCATATTAGTTATTAAAACATAAACACTAGAATTTGAAGTTGGATTAATAATTTTATGTTTTAATAAGCAAGAAAAAAGCATATAAGAGGATGTATACCAGATCAGCAATGACAGCCGAATTCCGAGGATCATCTTAAGGTATTCCCTGCTCCACTTTTCCAACAAGATCAGCACCAACATCAACAACTTTCATGTATATTCCACCACCTAACTGAGCAAAAAGAGCTATGAATGATGCTCGAAAACTATACCTGAAATAGACAGAGAATAAGTTGACCGAAGATATCACTTTGCACATTATAAACACCAACATAATATATTGCATTACTGAGCTCATTTGGTAATTCTCAGCAACCTTTGACAACCGATAGCCTTTAAAAACAACAAAATTTAGACCATACAGCTAAAAATTGGTTCAATATTTAGTAAAAGAAATACTTTAGTTCTTAAGTAAACACAGGCACAATTGAAATAAATTATCAACTATAGAAGCAAGAGGTTAAACATAGAGTAGCAAAGCTTTTGTTTTCAGATACAAGTAATAAGTCGACTCAGCTAACTTTGGACATAAAGGAGAATATGTAAGGATTGCTTACTGAAGGTAAAAGTCCTTTATTTACCTAATGCAATAGTCCAAACATAGAGCAAATATCGCTAAAATTGACCTGCTATGAGTTTGGGGATGCATTAAACATACAAATTGATGCCCAAGTATGTCTAATGATGCACTAAATATACAAATGCATGCCCTATGACCAATGATGCACTAAACTTACAAACTGATGCACTAAACTTACAAATTGATACACTAAATATAAAATAAACATTGATGCCCTAAACATGCATACAGATGCCCAAGTAGTTTCGGTGATGCACTAAACATACAAATGGATGCCTTACCATGACCAACGATGCACTGAACTTACAAACTGATGCACTAAATACACACACCAATGCCTTAATATGTCTAACAATGCACTAATCATAATTATCTGTACTCACTTGCTAGTCTAATATGTTCAAGGATGCCTAACTTAATATTATGCTCTTATCATAAAAGAGATGTTTTAGTCGGCGTGAGAGAGAAGTCGGCGTGATGACCTAATCATACTAACAGATGCACTAATGCTTATTTTAGATGCACTAATTAAACAAATAGACTCCCTAAATTATAACATGATTCTCTAATTTACACTAATATATGCAATAACATGAATCGTGATGCACTTATTCAGAAAAAACAAATGTTGTAACATATTAATAAGAGAGATGCACTAAATTGTAACTTTATACATACATATGCATTAATATGTCATTTCATTCAACAATAACAACAATTATTTTATAATTTACACAAAGATGCACTAAAATAACATAAAATTAAAAAAATGTGGAAGTACTTACCTTTTTTTTCTAATGATCGGTTGGTTCACTTACGATCCTAAACTTGCTTTTGTCTTTTTTGAAGATCAAAATCAAACTAGTGCATCCAGTTGTTTTATCGATTTTGATAGCTTTTAGGGTTTCTTGATCGAATATGTTTCTTCGATCGGAGTATGTGTACTTTTGATCGGATTATGCGTTATTGATCGGAGTATGTTTTTGTCCGTTGGTGTGGCGGTGGCGTCGGCGTCGGTGGTTGTGGTGATGATGAGTGTGTGTTTGAGTCGGTGTGTGTGTGTTTGAATATTAAAAAGAACGTACCTTCTTTTTGTGTTTATTTTATTTTTACCTGAACTTTTAAGTGTTTCTATAATCTACCCTATAACTTTTTTTTCACTTTTCTTTAATTCTGACTTCTGCAACCTAATTCTCTCTCTCTCTCTCTATATATATATATATATATATATATATATATATATATATATATATATATATATATATATATATATATATATATATATATATATATATATATATATATATACACTACACTCAGTGACCGATAGAGTAGTGGCTAATCTCATGTCGATTGGTTAATATTATTATTTAAATTTATTTTTTCCTAATAAAATTTGTTATTAAACTTTAATTTGTTTTATTTAATTGTTATTAACATTAATTTTTTTTGAAAAATAATAACATTTGAACTTCATTTATAAATTTTTTTTTGTTGCAGATTATGATTTTAAAAAATGACATATAATTCAAAGATATCAAAACTTTAAATAAAAATAAACCATGCTTTAGAAACATTAAGTTTTTAATATTAGAAACAACACGAAGATTAAAGAAAATAAAATCATTCTTTAGAAACTAAAAATTAAATTTTGGAAACGACTCCGAAGACCATGATTGATGTACATCGTCATAGTCAAAGCTCTCAATATCGACGGTGTCAATATCACTCTCTTCAAATTCGGAATGGTCATAAAAAAAATCGAGCTTTGGCATCGAAGCAAGCTGTTTTGCATGGTCTTTAGCAAGTGCATCCCTTCGTTGTTTTTCAACATCTTTTTCTTCTTCAGCGTTCCATTCCAATTCAGCTTCATAGTACCACTCATCGGGTGCCCATAAATATTCATGTGTAACTTTATCTTCCTTTTCTTCTTTAATAATTGTATTGGTAACAACAAAAAAAAAGTGAAATGGAATGGAAATTTTGAAATTATCACATCATCAAGTGCAAGCCTGAGAAGAGCAGGCTGTCGTCTATCATCGCCATCATTGTCTGCAAACGTGTCGATATACTCTTCCTGTGTGACTGGATTCTTTCTATTAAGAATGGGTTTCGATACTTTTGTAACTTCATGGTATCTTTTAAGGGAAATTCCTGCTTTCTTTGCTATCTCTTCTTCCATTGGATATCTCATAAGATCAAACCATGGCTTCTTTTTCTCATAAGATCAAACCATAGTTTCTTTAAGAACTTCAAATTATCCCTGCAAATATGAGAAAAACAAAAAAAGATAACTTAAGTTTTATGTGCGAGAGATTTGAATAATTCGAGTTTGAATGTCTACTGAACTTAACAAAAACTAATCAATTTGAAAAGATAACTTAGCTTCATGACCCGCCCTTGGAACATTATTGACGCTTTGAATTTTATCTTCTAATTCACCTCCATTGTCAACTGGAAACTGTTGACCGAACTCCGTATTTTGAAATCTTCTTTTCTCCTATTTCTGAAATCCAACTCTTATCGCGCTATGTAATTGGGACAACAGTAATTTTAGACGACGACATTCATCTGATCCAAAAAGGAATTAAAATCTAATGTTCATATACATGTGAATTTACATTGCTCTAGTGTCAAACTTTGGCATCTAGAAGCCCAATCATTCAACCTACAGCAACCATATTAATTGATAAGTAACTGAACCCATGATTATAGTAACATAGCATACTTGGGAAATATCAAATGAGTCAAATGGGCAATCAAGTCAAATATGTCGAAAGTCAGTAAAAGTGTTTTTTAAATGTTTACAGCCTCCAAAAGCATGCTATCTTTAAAGAAGATTGTTGTAAGATCAATATATTTTTTACAATCATATGTAACACATTTTTTAGTTTCAAACGTCGAAAAAACATGGACAAAGATTTGTTAAGAAGGGTGAGCTAACGTATTCTGACCCGTCACCCAATCCATTTGGGCAACCGAACTTTCCTACTCTAACTTTAGTTTCTTATGCAAAAATAATGAACTTCTGGAAATACAAACCTTCATCCCAGAGTTGCAATATGATTCTTGCCGCAACATCATTTTCTAAAACGCTACCCTTGTTTAACTTACTTCTGACTTTAGCTAAATTAGAAAGAAAGTCTTCAACGTAACCAAACACAGGGATCTTGTATTATGTCACCAACATTTCTGCAGAGCATAACTTGAGAATTTTCATCACTGCAATATATACAAAAAAACATTAAGTGAAAAAAAAAAAGTTGCATACTAAAGCACTTGTGCGACACTGCTGGTACCTTCACTCTTAGCTTTTTATACCCATCTAAACTTGCAGTTAAGATATATTCAAGCACAACTATATGTAAACATGGCACATATTTTCGACATGAAACTTTCACCCAAAAAACTATTAAGCTCAAAAAACTGATGAATTGAACCTGTCGACTTGGTAAAAAATACTTGTTTTGAATTTAACCGTTTTCACCCGTTAACCAACCCGGCCATTTTACTATAGCACCACCTTGAACACCAGCTATCTGTAGGCGAAATAGCAAATTGTAGTTATAATCATATTGACAAATTAAAAGTAAACCAACCTTTTGCTCAGTGGCTTCACCGGTATGAAGGGCAGCCTAAACGACTCTAGCACGATCTTGGCCACCAGCTATCTGTAGGCAATGGCAACACATCAAACTGCATAAGCTCCTCTATTCTTCCTTTCCTTACACAAACTCAACACTATATAAAAAAAACACCTGTGTGACCTAAATGATGATTTTAAAACAGTAAAATAATTCAAAAGCACCACCTTCAGTAACACATGCGCTAGGTATGATATTTAAATCTGCACTTCTGGAGCTCTTAAGCCATCCGTAATGAGTGGTTGGTTTCAAAGAATATTAGCTCAACTCACGAATCCCGCATTACTGCCAATACAAAATCAATTAAAGATATAGAATATTCATGCAGTGTAACTGATGGGCTAAAATTACCTGTGGTCATACCACTACATCCTTTTGCTTTCCATCCTTTTTGATCTCACTACAAAACCCCCATCCCCTAGCCTAAAAGTGAGAGAAACAACAGCTGTCACAGTCAAAAAAATAGAGTGGGTTTTTAAGTATCTTATGTTAGCTTCAGCATGAAAAAAGCCACTCTCGAGTATCATATGTCCATATGCAAGACTCAAACTTTTTAGGATGTTCCTGCAAATATAGGTGGTGTTATTTACACTTATGCCTAAAAATAGTTGAAAACCTAAGCAAACAAAAGTATCATACTCTCAAGGTCAATGGAACTTACTGCTTTGCTGCTGCTGCAATCTTACCATCGGGATCTATTCCTCGTTTTATAATTTCATCTTTGAGGTTCAAGATTGGGATTCCATCTATATATTCCATTGCCAAGACCCTCCTACTCAATTAGAAGATTTTATTTAATATCATAACTGGATTGATTTGAAAAGAGCAGATATATTGGAGTATACGACAAGATGATAGCATCCATACTTACCTAGTGACCACATCCTTAATCACCCGAGGCACTTTAATTATGTGTTGAGTACAAACCTTGGTTCTAGCCATTGTTGTTCTTTGTCGAATTAGCCTTAACCTGCATAGTCACGATAAAGGTCAAAATGACATTTACGTCATGCTCAGAGTGTATATCATACATTAGTATTTACTCTTTCTTATCTAATCGCTAGCTATAACAATATCATATGGGTATGAAAGGAGCGGTAATAAGCTCATTGATGGAGTGATAATCATAACAATTTAATGTTGCCACTCTCATATTCTACAGCAGTTCCACTATAACAAAATGAGCCATCTCCTCCAATTTTATCTATCTGCAATTACAATATAATAACTTATGTTACTAATTCCTTAACTCCATCAATAACCAATTTGTTTCTAAAAGAACCTTGTAACTTAAGAGACCATAGTCACTTGTATATAAACTCACAAATTTGTCAAAAAATTACATGTTTAACAATTTTTTTACCCAAATATATGATTATCCATAAGAGAACCCCATAAATTTAGAGACAGAACAACAGATTATGGAGAATATTAACTATTAAAACAAAAACATATATTACCAAGGATCACTTGTTTGAGTTCATTTTCTTAGCAGATGCCATTTTTAGAAAAATAAACCTGTTAATCGATAAATGTTTTAACTACAACCTCTCTTTTATCAGTTCTGTAAATGGACCCAGGGTATGATGAAAAAAGGTTCACTTGCTTTTATAACAATGACACTGGAAAAATGATGCATGTACGAATGAAAATCATGATACCTTATATCCTTGAACATCTAATACCTTTTTGCGTAGTTTTAGAAAAAACCTTCATGTCTTGTTTCCCTAACACATGTTTGGCTTAAGTGTCATCGTATAAGACTACCCTCTTGTCTTGTTTTCCAGATCGTATAAGTGTCATCGTTTGCTAGAAATTTCTTCTTTAAATATTATATACAGCTATAGAGGGTTAAAAATCTTTTCAAGTACACCTTTGCTGGCTTTAAACCAGTTACTACTCTCATCTTGTCCATAGGGTAACAGGTCCAAATGGACTTCCCTAAATTCCAGCTATTGCCTACATAAACATATACGTTAGTAATCCATCTTTATTCTTTTATTGAATTATAAAAAAATGGATGTACCAAATTTAGGGTCAACATGAGTTCTAATTATAGCTCCGACAATAGCATTCTGGTCTTATGTCCTAGAAGCATTTACAGCATAAATCTACACGTAGTTATTGACTTACGATAGCCATGTGAAACTCCTATATTTTAAAGTGATACAAACAACTATTTTTGACCCAAAACTTGTTTATTTGATAATGCCTCTTATTACAATGATGATAAGCACTAAACTAAGAAATCCCAAACATCCTCTTATATGACCCCTTATATGACCTCTTATATGACCCTCTCATTATGATTTATAAGATATAAGAGTACCATTCATCTTTTACTTCTTGAATCAAATTAATAAGAACTTTCACCTAATTCGGTAATGAAATTATTGTGTTCTTTTAACCATGGAATTAGCATACCTCGATGAAAGCATCACATTTCTATAGTTCTTCAAGTTTTCTGGTAACATCATGAGACTCTATGATTTCTCCTGTTGAGCGTGAGTTGATTTTGGATGCATTCTCACCGGACTGTAAAGCTGCATTCAAATTGTGCCTCGATGCTTTTCATTTTTTCTTGCAATGTATCATTGAAGATAGCCTCATAAATATATCCCAAAACTATTTCAATTGCAAGATTTGAAAGGTTGTAAAAATTTGAATAAACCGTGTGCAACATTTGACCCGTTTGACCAATAACCTATTTTTAATGAGGTATTCATTTTTATTCGTGCAAACAACATTAACCCCTGTTGGCCCATTTTGATAAATGGTTGGAACTGCCACTTTTATAAAAAATATATTACCTGAAGAACATGACCCATCAAATGAGGAGGAAGGTTTGAGTTAACTGTTCTGCTAGGTGGATTTGGTCTTTTGTGTGTACTCGTGAGACAATTCGACATCACATCGTGGTGTAAACCCTCTTTACTTATAGCCATCAAGATCCCGCTTCTGACAGTTTGGGAAGTTGAGCTTTGAGATCTTGAATTCTATGATGAAGTTGATAGAAGTAAGTGCAGGAATGCTTCTGTAGTGACAACATCCGGTAGAACTAAGTGCAGGAATGCAGGTTTGTTAGCAAATATGAGGATTTATATGCATACATTTATGTGCATACATAGAGATGTAAAGTGTCACACTTGCACAACAGACACAACACACGTACATCTTTTATGACCATATATGTAATCATATACATAACAGCAGTAATTTAATTTATTTTAGTACATATTTCGAGACCTAACACCACATATCAGGCACTCTTATTATTAAACTTAGCGCACGTAACCATTCATAATATAAGCACATATAATTAAACTTAGTGCATGTAACCATTCATAACAAACTGATTCTTTTTTATTCCTCTAAATGATATACATTAGCATTCCTCCAACTTTTAGCTACAACTACGGTGATTAATCATCGAATACATTGCATAAACTAAGCAAAATATTATGCAACCAACCATTCACATATATTCATATCACATCTGATGTAATAATAAACCATAGTATATATACATTTTTGCAAACAATGAAGTATATAAACAATGAAACACATAAGTATGTAACTACTCAAATTTCACACTGTAAACAACAGATGTATTGTATCCCTCTTCAAGGAATATAAATGCATTCAAACATATGTTGTCAAACCAGGTCAACTAATTGTTATTATTCTTCTTAAGTACATTTATTTCATTTTATATTAAACAAATATTCAGTACATTGTATGTCAACAAAGAATACCTTCTTGGAGCATGTAGTTAATCATTTCGATTATAATAAGAAACTCCTATATGCATTTCGCAATGTCATCAACATGTAGCATGACACAAGCCTTTGAAAGTGAATCTTTTGTCCCTCCCGTATTTAGGACCTGGTGGTGCATTTTGTAGTGTCATGAGCAAAACCTGAAGAAAATGGTATAAATGGAGAAAGATTATGTTGTAATTCAATAAGAATATTATGGAACACAATGGTTAGATGAAAAATCGATATCTATTACTTTAACTGGTGGATACTTTGAGAACAGTGTGTGACCATGAGCAAGTTGCGATTCCAAATAACCACATACCTGCTCTATTAACACATAACATAGATAAGCTTATAGATTTGTAAGCAATATGATCACAGTAAAATCTAAATTCAAAAACATCAACATGTTTCCATCTCAAATTCCAATAAGGACTTTCATCAAACACTTGGTATACTCCGTACAAAATTTATCAAACATTTACAGTCTTTTTGATGAACACATTCTATTAAAAACAGAAACCAAATAATCAATAATCAAAATAAATAATGCATAAGAAATTATTCTTGAATTCATTATACATCAAACGTGATTGAATCCTAATTAATATAATCGAAACAAAAATTAAAAATAAAATAAAAAAATTACCTTAAACTGAGGTTGGTTGATTTGTGATAAATTCTTCTCTCTAAACTTTGCGATCATTAAGTGATTATGGATTGTCTTAGGGTTTTCTGATCTAAAAAATGAATTGATTTATTCATAACGATCCAGTCTTTTTTCTTTCATTTTTTTTGGTTTTCTGATTTATTGGATGTATTAGTGCGGGGTATGAACAATTGATGTTAGAAACGTTTTTGATTCCTTCGTTGGTTGTGGATCTGATTTTTATTTGAAGATCAGGGATGAAGAATGTGTGAGAATGGCGTGTGTTACAGGTTGTGTGGCGTGTGTTGCTGAAATATGTGGCATTGCCAGCTAATTATTTTCTGCCAGCATGGCATTTAAGGGTGCCAAGTGGCATTAGTGAGTTGGCATGTTCCTCTATTATATATGTAGGGAGATATATATATATGCGATATACTAAATACTAAATAGAAGACAACTTTTTTTTTTTACATATCTTTCGGTTTATCTTATTTAATACTTGAAACTAAAATTTAATATTTACTAATAATTACATATTTTCTTTTTTCTATTTATTGTTTGGTGTTTATTTATTTGTTTAATTACTAAGTAATAATAATCTAATGGATAGTTTTTGATATTTATTATGTAACAAACGAGATAAAATATTTAATATACTCATTAGGTACTAAATACTTGCATATGTATAAATTTATCTTACTTTTTTTCTATGTAAAATATTAGAAAAATTTAAAAGTATCATTATATCTTTTCTTTGCCAACTAAAAATACCTGGACGAAAAATAAGAAATAAAATTTGAAAAAATCAAAAGAACAAGTTGGTTTGTTTAGATATTGTAGGTGGGTTAAGATTACAACCGAGAGTTCCTTGGCATCCAAGTTGGTTTTGACTTGGATATCACGACCTCCTCTTCTCTGTAAAAAGAGGAGAGGGGTGAGGTCTCATCACACGCATTCTTCATTATTCTTTCCTTTATAACCAAGTTTAATACAATAAACGTTCAGTTATACTTTGTGGGGTTTAGTTCTTTGTGTGTCCCATGTCTCTCGTGTTTGCTACTTGTGCCCGATACAACCCGTAATCTAGCGTTCGTTTGTTGCGTAATTGCCTAACACATATATGTATAATAAACATCTAAATACATTTATTGATTTGACGTAAATATACGATTGACATTGTTGAAATGAATGTAATGGTTTTCATGTTTAAACTACAAAATTTGACATTCATTCAAACATTTTATCAAATCAAAAAACAGACAACGGTATATGATTCAGATTCAGGCTTTTTAAACACTTTTGTATAATTAGGTATGACAATCAGATTAAGACTCAAAACATTTTAATGAAACAAATAGTCACACTCTTACTCATTACCTCCTAAACAATAATATTTGAGGTAAAATTAATATACTACTACTTCATTCATTGCAGGGTACGCTATTGGATGGAACTTTAATAGCTGTAAAGCAACTGTCTTCTAAATCAAGGCAAGGAAATCGTGAATTTGTGAACGAGATTGGGATGATTGCTGGTATCCAACACCCTAATGTTGTAAGGCTACATGGTTGTTGTGTAGAAGGCAACAACCTACTCCTTGTCTACGAGTTTATGGAGAATAACTCTCTAGCACATGCACTTTTAGGTATTCTTTTTTTTTCTCCCTCAATCACATCATAACTTTACAATTCTAGTTTTTCGTTTAGACAATAAAAATGTTTACCATTAGGCTTTTTTTTCTTCTAATCTTTTATATAATAAAGGAATTACATTATCTCAGAGTTGATTATGAAAACAATTGGGCCAATAGGAGATATCGATTTCGCCACGTAAACAAAATCGTGTGATGTAATTGGTTAATAAAAGTCAAAATTAAATTGATTTTGGTCAAACATTAATAAATTTGGTGGAGAAATTTGGTTGATTAAAAAAACACATAAAAATATATGTGTCAAATTTGTGAAAACAAAAACTTAAAAAAAGATGATGTAATTAATAAAACTTTATTGGTTGAATTTTTAAAAATTATATAGAGTTAACTGTAATATTATAAGCCTCCATACCCCTTATACTTTATATCTTAAAAATACAATGTATATGTTGTTTTAAAATAAAAACATATAAATTTGCATAAGATTATAAGTATCAATTTTTTGTCTTATATCGTTCAATAAGAACTTATTTATTTCATTTTAAAAGTTTAATCTATATGGACACGAGTTTACATTTATACGGCTAAATTCTGCGGAATATAATTATCAAATTGTAAACACGGGTTACTTTAATATAAAATAAATATCTGTGATTGTCTTTATAACAATTACTCATATAATTTTATTTATGAATATAAGGATATCTAGAAAACATTTTTAAAAAACTTTAAGGAGTATACTTTAACTTTATCAACCCTCATTATGTGCTATTAAACTTGCATCATGTGTACAACATAATATCAGTAATTAAATTTAAATTACAACATCAACATCTTTGTCAGCTAAATAAAATTAAATCTTGAGTTACCTAACATGAATTTTTATAAATATTTACCAAATTATAATAGATATTAATGCATAATGAAAAACTCGTGCATACGTATTAGTTATACTTATATCACAATTTTCATAGGCAAATTCTTATATGTGTATATACTTAACTAAAATGTTAAAATAAATTTGATTTATGCGTAAACATCATGCGTGCACGAAACTTATAACTATATAATTATATGCAATTACCTTTAAAGACACAATATTCAGTATTAATACAGAATAATTTTTTTTTATCAAAACTCCATGCAAGCACGAGTATTATAACTAGTATATGATGTAGAAAACCAACAAATGTCTAGAATTTCTTAGGGTGCGTTTGGTTTATAGATAGGTTTGGGATATGATTTGGATTTGGTTTAGGATTTGGATTTGAGGTAGGATTTGTATTTAATAAATGAGAAATGGGACCCACAAAATTAATTACTTTTATATACTTAAATGTGATTAAAACTCATTATTATAAATATTAAAATATAAAAAGTAGACACACAAGTATATAATAAAAGCATGAGACACGTTTAAATAGCAAAACCCACCTTTTGGGTAAGGATTGTGTCAGAAGGACTAAAGGATACATTTTTTCTTTAGAACATAAACCAAACAAATGACTTTAATCCTAAAGTCAAATATTGTCTTAAAATCCCAGCAACCAAACACGCCCTTATATAACAAAGTAAAAATGTAATTATAAAGCCAGTTGTGAAATGTAAATTTTTTAGAAAAACTAAATCTTTCCAAAAAAAGTAATATTTTTAGTGACTATCTTCACAAAATAAATTATACCTAAACTTAATATTACCATTATCTGAAACAAATCAAACAACTAAATACATATATAGATAAGATCTCCTATTTTTAGTCATATTTTTAAAAAGTTATACATAACCTAATTATGAATTCAAGAGCGGCATTTGTCTCTAAGATGTTTGTTCCTTTAGTCCAACAAGTAAATAAAACCTATATAAATTAATACTCGATAAATTAATAACCTCGATAAAATTAATAATTTATCTAGTCTTAACTTACGGTCAGTATAAATTTATACTGGCCCTAAAAATTTATATACCAAAATAACCGCACCGCACCACTTCATCATATTCAAATATTTCTTTTATTTTCTAGAATAATACACTATAACTTTTTTATGATAAACTAATTTTGTTTATACTTTTATAATACATTATTTCAAACATATTTTAATTGTTAATTATTATATGAATTTTTAAATAATAAAACTTTATTTTTCTTTCAATTTATTATCGAAGTTTATAAAATTCTTCGTCTCATTCAACTTTTACAATTGTATAGATTTAAATTTTATACTAATACACAACATTTGAAAACTTTGACCCAAAAAACCGCAAAACCGGAAAAACCGAAACCGCAAAACCGCGCGGATGTGGATTCTCATTTTCTTAAAACTGCAATTGCGGATGCGGGTTGGTTTTTACCAAAAACCGCACCAACCCGCACCATGCTTACCCCTAACTCGTATTATGATCAAAAAAAAAATATGACTCGTATTTCTAACTTGATAAGCTTTTGTGAGAGATATTGCCAAAACTGTGAAGTTTTTTCAAATGTCAAGATTATCCCTGTCGTATTTTAATTTAATAGGAGACTTATTTTACATACCAAACTTTTTTATTATTTCACCTATTTTTATAATTTAAATATCTCTTAAACCGTTAATCGTTAAGTGAAAATATTTACACCGTCATGAAGAAGTTTAATTATCTTTCTATGGGCAAGACTTTGATATACTTTCGAAAAAAGAAAAAATTCGTTTTTTCGTCTTTTTACGTTCTTGAAATTTGCGTGAAAAAATCATATATTATTAAACACTAATTTGAATATCACATGTCATATTAGTGTTAAATCATATATGATATGTATATCATATGTGATATTACACTAATATCACATGTGATATTACATATCATATATGATATAACATTAATATCATATATGATATAACACTAATATGACGTATGATATTCAATTGGTGTTTAATCATATATGATTTTTAATGCAAATTTCAAAGCAAAAAACGAAAAACTTAAAAAGCGTGAAAATACGAAAAATTTTTTTGTCGAAAGTATATCAAAGTCTTTATCTATGAAAGATAATTAAATCTTCGTCATGATGATATTTTGTTTTCAAACAACGATTAACGGTTTGAAAATTATCAATATTTAAAAAATAATAATGAAATTGTGTTTTTTAAATTATTGAGATTAATCTCATCCATTAGATCAAATAAAAAAGGATGGTGGAGAATGATCCGTAAATAATCTTTTGTCCTCAAATAATATCAAATCTTAATTTAATATATATAAGAGAAGATATGTGACCAAAAATGAGTATAACTATCATATTAGCGCACTAGTATCATATTACTAAAATTATGCCTTTAATAGACACAGTCCTGGATGCACGTAAAGATAATACTAAAAGATATTATGATACAATACAAAATGTTATGGAATCAGTGTGAAACATAACCTTGTTTTGACTGACTAGCCAAACAGGCTTTGTACCAAAAACAGGGGGTTAGTTATTATTGCGATATTCATGCGAAGTGCCTGGCTTGTGAAGTATTTACATACTTTATGGCGAACAAGTAAACACGTACAGCAAAGCTTAACAACGCACAAACTTCTAATCAATAATACGATTAGACCAGTCGGTTATCACACTAACATTCCAACAATCTTCAATAGCTGCTAGGCTTGAAACTATCAAACCAGGAATTGTGAGGAAGTATATTCGAGTGATACATACAATATCTAAAGACCAAGCTGCAGATAACTTCACCATGTCGCTTAACAAGAGATATTTCTTAACGTCGGTAATATCTATGTAAAAACTGTAGTTTATCGTCAGCAAGATCTGGCTCATATCCATCGGGATTTGGCTTTAAAGTGAACTTTTGAATTGTTGTGACAAATTCATCATGTTTATAAACAATATTTTGAAACTCTTTTATCTTGTTTTCCAAATCGACGATTTCATCAAGATACAAATCAACTCGCTTCCTTGAGGTTTGTTTAAATTCTGAAAAATCATTTTGACAAGAAGACAACTCAAGCTTGGATTTTTGAGGTTCCGAAGTGAACGTGTCAACTTGTTTTTTGTGTTCTAATGTTTCTTGTTCCATTTGAGAAATCAAATTATTTTTGAAAGCGATTAGATCACGTATCTGTTGTTCTAATTCTTGTTCTTTAAGATACTGTGGAAAACTAGAAGGGGGGTTGAATAGTTTTACTGATTAAAACTTCGTTTTAAACTATTTAGATCGACTTATGTCACTCTATTTAAAGTATGCGTTGGATGATGATAGATAAAGCATATAAACAAGTAATGTAAAGATAAAGAGTAAGGAACACAAAACCACGACACGAGTGTTTATAGGGGTTCGGCTACAAGGACACCTTCCTTGCCCTACTCCACTCCTCGAGTTTCCCACTCGAGAGTTCATAAGCACTACACAACACAAGCTCCTTAATGTGGCGGAGACTTCACAACATCGCCTACTCTTTATCACAGCATAAGGCTAGACACGGGTTCTTCCACGGGTAGAACCAAACCTATCTCAAAGTTGCTACACTTTATCGGTACAAGGCTAGATACAGGTTCCATTACAAAGGAGGAACTACTACCCGGCACTACACCAATACAACAACCCCGAAGGAGACACACTCCTTGTTACAACAACATAAAGGATATCAATATCCTTTAAACCCAAACTAACTATCTTGTACATCGATGCACCATATCGAATATACACCCTTGGCACCTTTCACTAATGCCTTCGACACGACCCTTTGACACCTTTCACTAATGCCTTTGACTTGACCCTTTGGCACCCTTCACTAATACCTTCGACACGGACCTTTGGCACCCTTCACTAATGCTTTTGACACGGACCTTGGCACTTTTCACTAATGCCTTCGACACGGACTTTTGGCACCTTTCACTAATACCTTCATCACAACACTTCTAGGAGGGAGGAAAGAACTATCAACAAGATCACTTCAATAGTCTTGATGATGACGAAGCTTGGCAACTCATGGACTTGAGCTTGCTCGACTTCAAGAGGTGGTGATCTCGCCTTTAAGAGGAACCTAGAGAATCACACAAACACAAAACTACATAGAAAGATCCTTTGGATCTGAGGTTAGAGAGTTTACAATACTAAAAGAGATTATGTGTAAAAGGGATGAGTTGCAAGAGAAATGGCTCACTATTTATAGGCAATTTTCTCTCTGTTCCTCGGTTCCCACGGATCCCTCCCGGAGGATTGGCTAGTGAAATCCAAGGATTGGCATTGGGTCGATTAAGTCCGAATTTTGGGTTGCAAACCGGGTTATGGGTTATGAACCATGGGTTATACAAGATGCAATGTATCTAGATATTGGATCATGGGTCATGGGTCATGGACCATGGATAATACCCAACATGACTTCATGCATGATGTCATGCAATGGGTCATGGGTTGTGTATCAAGCTCCATAGGTATGGGTCATGGACTTTGGGTTTTACCCAACTACATTCAATGTATCTAGTCAATGGGTCAAGTACTTAGATTTTTACCCATTACATTACCCATTACAATATAAGTATTCACATTTCCATATTATGTAAACATTAGTTGTTTATACATATGTATTTCTATAAAATGTAAACACTATTACTTGTTTAGTGTTTTATATGAAAATGTAAGTGTGTTGGCTCAAACCATTTACGTATTTTATTTGTTTCGTTAAAATGATTTTACGTTTGTTATCGACAAAACAATAGAAGGTCGCAAAATATAAATAAACGTTTTTACGGCTTATTTGTATTAACAATCTCCCCCTTTTTGTTAATGACAAAACATAAGATGATTTTAAGGAAAAACTAAAATTCGTAAAAGTTTGAATTGGAGTTTTCACTCTCTTCTCCCCCTTTTTGTCAAAACAAAAAGAGCGTCGAAAAGAAACTAACACATTGTTTTAAGAAAAACGTGTATAAAGTAATAAAATGAAAAATAGAGAGTAAAAGAAGAGAAGAATTCTCATCTTAGCTCCCCCTTGACGGATGCTTCCCTTTGTTTAGGGCGCCAAGTAATTAGGAAGACTAAGTGAGTGTTTTGGAATTATGTTTGCAAATGGTTTCCTCTTTTGACGAACATGCTCCCCCTTGACGAGTGATCCCCTTAGTGTGGGCGTCAAGTAATAACGAAATCCTAAGTGAAAGTATTGCAATTGTTTTTGCAATTGTTTTGCTTTGACTAAAAGCTCCCCCTTGTTGAGGATATCAAAGTCTTCATGTGTATTTTGAAAATCTACAAAACAAAGGTTAGAAAACAAGTATATGATGCATAATTTCCTGCAAATGAGACTCAAATTAGTAATAAAAAGTGCTTCTGTTGCACGGATCCCACGGTTCCTCTTTAGGAGGAATCCGTCTAGGCCAAAATGAGGGATCCGTAACCTGCATTCTCATGACAGCAATGTAGATGTAAAATGTGATGTCAACATCAACAAGAGTAATGTATTAAGACACTAAACATATTTTCATAACCAAATAGCATACAACGTGTAATATCATTCAATAAAATGAGAGAAATGATGTACATAACTCTACAACTTAGAAAATGACCTAAACATGAAGTATGATTCCTAATCAATCTAAGTTAAGCTTAATACTAGAACACCACTTGAATTCCTATGCTCAAGGAAGTTTAGGTTTGTTGACCTCATCGAAACGTTCAAGGAGGTGATAGAACATGAAACGTAGCTCGTCACATACTTCATGTACTAAACCTTCAACATGTTGACAATGATAACAATCTTTGTCATGGATAAGGAATAGTGGTGGTAGGAAGGGAGTGGTTTGAGATGGAAGGTTAGGTTGAGGTTCCACAAAAGAAGAAGTGTTTTGTGGAGGTATGTTTGATGAAGTTGGAAGTGGTTCAACTAAGGATGCTTGTGGTGGTAGAGAGGTGTCTACTTCCATGTGATCCGGTTGTTGATTCCTCATAATCCAAAATGGACTATTTGAGGGTGATGGAGAAAAGGATACCGGTGCTAGTTTTGTTTCAACACCATGGTTTTGTTGTTGCGCTATTCTCTCAATTGAGGAGAATGTTGGCAATGGTGGAGGATGAGATGGCCTAGAAGGCAAATCCTCTAAATTTTAGAGGTGTGAAGATGAGAGTGGAGTGGTGAAGGATATGGCTCTAGGTACTAAGGGTGATGGTTTAGTGAAAATATGGGTGTTTGGTTTATGAGGTATAGTAGTGTTTGGCAAGGATAGTTTTGTGGGAACAATCCTTTTGGGGATTGGTTTGATTGGTTGAGTTGGTTGAGAGAGAATTCCAGCGTTTGTGGTTTTAACGGGTGATGATTCGGTTGAAGAGATTTCGTGAACAACCCAAGCAAGTTTCTTGGGAGGTCCTTTGGTGGATGAGTTAGCACTAGGAGCTTTCCTCATGATGAAATGACAAATGGATAGTGAAATAAGGGCTTTTAGTTGCTGAGA
Organism: Chrysanthemum lavandulifolium; assembly: GCA_022545495.1. NCBI lineage: Eukaryota > Viridiplantae > Streptophyta > Magnoliopsida > Asterales > Asteraceae > Chrysanthemum > Chrysanthemum lavandulifolium. The sequence continues at coordinate 189,823,033 of CM040241.1, read as the reverse complement.
ATGAGGTTGTAAATGGTGATTTGGAAATAATAACAAAGAGGTTAATAAAGGGAAATAGTTAGTAAGCGAATTTAAGGATTAAGCTACTAAAATCCTTCAAATTGCAATGATTTGCATGCACAAGAGTCAACTACAGAGTTGCACTAATCTAGGAAGTCAATTAAGACACGGTGGAGTGTTCAAGTTAGCAAGGAGAGCTTTGAAATGATTGTTTTAGCATAGTCTGTGCAGCCGGTTCCCACGGTTCCCTCAAATGAGGGATCCGTGTAGGCTAACCTAGGAATCCGGCTATCAATAGTCAAAGAAAAAATAAAATGATGTCTTGTAAGGTCTAATACCTACACATCTTGAGTGTTTTCAGTCTTCTCAGGTGTCTTAAATGATATGAGACTTAAATGATCAAGTGGAATGAGTGAGGATAGCTAATGATTGTCTTTTATGGAAAGAAATGGGGGTTTATGAGTACCAATGGGTGATCAAGGATGACATTAAGTGTTTTAAGAGTGTCAAGTGGAGTCAAATGATTCTAGAGATCAGATGATAACTCAAAAGCAATTTGGAAAATTCCTTAAAAATCATAAGAAATGAAAAACTAGTTTTTGACCTATTTTGAGGTAAGGATGACTAAAATCAATTTGCTAAAATTGAGAGAAATATCAAAATAGATGTTTTGAGATGTGAGGAACAATGTGTGAGCATTGGAGCGGAAATATGGTGAGTTTTGGAGAGGTGATAAATCAAAAACACCTTGAATGTGATCCTAAGTTAGCTATGAGTGAGTGTGAGACCTGCTGAGCTTGAGGAAGGCTTAATTGATCCTAAAGTATTATGTTTGCTTAATATGATATGGTCTAGAGGATTGGATTGAAGTGTGGAAGTTGCAAGTCTAGTTTTGTCTTCCCGGATCCTACTGATCCCTTAATGGAGGGATCCGGCTAGTTATAAATGAGGGATCGACTCTGACGGACCCAAGAGCTTCACGTAAAGTGTGCAGAAATTGCACTAGGTGTCGCATACTAATACTAAAGGTTTATACTGGAAACAAACATCAATATAAGCAAAAGTACAAGATATATAGCACACGATGTCAACCTATTATGATAACAATGAAACATTAAAAATAAAACAAAGTAGGTCCAGCACAATCATGAGCATACATTGTTTAATAATCATAAAATTTCTAAAACAACCATAAACATAATGTCTCTTTAGTCAATCTCTTCACTTCTTCTTTCCCGAATTCATGTGGTAGTGAGTTAGGCATTTGATCATCCCCTTTGTTTGCTTAAATTCTTTAGACTCATTTGAAAGAGTAGGAAGTTGTTCATAGTAGGTCATGGGGTCGATTCGGAAGTTGGAAAAAGGATCGACTTCATCTTCTTCATCTTCGTCCGAAGAGTGCGAGAGAGCACGAGGCCTTTTCCTATTGATCATGAGTCATTTGGGAGGTTGTTTGGTAAGTGGTACCATAACATGGTTAGCAAGAAAGTGATCATCGAAAATAGGATAAGGTTGCATTGCACTAACATACTCACGGAGTCATGTTAGGAGCATACCATAGGGAAGTACCATGTTATTTGCTTTGAACACACCTACTATTCTTTTAACCATGTAATAGGCAAGATTAAATGGTCTTTGGTGGATGAGACAATAGATCATTTGGACAAGACACGCATTGGGATGGTCTTTGTTCCCAACCAAACAAATGACATTTTCTCTAAGAATTTCTTCTCACTTTTTGTAAACGGGAATTATCTCGGAAAGTTCCATTTGAAAGCGATCACGATGAATGAGTTCCTTGTTGCGGTTGAGACGAGATTGGTCGACCCTTTTCTTGAAGATAGGTTTGGGGTCTAGTGCGAAGGATTGAGCGGCTATTGACCAATATTGGGAATACATACAAATTCCTTCACATGGTATGCGAAGAATTTGTGCGAATGTGTTGAGGGGGTAAGGTAATGCTTTGGTTTTTTATAATGAAAGCGATTGAGATACTTTCATCATTGTTTCGAACAATCCTAACACTTTTGTAAAATTCAAAGATAAAGACCGGACAAATTTGTTCATCAATGTCTAAGAGACAATCAAAGTTGATTGCCGAAAAGCCTTGATGAATGTCGGTGTTTTCAAGGAAACATTCCTTAACTACACGACCTTCGTGGATAAGTCATTTTTCAAGCTTTTTGAAGTTTTTGTGATTGGTTTTTGAAAGCTCTTAAGTCCGATAGTATCTAGAAAGGTAGTGAACGGTGTCATGGTGATCTTGTTGGGTAGCTTTAGGCATGATTGATCCTAGAAAAACAAATATTTCAATTAGGTAAAATTTGTCAAGATGGGTTTATGGTTTTGATTTGTATTAACAATGTTATTTTGAAAACCTTCAATTGTATGAACCTATTTGGAATGAAACTAATTTTACAATGCTTAATTTCTTCAATTGGTGATCAATTGAATCTTAATTAAAAAAGTCTAAAAGCCATAAACCCTAGGATGAAAATGATGATGAAAAGAACATACGAGTGTAATTACTTACAAAGATGTTCAAGAATGAGATGCTTGAGAGTATGGAGCCCTATGGAGTTTGAAGCAGAGATTGGGTCGTGTAAAAGGGATGAGTTGCAAGAGAGAAATGGCTCACTATTTATAGGCAATTTTCTCTACCATTCCCCGTTTCCCACGGATCCCACCACAGAGGGATCCAGCTAGTGTAATCCAAGGGATCCGGCAGCTGGGTCATCTAAGTCCGGATTTTGGGTTGCAAACGGGGTTATGGGTTATGGGTTATGAACCATGGGTTATACAAGATGCAATGTATCTAGACATTGGATCATGGGTCATGGGTCATGGACCATGGATAATACCCAACATGACTTCATGCAATGGGTCATGGGTTGTGGATCAAGCTCCATGGGTATGGGTCATGGACTTTGGGACATTCAATGTATCTAGTCAATGGGTCAAGTACTTAGATTTTTACCCATTACAATATAAGTATGCACATTTCCATATTATGTAAACATTTGTTGTTTATACATATGTATTTCTATAAAATGTAAACACTATTACTTGTTTAGTGTTTTATATGAAAATGTAAGTGTGTTAGTAAACTATTGGCTCAAACCATTTACGTATTTTATTTGTTTCGTTAAAATGATTTTACAGTTTGTTATCGACAAAACAATAGAAGATCGCAAAATATAAATAAACGTTTTTACGACTTATTTGTATTAACAGATAAGCCTTTTGAAAAGCAACTTCAAAACTGTGTTCGCGTTTTTCTTTTGTTTCAAAATTTGCAAGTTGTGTTTTATAACATTCAAGATCCGCAGTCAATGATGCAACTTTTTCTTTTAGATTTACACTGATTTCATTGCATCTTTCAATTTGAGATTGGGTGGTCAAAAGCAAGGTCATGAGCTCTGGATCTGGATCAGACGAAGTGATCATCAATACATTCATCAGTGGGATCATCAAATGTAATAACATGGTTAACTTGATCATCGTCTTGATTAGATGTTGATGGCTCATTTTGAACATCTTGCTCCTTTTCAAATGCAGATGCAGATGGAGATATCAGATCATGTATGAGACATATATTAGGATCCGGTACCTGAGACAAGCCATCAGTATCATAAACTGGGCATGTATCACTCATGTGGAGTTCTTGTATGTTTGCCATTAACATTACAGCTGCATTAGCCCGCATGTCCTCCATATCATCATCAGATTCGGCATTAGCCATGAAGCTCTGTTCTTTATCTGTGAGAGTTCCACCAGCTTCATCTTTGAGAGCCAAGAGTAATGCCTGCTTGTGATATGCACTCCCTATGGTTCTCAGTTTTGGACATGCATTAGCCAGATGACCCTTTTCATTGCAGTTATAGCATCGAATGATCGTGTTCCCATTCTGTGCATTCCCATTATCAACAATTTGAACCCTTTGCTGAGGAGGAGCCACATTGTTCCTACCATTGTCCACTGCCCACGTCACCAAGCAAATAGATAAATAGGAATGTATAGATATATAAATGACCGACGACCTTTTTATCAGGCCCACCTCTAATACATTTATACTACATTACAAAATGTTTGGTACTTTTTATAAAAATAAGTTATAAAATTTTAAGACAAACAGTATTACTATAAAAGAAAAAGTTAAAAATTAATATAAAATCTGAAAATTTAAGTCTCATTTAAAACATATTTAACCGCCCTTCAATAATAATACATTTTAATGAAATTTTTTATAATAAAACTCACTAAATAAAATTTAAAAAATAAAAATATTAACCATTTACACTATTAATAATTTAGATGTTATATTTTTCAATAACATATATATATTACGTTATAGTATTTAGAACATGCAAAATAAGAAAGTTTGTACAAAAATAGTCACCTGATACCCGCCGTCGCATTGCATAGGTACCCTTCTAGTTACATAAAATGTTTAGAAATTTTCTACATTAATATTAAGGATTATTACGTAGATATAGAACACAATAAAAATAGGATAGTTCGATCGAGTGATTTTTTTTATAGATCGATCTCCCTATTAGAAAACAACATTTTTCATTGTGTTAGTCAATATTTTAGTCTATCTAATTAAAAAAATTAAAAAAGAAAACAACTAACTGAAATCATAATGTAGCGGAAGATGTTATCCGCCAACTAGGTTAGGATTCATATTTGGTGTCAATGATACGCGCTAATTTAATACTGCTAGTCTTAGTTAATACTGATAAGTCTTAATTAATACTGCTAGTTTAGTAGCTAAAAGTCTTATAACTTTTGACGGAAAATTTTGTTTTGCTTCTTTTCCCTTTTCAGCTTTGTATAAATAATTCTTTCCATTTCACTTGTAAATCATTCACTAAAATTGATTGTAACTTTCTCTCTCTAATTCTGTTAATCAAAAGCGAATCATTGAACTCAAATACGAAACCATTTCTTCTCTCCATGTTCCCTGTTTGTTTTCTAGTTGATCTACGAATTCTTATTCCTGGATTAACATATCTTTTCGTTTTGGTACGCATCAAGTGGTATTCAGAGCCCTTTTCTGGCACCATATTTTCTTCTAGAGTGTTATACATGCATTCTTGATTTTCCGGTTATCTTTCTCGTTTCAATTCTGGCAAGAAACGGTTATTTTTCCGGCGAAGTTAGGCACCACTAACTTCACCTGTTCTTTTAACATCAGAGTTGTTGAATATGTTGGAATTGACTGAGTCTCTTGCAATAAGTTTGTTCATTGGAGAACTGAAGGATGAAATTAGCATGCATGTGGAATGTTTAAGCTTCATATCCTGGTTGATTTTTTTTCAATGGAAAAAATGCAAAAAGCTACACTCATTGCCACAAAACCAAGGTATAACTCTTTTCAACCTAATATGAGATCTGTTAATACTGGCTATGTTAGTAAAGATGGAGGTATTTTACCAAAACTAGTTAATAGACCCATGGCTTTGCCTGCACCCACAAGAACACTATATGGTGAGAATAAACCCTTTAAGAGATTGACTCAAAAAGAATTAGAGGATAAGAGGGATAAGAATCTTTGTTTTTACTATGACCAAATATATGTGCCTGGACACAAATGTAGTGGTCAATTGCATTCATTAGAAGTGGTGATAGATGAGGAATTTGAGTCTGTGGAAGAAGAATTGACTAATGATGAAATGGGTCATTTGGGGAGTTATGATCAGACTATTAAAATTGATCATAATAATGAAATGGTTGCTCAAATCTCATTGAATGCACTCACTGGTGTATACAATTATCAGACAATGAGGGTTAAGGGTATGGTAGGCAAAAAAGGGGTGCATTTGCTTGTGGATTGTGGAAGTACACACAATTTCATTGATTTGCAGACTGTCAAAAAGTTGGGTTGTAAGACTAAAACTATGTGTCCTTTGCAAGTGTCTATGGCTAATGGTCAAGCTATGCATAGTACCTTGATGTGTGGTGGTTTATCTCTGACCATGGGAGAAGACACTTATGTGATTGATGCTATGGTGCTACCTTTAGGAGGTTGTGAAGTGGTGTTGGGAATACAGTGGTTATCCACTTTGGGAGAAATTATGTGCAATTTTGAGAAATTAACCATGAGGTTCTATGTGGGCAATATGAAAGTGTTGCTAAGAGGTTCTCAACAGGCTACACTTCAATGGATGCAACCTAGAGAACATAGCAATGCTATGTTGAATCCTATGACACCGTGTGTCTGTCCTTTGACATTATGTAGTATGGTAGGGACAAGCATGATTGAGTCACATAAGATTGATGCAATTTTGCATGAATTTAAGGGTGTGTTTGAAGTTCCAATTGGTTTACCACCAAAGGTCACATGACCATCACATTCCCCTTATGTCGAACACCCAAAAGGATGCCATTGAAAAGATGGTAAAAGAGTTATTGGAAGCTGGTGTAATCAGATCCAGTCAAAGTTCTTTCTCCTCTCCTATAGTCATGGTAAAAAAGAAAGATGGAAGTTGGAGAATGTTTTTTGACTACAGACAATTGAATAAGAATATATCAAAGACAAATTTCCCATACCTATGATTGAGAAAATTGATAAATGAATTACATGGGTCAGTCGTGTTTTCAAAGCTTAATTTAAGGTCTGGGTAGCACCAAATCAAAATGAAGGAGGAAGACATTCATAAGACCGCATTCAAAACTCATGATGGCCACTATGAGTTTTTAGTGATGGCATTTGGTCTCACCAATGCCCCTTCCACATTTCAATCACTAATGAATGAGATCTTTAAAGCCTATTTGAGGAAGTTCACACTGGTTTTCTTTGATGACATTCTGGTTTATAGCAATTCAATTGAAGAACACATTGAGCACCTTAAACTGATTTTGCAGACTATGCAGGCTCACACCTTGTTTGTAAAAAGGAGCAAGTGCACTTTTGCAGTGTCTCGGGTGGAGTACTTGGGTCATATCATCAATGATAAAGGGGTTGCAACAGATCCTTCTAAGATTGAGGCTATGAAAGATTGACTTACACCCAAGAATGTAAAGCAACTGAGAGGAATTCTGGGACTCATAGGATATTAATAGGAGGTTCATTAAGGGTTCTGGAATCATCAGTAAGCCATTAACTGCATTACTCAAGAAGAACTCTTTTGAGTGGTCTAAAATAGCTCAATAAGCTTTTGAAAAATTAAAGTTGGCCAAGATACAAGAATTAGTGTTAGGGTTGGCAAACTTTGAGAAATAATTCATTGTGGAAACTGATGCATGTGGAACTGGTATTGGTGCTGTATTGTTTCAAGATGGTCATCCATTGGCATACTTGAGTAAGGCCTTTATCTCTCAGACATCAAGCTTTTTTCTCTTATGAAAAAGAATTTTTAGTTGTCATTTTGGCATTGGAGAAGTGGAAGGGCTACCTAATCGGTAGACACTTCAAGATCAAGACTGACCACTTCAGCCTCAAGTACTTGTTGCATCAGAGGCTTACTACTTATTTCCAAGCTAAATGGTTGCCTAAATTGCTTGGGTATGATTATGAAGTTGTCTATAAGAAGGGTAGTGAAAATGTGGTAGCTGATTCTTTGTCTAGGAAAGAGAAGCAGGGTCAATTATTAGCAATGATAGCTACTAATGTGACCACTGGACTGCTCAAAGAAATTGAAGAAAGTTGGGTGACAGATGAGAAGTTGGCTAAGTTAGTAAAGCAGTTTGAAGATCCTAATTTTCAGTCAACAAAGTACACTTGGTCTAATGGCCAGTTAAGAAGGAAATGTAGGTTGGTGGTGAGAGGCAATGAGGCACTCATAAAGAAAATCTTCTCACAAATCCATAATGAATCAGTTGGTGGGCATTCTGGTGTTTAAGTGATATATCCTGGAATGTGATGTTTTCAAAGACAAAAGCCTGATACTAGTGCCTATCCAGGACTCTTGCAGCCTTTGCCTATACCAGTTACAGTGTGGAGTGATATATCAATGGACTTTGTGGAAGGAATGCTAAAATCTCATGGGAAGACTGCTATACTAGTGGTGGTGGACATGCTTAGTAAGTATGCTCACTTTATTTCCGTTCAACATCCTTTCACAACTGCACAAGTGTTCTTAGAAAACATCTACATGTTACATGGTTTGCCAAACACCATTGTAAGTGACAGGGACAAAGTGTTCCTAAGTGTCTTTAGGCAATCATTGTTCAAGGCTTTGAAAGTTAAACTGCATATGTCAACAGCCTATCATCCACAATCAGATAGACAGACAGAAGTGGTGAATAGGTGTCTTAAGTGCTACCTGAGATGTATGTCTGGTGAGAAGCAAAAAGAGTGGACATAATGGATTTCTATAGCAGATTTTTGGTATAACACAAATTTACACACTGCTATCCAAACCACCCCATTTGAAGTGCTATATGGCCAAACACCACCCATCCACATGCCTTATTTGCCAGGGGAAAGTATAGTGGAAACTGTGGATAGAACAATGCAGGTAAGATAGAAGGTGGTTAACATGCTTCAATTTCATCTAAAAAGAGCACATGATAGGATGAAAAGTTTGGCAGATAAATATAGAACTGATAGAAACTTTGAAGAGGGTGTTTGGATCTATTCAAAATTACAACCATACAGGAAAGTAACAGCTACACAAAGTCCATATAACAAACTCTCAGCTAAGTACTATGGTCCATTCAAGATCATAGAGAAGATTGGAAATGTGTGTTATAAATTGCAACTTCCAAGTGGTGTTGGTGTCGTGAGCCCATGGCGAGGTTAGATAATCAATTCACCATAAACAAGCAACAAGTCGTGAGAACAAATACCACTAGGTGGTTACCGGATATCACTTGGAATCGTGTGATCACTTTCCAAAGTAAACTATTAACCCTAATGCAGGTTACACGAATATCTACTTGGGATAAGACCAAATGCGATTATGGAATTAGGCACAATTCTATAACCCTTGCGCTTATAAGTGCTTATCGTTTTTTGTGTCTCCTTCATGCATAATCAGATCTCCTATTTATAGGAGATTACTCTCAACCGTTCAAATGGAATTATGAGGATTAATCGGCCCATTAATCACCTCATAACTATCCCATTATATCCGTTAGTGGTTACATGACCAATTAAGCGTGGTCATAAAGCGCTTTATAGCGCCATTTAACGATTTTAACACTAGCGGTACTTTCATACCTCTAGCGGACTTTCATAGCACTTCGGTGGAAACACCGCTCGGTGGAAACAACATCGCTCGATGGAAACATCGCTTATCGGTGGAAACATCGCTTATCGATGGAAACCACAAGCGGTACTTCCACAAGCGACTTTCCACAACAATACTTTCCACTAGTACTACCAATACAAACCACTATAAGAGTCGGGTGTTCATGGACCTTATGGGTGTACACTCTGTACCTCCTAACCCATTACAAGGTGTGAACTAATCCCACAAGTGTACTAAAATTTCCAACAATCCTCCCCAATTTAGTTCACTTCCTTTGCATGAAAAATAAACATCAAGCAAAACATGTGCATAAGCGAAAATGTCACGAGGATTGAATTTCCATCTTAGTAAATTACACGTTCAAATATTCGAGAATCGGGGTGTTCTAAGAATTGAACCCTTCAACCCATTTGAATACACGAAGATAAAATACACACAAGTTTTCAAACACTTAACGACTCCCGACACTATACAAGCCATGTGTCCATATCCAAATTCATAAATGTTGTAAAAGCTAAAAGTCCAAAGCTTCACAGGCGGCAAAACTTCAACATTTACATAGGTGGTTCCTCTTTAGTCATACTCTTGCCAAGCACTTTTCAAAGAAAATTAACCATTAAGTAAAGACTTCATCCTCCTTTCGGCGAGTTACGAGCACAACCTTGGGATGTAATTAAAACATGTGCTCCAGTCCACCGAATATTCGACTTTCCACATTGAACTCGGCTCCTAAGTTTCCTCGGGAGGAGTTGGGTGTCCTAACATTCGATGACTAAGTTGGACTTAAACCCATCCCTTTAGCGAGACTTTATTACCAAGTCTCTAGCCAAACCCTTCGTCAAGTGATCAACTAAGTTCGTTGAGATCTAACAAACTCTATAGATACCACCTCATTCATGATAAGCTCACGAATCATGCTATGTCGACACCTAAGTGTCTAGACTTACCATTGTACATTTGGCTATAAGCCTTAGCCAATGTAGCTGCACTATCACACGGATAGAAATAGGTGTTATAGGTTTAGCCACAATGGAATCTCGAAGCAAGTTTTTCAACCAAATATCTTCTTTACCAAAGTTGCTAGAGCCACAAATTGATTCCATTGTTGAACTGGTGATGCAAGTTTGTTTCTTGGATGCCCAAGAAATTGCACCTCCACCAAGTAGGAATACCCAACCCTTTGGTAGACGAATTGTCTTGATGTTCTTGATCCAACTTGCATCGGTGTAACCTTCCAACAACGATGGGTAACGATATATGAGAGACTATAATCCATAGTTCTCTTCAAATACTTCATGCCACAATGAACTGATTGCCGATGATGAGCACTAGGATTACTAGTATACCGCTCAATTTTCCCACCGCAAAACCAATATCGGGTCTTGTACAAGTCATGGCATACATCGGTGACCAATTACCCTAGAATACTCAAGTTGAGATCTGACCTTGCCATTATTAGGCATCGACTTCTCACAGTATCCATAGGTGTACTCACGGAGTACAATCAAAGTAATTGAATTTTCTCATTACCTTCTCAATATAATGAGGCGAGAGATAGAAATTTTATTACTTTCATGTTTAATCCTTATACCAAGGATAACATCGGCCTCCCCATGTCTTTCATGGAGAACCTTGATGACAAAAATTCCTTTGTCGGGTCAACTGATTTTGGTCGGTGCCAAAGATCAACATGTCATCAACATATAGACAAATGATGACTCCTTTACGATTCATCAAATTTGGTATATACACATTTGTCGACTTGGTTAAGAACATAACCACTAGACAAAACCACTTCATCAAATTTTTATGCCATTGTTAGGTGCACCTTAAGTCCATAAAGAGACTTAATCGGTTTACACCTTGTTTTCATTGCCGGGCATGATGAAGCCACGAGGTTGGTTCATATAAACCTCATCTTCCAATTCACCATTTAAGAAAGTCATTTTCACATCCATCGATGAATAACCGGTTGTGAATAGATGTCATAGCAATCAACAGGTCTTATGGTACCGATACTAGCCACGAGGGCATAAGTATCAAAATAGTCTATTCGACTTTTGTTTAAAGCCACGAATGACTAGTCTAGCCTTGAACTTTTCAATAGTTCCATCTACCTTCATTTTCCTTTTGAAAATCCATTTGCACCCCGGGTTTGCAACACAGTGGTAGATCAACCAACACCCAGTGTTGTTGCCCATGATGGAATCCATCTCATCATTAATTGCTTCTTTCCGAAAGCAATATCACAGGACTTCATTGCTTCTTCAAATGTCTTGGGATCATCCTCAACAATGAAGCAATAAGAGTATTGATGCGAGACCTCATCCTCAGTGCCTTCAACTAAGTACGGTTGAAACTCGGTCCAAATGACTTTGGAGTCCTCGACCCTTTGCTCTTCCCGAGCACGAGTTCAAAGTTGTTGAACCACAACCTCTTGGGGACCAGCGATGGTTCACCATCGGGGACCTCTGATACACCATGTCATGAGTTCCATTAGGAATCCTCGACTTGGTCTAGGGACCGATGAGAATCTATTCTCATCAAATTCTTCATCCCTTGATTCAATTATTGAGTTAATCGAAATGTATTCATTAGGTTCAATAACATAGAACCTAAAAGCCTTGGAATGCTCGACATATCCAACAAAGATGCGATCAATGCCTCTATCACCCAAAGTTTTCATCTTTGGATCGGGGAGTCTTCATGACCCTACAACCCCAAACCTTGAGATAATTCAGTTGGGTTTCCTTTTAGTCCGAGTTCATAAGGGTAACCTTGTTCTTTTGTTGGGAACTCTATTTAGCAAATAGCAAGTTTGTTAACATAGCTTCACCCCGAACCCTTGACTTAGTCCCGAATAGGACAACATAGAATTAACCATCTCCTTCAAAGACTGTTTTCCTTTCGAAATACCATTTCTTTGAGGAGTATAAAGGCGATCGTTTCATGGATTATTCCAACAGATCGAAGTCGAGTATCCGTACTCACCTCCCTATCGATCCTTAATCTTTTGATCAAAGACCCAACTTGTAATTCAACTTGTTTTAAACACTTTGAATTTATCTAATGCTTCATCCTTGGTATGTAAAAGATAGACATAACAAAATCTAGAAGCATCATCAATAAATGTCACAAAGTACTTCTTATTCCCCAAAGAAGGTGGCATGCAAATCACACATGTCACTTTGTGAATAAGCTCCAAGATCTTAGTCTCACGACTAACACCACGAAAGGGTTTCTTGGTTATCTTAGTCAACATGCAAGTTTTACACTTTTCGGTGTCCATGTCAAAATCGTGGATTAAACCATCCCTAGACATATCTTGCATCCTTTTATAGTGAACATGACCAAGTCTAGCATGCCAAAGGGTAGAATCGGTCCGATCATATGTGGTCACAAAAGTCGAAATAACATCATCAATGGTAATATTAAGCTCGAACATTTGATTACATAAATAACCAAAACCAATAAAAACACCACATTTAGAAAGAACAAATTTATCGATTCAATAACTTGTTTATATCCATGATTATTCAAAACACTACTTGAAACCATGTTCTTCGATATCGGGAACATGAATAACATTAAACAAAGTTACAATCTTTCCGTAACTAAACTTAAGATCTACACAACCACCCACCATGCACCAAGGTCATTGACTCATTTCCCATGTGAAGAATAAAACCATCATTCGTTGACTCATAAGTCTTGAACGACTTCTATCTTTACACACATGAACTGTTGCACGAGTCAACCCACCACGCAACATCATCATCCCGCACATAAAAATTCGATACATATGTAACATAATAAATCCGAAAAGACTTATTAAACATATTTCGACCTTTCGGTGAGTTGGTGAACCACCACTCCCGAACCATTAGTGCACGATCCATTGGCTTTACCACCAATTTTAACACCTTTGCAATCCCTTTTAATGTGACCGATCTTGCCACATTTCCAACAAGTAGGTGTTTCCTTCTTGTTAAGATCGCCTTTGTGTTATCATGATATTTGCGTTTGCCTTTGTTATCATTGTACATGGTGGAGTTGTTATGCTCCACCATATTGACAACAGATGCACGGTAACATTGCTACTCTTTGGCTTGTCATTATCCCGCACCTTGAGAGATTCCTCAATGTGCGAGATGATCGCCAACTCAACAAGAGTTAACTCCTCCTTCATATGTTTCAAGGTATGCTTGAAATCTTTCCATGAAGGAGGAGTTTGTCAATGACACAAGAGACTTTGATAGCCTCATCCATGTTCATATGGTGTTGTGTAAACCTTCCAAGTATTCCAAAAGTTCATTGTATTGTTCCATAACCGGTCTTGAATCGGTCATTTTGTAATTTGTGAAATTACTAACAAGGAACTTCTTGCTTGATGCATCCTCGACCATATATTTGGCATCCAAGGAATCCACAGTTCTTTGGAAGATTCAAAGTTCGATAAATATCAAACGAGCATCGGACATACCATTGAGAATAAGACCTCTGCATATGTAGTCATCATTCTCTATTTGCTCCTCCTCGGATCCGCTCCACAGTAGCATCATCCCCATCATCGAGAATAGGTGTAGTTAGCACACACCACACTCATGCTTGACGACAAGTGCATCTTCTTCGCCACCTCCTAAAGTCCACCCTTCAAACTTGTCCGACAGCAAAGTTTGAAGCCATGTGTTCATTGCGGCAGTGTTGATTATCACAAAATAGTTTACTTTGATTGTTGGTGTCGTGAGCCCAGGCGAGGTTAGATAATCAATTCAGTGAAACAAGCAACAAGTCGGCAGAAACAAATACCACTAGGTGGTTACGGATATCACTTGGAATCGTGTGATCACTTTCCAAAGTAAACTATTCGACCCTAATGCAGGGTTACACGAATATCTACTGGGATAAGACCAAATGCGATTATGGAATTAGGCACAATTCTATAACCCTTAAACTTATAAGTGCTTATCGCTTTTTGTGTCTCCTTCATGCATAATCGGATCTCCTATTTATAGGAGATTACTCTCAACCGTTCAAATGGAATTATGAGGATTAATCGGCCCATTAATCACCTCATAACTATCCCCATTATATCCGTTAGTGGTTACATGACCAATTAAACGTGGTCATAAAGCGGTTATCGCCATTTAACGATGACTTTAATACTAGCAAGTACTTTCATACCTCTAGCGGTACTTTCATAGCACTTCATGGAAACACCGCTTTAGTGGAAACAACATCGCTCGATGGAAACAACGCCTATCGGTGGAAACATCGCTTATCGATGGAAACCACAAGCGGTACTTTCTACTAGTACTACCAATACAAACCACTATAAGAGTCAGGGTGTTCATGGACCTTATGGGTGTACACTCTGTACCTCCTAACCCATTACAAGGTGTGAACTAATCCCACAAGTGTACTAAATTTTCCAACAAGTGGTAGTCAAATCCACCCAGTATTTCATGTATCCCAACTTAAGCTTTGCAAGGGAGTGGTTGATAAGCCTGGAACTCTTCCCATGTGTTACAATGAAGGGCTTCTATCAATGCTTCAAGTGAAAATCATTGACAGAAGATTGGGAAAGGTGAACAATAAGGTTGTTGTTTATGTGTTAGTACAATGGTTAAATGGCAGTAAAAAAGAGGCAACTTGGGAGCTATACACTGAACTGCTAAAGAAGTATCCTGAGTTTGGTCAAGAGGAAGCAACTGAAGGTGCAATTTGACTGTGGAAAGTCAAATGTTAAGAAGAAGGGATTTGATACGCGCCAATTTAATATTGCTAGCCTTATTTAGTACTGCTAAGCCTTAATTAGTACTGCTAGTCTAGTAGCCAAAAGTCTGGCGGGAAAATCTGTTTTGCTTCTTTTCCCTTTCCAGCTTTGTATAAATACTTCTTTCTATTTCACTTCTAAATCATTCACTAAAATTGATTGCAACTCTCTCTATCTCTCTCTATTAATCAAAAGTGAATTATTGAGTCAACTGATCCAATGACGCGGTACAGAAGATGCGCTTAGCTGGAACAAGCCGATCTCTCGTGCTTAGATATACTCGAATAAGAAACCGAACAAATTAAATGATGACACCCTTGAATCAATTAAATGAAACAAAAACTCTATTAATCATGTTGACAGTCGTTATAGCTGAACACAAGTTTCTTGATTAAGATTCTTTTTATCAAATTTCAGAGCATGATAACTCTACACTGGAAATTGATTGGCCTACAAGAAAACGAATTTGTGTTGGCATTGCAAAAGGCTTGGCGTTCCTGCATGAAGACTCAGTGCTCAAAATGGTTCATAGGGACATCAAGGCGACAAATGTACTTTTGGATACCGACCTTACTCCAAAGATCTCAGATTTTGGTTTGGCTAAGCTCCATGAAGAAGAAAACACCCACATTACCACTAGAGTTGCTGGAACAATGTGAGAAATATTATTGTCTGTCATTCCTTATAATAAGGTTCAGCCTCTTTTACATTCATTTTGTTTTTGGTCCCGCAGTGGGTACATGGCACCAGAATATGCATTATGGGGCTACTTAACCTACAAAGCAGATGTATACAGTTTTGGGGTTCTTGCACTGGAAATCGTTGCTGGCCAGAACAATATGAAATATCGACCAACTGAAGAGTACTTTTGTCTTGTTGATTGTGTATAACTCTATTTCCATAAACTATTATTTATCCCTCCTTAAAGCTAATTTACAATGTCTTAACATATATATTTTGTTGTTTTCAACTTTCAAGGCGGCTAATCTGGAAAAGAAGGGGAGTTTGATTGATTTGGTGGATCCAAGGTTGGGATCTAACTTCAATAAAAAAGAGGCAGTGAAAATGATGAAAATCGCTCTCTTGTGCACCAATCAATCCCCAGCTCTTAGGCCTACCATGTCTGAAGTAGTGAATATGCTTGAGGGTCGTACTAAAATCAAGGAAATAGACGTGAATTTAGTTACATATGAAGAAGAGCTCAAGTTTCGATCACTCGGTGGGGAACAAGAAGAGATGCTTTTCTGCGAGTCCGATAGACTGATGACATCTGCTTTACCATCATCTTCTAGCTCGCACGACCTCTATCCCAGGAGTCAAATTTCTGAATAAGTTTGAAATATTCATGATCATGAATCATGATGAAGACCACTGTTTTAATATCATTGCGTGAAGTGTGTTACCATATTGCATGTTATTTAACTTCCTATTTTATATTTTAAAATGGAAGTATGTCATCATATATTTGTAAGTTATCAAGCCATGATTATGATTTGAAAACTCGTTCTTCCATAACTGTTTGACATTTTATCTTTTGAATAAGTTTTTTAATAAATACCATTTGGAAATCTTGTGATGTCTTCCAGAATTGTGTGAATTTTGTTTTGGCGTTACCCGAATCGATGGGTGGAGTTTGGTCCTCTTTAAATCCTAGTACAAAAGTCAAATAGCGGTGAGAAAATACATAGGAAATGCTATATAAATGTCATATACAGTGTTTTGAACATTCTGAATAAAATTTTATGCTTGTTTATAAACCAAAATTTTTAAGGGTTAATTCCATATATACCCAAGTTAAACATACTAATGTCATATTTACCCACTTAAAAATCATAATGACACATATGCCCAACTTAAACATCATATATGTCATATTTACCCAAATCACTATAAAATCAATTAAAATGTATATTTAAATCCTCAAATTCCTATTATACCCTTAATAATATCATAAAATAATTCAATTTCCTATTCTATTTGCTTTACATTTCGATCAAAATATTTGCAGAACTGATATAATATGTTGATCATGTCCAAGATTAACATGTATGGTGTGTTATTTTGATATCACTGTATGCATGTTATGAGCATATTCCATTTGTTATTATTTATGTATTTTGTGATGTTGTTTAGTTTTAGGTTTTGATGAATTAACATAAGTCTCATTTGCTTGATTTGTATCAATGGAGCTAAATGTAAGGTGGAATAATCAGGTGCAATTTTAATCCACCTACAGTTGAACAATATTTGATTTCTCATCCTGCACATAATATATGTAATTGATGATTTTTGTATCCATGCCATGTTTGTTTGATGCGATTGAAATATATATTGATTAGTCAAATACTTACGTAGATTAAATATTGTTTTATACGATGTCTTTTCTTGTGAATCATTGGAGTTCACAACATGGAATATGCTCACAACAGATATAACACACTTCGTATTTTAATCTAGAACATGATCAACACATTATATTGGTTCTGCAAATATTTCGATTGAAATGTAAAGAAAAATGGTATAGGAAATTGCAAGATTTTATCATATTATGAAGGGTATAATAGGAATTTGAGGATGTAAATTTACATTTTAATTGATTTTATAGTGATTTGGGTAAAAATGACAAATATGATGTTTAAATTGGGCATATATGTCATTATGATCTTTCAGTGGGTAAATATGACATTAGTATGTTTAAATTGGGTATATATGGAATTAACCCAATTTTTAATGTGTCCATTAGTGATAGAGACTAGTACTTGGACAACTAGTTTCTAAACGTTCATAAAAGAAAATTTTGTTGCATCCATAAAAAATTTATTTGTGGCACTGCACCTTGGTTATTTTTCAAGTTGAGCTTTTCCATAAAACTCTTGCCGTTCTTAAAAGAATTCATAAAAATACGGGTGTGTTTGTTTTTCAAAAAGGCTCTGAGAGGCGGAGGTTGTTTTTTTTTTCTTCCAGTCAGACGCGATAAATGGATATCCCTCTTAACCACTAAGATGTAGTGATAATATCTGATTGCCTTTTAACTCTGTATATCAAGAAAATATTTTTAAAGATCTATATAAAAACATAACATCTACATGGGTTCGAAACCACAACCAACCCTCAACAAGAAATCTTGTCTTCACGGGGTCAAGGTTGTGTATGGTTCGGTTATTGATAGAAGAAAGAAAGAACACCAAGATTTGTTTTGTATAGTGACTCTAGCACTGTGTTCTTGAGTTTTAGTATTAAAGAAAAGTAGAGGAATATAATGTAAACATTTTCCTCCCAAAACTGAGATGAAACACTTTACTTTAAAAATCAACAAAATAAGACTAACTTTCATTTTATTTATTTTTGTTTTCCTCCTTAAATGTTACTCGAGAACACAACATCTTTTGTTTCCTTTTCATTTTCTTGCTTTACTCTAACTCGAGAACACAGTATAGAAGAAAGGAGGGTGTACGGGTTTGTTTTGTGAGAGAATTATTAGGGTTAAATGTGATACAATTTAGAGTTATAACAAGTATTTGGTAGAGTAGATTTGGGCTCTTATCTCTTTTGGACTCATAATCAGTTTATTTGGACCATATATTTTGAAAGGGATTAAGTGGGATGATAAATTTGGATTGCAATTTGGACTAATAACAACTGATGATATTTTGGATTGTAGTTTGACTTACAGGTATTGAACTACAATCTTATTTGGGTTGAATATTGTGTTCATTAGATATAATTACCGTGTTAGTTTTTGTGAAACCGAAGAATTGAAGTAATAACCATAACACATTTGTTGACAAGGTGAACTGAAACCGTGTGTTTATAAATTTCAAAGATTGAATTTTTCTTTAAAATATGTATTTTCAAAGATATATTCAGGCTACTTATTTATCGTATTACTATAGTTTAATATATACTAAAAAATACAATTAAAACCTATAAAAAAAAACAACAATTTTCATTTAGACTCAACTTTAAAGTCACCTCTTAACAGTAAAATGTGTCATTCACACACAAAACATGAGACAAACACACAGTTTTTCAAAATAAGAAGTTATTGAGATATTTTGTAAAGCTTAGTAATGGGTCCTGACACAAAACTGACGGGACACTTTGTGTAACTTTTAGAGCATTTGCAACGGTAACCCCCCACGTTATTCCGGCGTTAACCACTGCGAAGCCGGCGTTATTCCGGCGTTAACGTGCCGGTGTTAGCCCTATAACGGGCGTTATTCGGATTAAAAAAAATTCAATTTAACCCCTTCCCAAACGGCTACTAGCCGTTGGGGTTTAAAATAAATTCATTTTACCCGACTGTGATAATCACTAGTCGAATTATTTGTCAATATTCTTGTTGTTTGTTTTGGGGTACAAGTAAACCCAGGGGGGTTGCGTTTGTTTGTTACTTCAAGTCGAGTAAAGACACCCCGAGGGTGTTTGTTATCTCGGATACCACTAAACCACAAGTAGAGGTTGCTACTTCGTGTGAATCTTGACATGTCTAGGTGTTCGGTGTTAGTATTGGTTCTTGCGTTTTGCTCACGACTTGGTGTCAAAATTGTTTGTTTTCTTCTCAAAAACATATGCTGCCACACAAGAATTTCAATACGCTAAGTGGGTTTGGGATTTGTGAATAATTTTGCATTTGGCCTCAAGCCCAGGACTGAAGGGTGTGTTTGTTGGGTTAGCACCTGGGCTATGAAGGCCATAAACATGTAAAGGGTGCGTTTGACTTGCTAAGTACCAGGCCCAAGTCCAAATAAGTTTAATTAAGCATGTGTAACAAGACTAGGCCGAAGCCGAGGAGTGTAACAAGTCCTTTCGATTTAACAGCCCCCAGGGCATTAGCCTCGAGTTTTCCCTGACTAGATTCTGTCTTATTCGACTCACTTCCATCTCGTCCCAACTAGCCTTCGTATTGTTCAACTCGCCTCACACGATGTCATTATCGACGTACCATTTGCACACGTCTCGTATTATGAATGTATTTGAAACCGCATGAAGTAATATAAACAAGAAATGAAACGCGAAAGTATATCTCAAAACAAGTTTTACGCATTTATAATATAGACTTACGGTTTAACTCAAACGAATACCTTATACTTTTAAATTTTTGCTAAAGTGTAAGCTTGTAAACACTTATTTACAAATATTAAACTTGGATATTAAGACTTAATAGAAATGGTTATACAACTTGTGACATTAATCACTTTGGGTAAATGAAGTATTCACCAACGTCATGCTTAATTATCGACAAACATATTTTTACAATCGAAAGGTATTTATTAAAAACTTACGTTGGCTTTCCTAACTACAAATATATACAAATTAGGTTATACTTAAACTTTTCTTCTAAATACGCTTAATACTAACAAATGTTAGTGACATTAAAATGAATATATATGTGCACTTAATATAGATATATGTTATTCGTTCATAATATCCACTTAAACAAATAACGTCTTATAATATATGTACCTACTTCCGTATATCATCATTTGGTTATCATCACACTGAAGCCTCGTTCATCCTCGATATACTTTCTATTATATACTTATACACTTCCATGAGCCAATACACGCAAACATTTGAAACAGTTCTTCAAACTTAAGCGATGCCACACCATCAACAACAACAAAACAAAAGTTGAAAATGTATAAAGCTACGTTAAACTTTATCGAGTTTTAAACATGAATAAAGACTAAACTGCTGTACTAATCTAGGTTGCTTGTCGATGCCACACACTTGTATTATTTGACTTGACTCTATCCGGACTGCTTTACTGAGGTGAGTTTCACGGACCCCCTTTTTAAATGCTTTAATTGTTTTGGGGTGGAATGCATGAATTATACTTAAATTAAAATGTTTTATGAACTTATTTGTAGCCACCTGTAAAATTTCACTATTTTAATCTTCATATTAATGAACTAGATTGTTTATCAAAATTCATTTGATCTAAGTTGAGCATTTTAGCATGTGCATTTCGTTTTTCTTGCATAAAAATTTATGCATATTCGAGTAGTCTTATTTAACTATGCCTAATATTTACTTATAACCAAATCAGTCTCACAAGAAATTTTCTTGTCTTACGAGTCCGCACGCGTACCAGTATAATAAAAGAAAACATCAAAAATAAAAACGAACTAATAAAATCGGAAATTACATCATCATGTCAGTTTATTTAAAACGCGTCCAAAAATATAAGAAATAATTTTTTTTCCGTTTAGAGTTATACGCTTACGAGTAAAACAGCGGGGTACGAAATACATCGGATACCAAATCAAAACGCTAAACAATAAATAAGTTTACAAAAATACACTAACTAATAAAAATAAAAATATATCTCTACCCTATCCCTTATCAACCCCACGCCCCCTTATATCTCCTTTTCTGTTTCTATCTTCCTCAAAAAACACGCCCCCACCTGCTACCCTTTCACCTCCAAAATCGTCTCTCTCTCTCTCTCTCTCCCTACCTCCACCATACGCGCCTCCATCTCCCAAAAATAGCTAACCTCCCAAACAACCTTCCCACCTCAAGATTCAACCTTAACAAAACTTAAATCCATCCTTGGCTCTTTTCCATGGAAGAATCGACAAGCTCAGAGGTCCCCATCTGATTTTCTTGTCCCTATGGGTTGCGGTTGAAGACAAAGCCCAAGAAAGCCACATGAAGACCTCGTGATATTACTCAAAGAGGGCTCTTACCCCATCCCCACTTTCGAAAAGCTAGGTCAAAAGATTCCCCATCTACACCTTTATAAGGGCCACGAAGGACCAAGGGTTTCACACAAAATTCACTCACTCACATCATCAAAAAGGGTTCGAATTGTATATTGATCTTAGTTTTATATTGATTCTTGTTGTAATATTGATTTTGGTTTAATCTTGATATTGAATTAAGAGGAATGAAACACTAGTCGAATCGTAAATGTTATAGTGGATTAATTCTTTTTTGTTGTGGTTAATCGACATATACATACACGTGAGAAATCATTTTCGGTTACAAATAAATCGACTACTAGTGTATAAAACGGATGGGTATGAAAAAGTGTTTAGGATTAAGTTTGCTTATGCTTCTTTCTCGCCTTGTCGAAACAACCTATAAGATATAAAGAAGGTAGAAGTGGTACTAAAAACCTAAATTTGGTCAAGAAGCACTTGTCAAGGTCTGTTCTAATGACTTTTCTAAGACTTGTGTATAAGCCCTTCATTTAAAACCCATTTGGCTTATTGGCTCAAGAAATTCTTACTTGTGATATATGCTCAATTCGACACTAGCAATGATGTTCTTTTCAAACTTTAGGTTAAGTGAAATGTTAACGTCTACTATTGATGTTGGGTTGACCATATTTTTACCCATGTTCGAAACTTGGAAAAACTTGGTTGTAATGTCTTTAACTTTCCTTAAGATTTTCACTAAATGTAAGTCAAAAATGGAAGGGACTCAAATAGTAAAATAAGTAATCAAGTAGGAAAAGGGGTAACCAACTTGATGTGTACGTACTTGCCTCGTCGAGAGTTTTCCTTTGTTGCGACAGCCCCCTCTTTAGGTCTCAACTTCGAGCCTCATGGTGACCGGTGTCGAGTCTCAAACCAAGTTGGGTAGTACCCGAAGGCAATGGTCTCTATGTCAAGTAGTAAGCAAATGGCTAATGCCATTGTTGCCTTGCATATTTGGTATATAAATGAACTCAAGGAGCCCCTATGTTGCGTTGTACGAGGAAAACTTGGAGCCTTGTTATAATTTGTGTTTGAGTCCGTTTTAGTCCACTTCCCTCCTCGTACATGTCAACTTCAACACCCATCCAAAACCCATTTGTGCATTATGTTGGCTGACCCAGTATATGTGATCGATTGAAGCCCGCCAAAGAGGTCCGTTTGATCAATTAAAAATAGGCGAAGCCCATCTCCTTTGGTTACTCGTTCAGCCACGTCAAGCCAAGTATAACCAACAAGCCCTCGAATAGAACCAAACTCGTTAAAATGATAAACTAGATTCTTTTAAAACTAACAACTTATAATCGTGAATATATAAACAAAACATTTTTTTTAATAATAAACCATGACTTATATTTTTCTTATAATTGATAAATAATCGCTATTCTTGAAATGACGACTTTTATACACTAAACTACATTTTGTAATTATTAACGATGGTTTTACAAATGACTTATATTTACATTTTTAGTTTAAAACGACAACTTTATAAATTAAATTCACTATTATCGCTATAAATAAAACAAGGTCTTCAAACGATAGATTGCATGAGTTTTACATAAACAAAACTATTATTTCCTTTATAATAACGCTTTATTTTAAAAACTATATTTAATATATATAAACGAGATCATGCCGATTTTTCTTAAAACATAACACTATCATGTTTGTAGTATATCGTAACCATACTTTTATAAATAACATATAACTTCTATTAGTCAATATACACTCATATGTAAACATTCATATTCTAAAACGACGACTTATGACACAAATACGTTACCATGAAGAATTTTCCATCTAATGTCTCTTAGTTATCAATGAATCTACGACTTATTTGTCTTGACGTATTCTCATCATCCTCTATATACTTACACCTTTCCTAGAGTCTATGGCAACCGACACTTAACACATCATTTAAACGTAAACACTGCCGCACAAGCATCAACAACTTAACTTTTGATATATTTAAATATTATCAATTTAAAATACAAACGTATTAATTAAAGTATTGGTATACAAATTATAGGTTGCGTGGCGGTGCCGTGCATCTACTACTTGATCTTTACACTACTCGGATACTTTTGCTAAGGTGAGTTCATAGCCTCGCTTTTACTTGCTTTTCAACCCCCGCGTGAGAGATGCATGCTATAAACTAGAACACAAGTCTTTTCTTAAAATGTATGCTTGCCTGATCATTATTATTATAGCCTAAGTTGCCTGCCGAAAGTCCCCTTTATCATGAACCATTAATCACTTGCGAGTGAACGCGAATATTGTGGATAGTACTATGGGAATTAACGACCCCGACTCGGTTATCGGAAATAACCGGGGCGCACTATATTTGGTTATCTATGGAATTGGCAATTTCATCTCGGGGCAATTTTATTACTTACACCAGTAATTAGGTGTATGCAGTTAGTTTGTTGTCATGAGCTTAGTGCATAATAATAATCTTTGTTTTCTATGGTAATTGTCTTCGAAGCAATTATCATCTCTTACTTGTGTTCAACCATTTATTAAACCTATGAATATCACTCAACATTTTTGTTGATCTTTTTAAGCATGTTTATCTCAGGTACTAACTAGGAAAACCTTGAAGGCACGGAGTGTACGGAATGGAATGCTGGAAGTGGTGTTTTAAATAAAGTTATCATTTCACAAACATTTGAACTATCTTTTGTGTAACTTCAAAACTTGTGGTATTTTTCTCTTGTGATCCAAAACATTGAGTTTTTATGAAATGGTAACAATCTTTTATTAAAAACGTCTCTTTTAGAGTCGTTTTCTATGACTTATGACTATGATCCTCTAAGTAATACCCCAAATAGTCTTCCGCTGTCATATTATGATTTTGGGGTGTTACAGATTGGCATCAGAGCCCAGGTTATAGAGAACCAACTTGTATTTTTAAAAACAAATTAGACTATAACCACGTTTTCAAATGGACCGTTTTACACCACCACTTCGCATCCTCCGCGCCTACTTCGTACCGATAACATGTATGAGATTCGTTTAGCGGATAATACATGACTAGTAAAACTTTGCATGATAAAAATTTATAATGTTAACTTTCATTTAGTTAGGCATTTAGATTTGCGTGGCAGATTATGCGCGACTAACTAAATCTTATTTACTGCATGGCATTACTTATACTTATAAATGCATATTTTCTTTTGGGTTGTTACAGTACCATGTCTTCTGCTTCACACCCTATTGATCTGACCTCTGACACTGAGATTTAGGACACCATGTCCTCTACTACCGTGCCCCTGACACCGGCTGTTCTAGCACCTAGGTCCCCGGCTGTGACATCTGGAGAGACTGAGCCCTTTGAGGAGGGTGAGGTCGCTGCTACTCCACCTGCTCTGGTCATACCTAAGCGCTTGCCTGTTTTTGGTCCCCCTACCTATGATCAGTACCTTGAGTCACAACAGTGGTTGTCCCCTTCGGACGTTGTATCTCAGATACCTTCACACACTGATTATGTGTCCTCCACCACTTCTCACTCATGACTACCTATTCGCCGAAGGCAAAAGCGAGCTAGGGTTCTCAAACCCTACGAGCCTGTGCCCTTCGGCAAGCCATTCCGATACCATAAGGATGGTGCGATCTTCATACATACCACTCGGAAACGAGTGAAGGCACCCACCACCTTTGTTTCACCTACTGACATACCATCATCTTCGGCTTTCCCACCCCCAGCTTCACCTACATCATCACCCATACCTACTTCACCGCTACCTCCACCTACCACTTTCATCTACCAGACCACTACGGTACCAGTTTCGTCTCCATCCGTGCATCATCACCGTTGGTGATGCATCTTGAGCTTATGATATCCCTTGGGAGAGGTCCATTTCTCACCTTCACATTCCGACCCATATCATTATGCTGTGACCTATACCTGTGAGTCGGGACCCTATAGGAGGGTTGACGCTAGACGTTGGTCCTTCTTGATGTCGGTCATTAGTCGATGGAGGTCAGAGGAGGGTTCACCGAGTGCTATGGAGCTTGGAGATCACTTGTTTGCTACTGATGAGATTCTTCTTGTTACGGGAGAACCTCTTCACCACACCGTTCCATTGTTAGTTGCACGACTTGTGCGGTGTGAGGATCAGCTTGAGGAGGCTATGTCATACGTCGATGAGGTTCCATTGGTCCGGATTGAGAGCATAGAGGAGGAGGTCGAGAACCTCGTTGTCGGGAGGATCGCGATGGAGGAGGTGTTTGATAGGATTGGTACTCAGTCTGAGCGAGCTAGTGAGGCAGTGACAGTTCTGGAGCGGAGGATGGAGTCGGAGAGATTGGAGTTGCTAGATAGAGTTGAGATGCTAGAGGGAGTTGTACAACGACAGTCTGAGCAGATGGTGATCATGGAGACGCGTACTGCGACTCTTGAGCGGAGATTGGAGGCGAGAGATAGGGAGATGGATGACTTGGCTGAGCTTGTTCGTGACTTGCAGCGTCAAGTGAGTGGCACACCCGACAGCCCATAGATCAGAGATTCACCTACTTAGTCTACTAGTACTTTATCCTGCCGCCTGTGGCACTGATAGAGGCTTTGTATTCGCATGTTTTGTTAAACTATCGAACAAGCTATTGATGTGACATTGTATGGTTATCGTATCACTATGTATGGATGATGGACCTATGACATTATGGCTATTTTTCTTATATTCTTATGTATAGTGATCTTTCTTATGCATCGATTTATATGAATCGAAGTGATCATATATATATATATATTCTCTTATGTGGTTCTAACATATTGTGATTCTTTCTTATGATGATTATACTCTATTAATATAATGTGATGATCTTGACTATTATGAAATCATTTTTGTAATAATTCTCACTTATGTTGAATGATTCTAAAATCTGAGTGTATGTCTTTAGAAAAATGGCAAGAACGAGATCTACCCCTACTCCAACTCCTGAGATGACCCCTAATGCAATTCGGAGAATGGTTACTAATGAGATTGGTGCTGCTTTTGCTGCACGTCTTGCTGAGGCGGTTCAAACAAATGAATCCGTGAATCGAGCCAATCGGAATGAAACTATTGTGAATCGCAAATGTGGATACAAGGAGTTTATGAATTGCAAACCTACCTTCTTCAAAGGAACCGAAGGCGCTGTTGGCCTTATTCATTGGTTCGAAAGATCCGAAACTGTGTTTCTCCTAAGTGATTGCTCGGAAGACTGCAAGGTGAAATTTGCTACTGGTACTCTACTAGAAGATGCATTGTCTTGGTGGAAAGCTTATGCCCAACCTATTGGCATGGAAGAAGCTTACAAAACCACTTGGACTGAATTGAAGCAATTGATGATGAAGCAATACTGCCCAAGAACCGAGATCAAGAAACTGGAAGATGAGTTCTATCATCTAACTACTAAGGGCAATGATCTCAAAACCTATTTCAAGCGTTTCCAAGAATTGAAAGCTCTATGCCCATCCATGGTTTCTGATAATGTCAAGTTGCTGGAAAACCTCATAGGGGGATTACCCCGAAGCATTGAGGGCAATGTTACTGCATCAAAGCCCAAGACTTTGGAAGAAGTGATCACAATTTCCTACCAACTCATGGATCAAGTCCTGAAACATGGACCCGTGCAAGGCGGTAGCGACAACAAAAGGAAATTTGATGACCGTCGAGGCAACACTTCCAACAACTACCATCATAACAACTCTTTCCATCACAACAATAACCGCAACAACAACAATCAAGGCCGCAACAATCATAACCAACACCGCAACAACAATCCCAACCCATACCACCAAAACCGAAACAACCACCACAATCAACAAAACCGTAGGCAAGAAGTTGCGCGGGCTTATGATGCTACTCCCGCCACTGGAAAAGGCTATGCTGGATCACACCCTTTGTGCACTCGATGCAACCTGCATCATGTGGGACGTTGTACTATTAAGTGTGGGAAGTGTAACAAGGTGGGTCATACTCACAAGGATTGCCGAAGCCCTGCTACCGGAAGTAACCTTCAACCCATGGGAATAACTTGCTTTGGATGTGGAGAAGCTGGGCATGTCAAGAGTAGATGCCTAAAACTGTACGGGAACAACAACAACAACCCTGCTAGAGCAAGAGCTTATGTGCTAGGAGATGGAGATGCACAAGAAAACCCGGACGTCGTTACGGGTACGTTTTCACTCAATCATCATTTAGCTAAAGTTTTATTTGATTATGGAGCCGACAAGAGCTTTGTGTCTTCTAAGTTTGCACCTTTGCTAAAAGTCACACCAACTACCTTAGATACCACTTATGAAGTAGAGTTAGCCAATGGAAAAATAGTAGGAACTAACACTATCCTTCGAGGTTGCAACCTATCGTTATCAAACCACCCGTTCGATATAGACCTTATGCCTATCCAACTTGGTAGCTTCGATGCTGTCATTGGCATGGATTGGCTATCCAAGAATCGTGCAAGAATCATTTGTGATGAGAAAGTCGTTCACATTCCTCTCGATGGCGAAACTCTAATCATTCGGGGTAATCGTAGTAAGACCCGATTGAATATCATCTCGTGCGTTAAAACTGCAAAGTACATAGAAAAAGGATGCCACATTTTTCTAGCACAAGTAACGGAGAAGAAGAAAGCGGATGAGAAACAACTAAAAGACGTCCCCGTGGCTAGGGACTTTCCCGAATTATTTCCTGAAGACTTGCCTGGCCTTCCTCCGATTCGGCAAGTAGAATTCCAAATTGAGTTAGTGCTGGGAGCGGCACCCGTGGCACGAGCACCTTATAGATTGGCACCCTCCGAACTACAAGAATTGTCCGACCAACTTCAAGAACTGTCCGAAAAAGGATTCATTCGACCGAGTTCTTCGCCTTGGGGAGCTCCGGTCTTATTTGTCAAAAAGAAGGACGGATCTTTCCGTATGTGCATCGATTACCGAGAGTTGAACAAACTAACGGTGAAGAATCGCTATCCATTGCCTAGGATTGATGATTTGTTTGACCAACTGCAAGGGTCAAGCGTCTACTCAAAGATTGATCTGAGATCTAGGTATCATCAACTAAGAGTGAGGGAGGAAGATATCCTAAAAACTGCTTTTCGAACACGATACGACCACTATGAGTTCCAAGTGATGCCATTTGGTTTGACAAATGCACCGGCGGTATTTATGGACCTAATGAACCGAGTGTGTAAACCATACTTGGACAAATTTGTGATTGTGTTCATCGACGACATTCTCATTTACTCCCACAACAAGGAAGAGCATGCGGAACACTTGAAAGCCATTCTAGAGCTACTCAAGAAAGAAGAACTGTATGCTAAATTTTCCAAATGCGACTTCTGGATTCAAAAAGTTCAATTCCTTGGTCACGTGATAGATAGTAATGGTCTTCATGTTGATCCTTCAAAATCGGTCACAAAGATTGGTCATCCCCTACTACCCCAACCGAGATACGCCAATTTTTGGGTCTTGCGGGGTATTATCGAAGATTTATCGAAGGATTCTCGAAAATCGCTAAACCTCTAACGGAGCTAACCCAGGAAAAGAAAAATTTTGACTGGGGTGAAAAACAAAAGTTAGCCTTTCAACTCTTGAAACAAAAGCTTTGTGAAGCTCCTATCTTAGCTCTACCCGATGGAGTGGAAGATTTTGTGGTCTACTGTGATGCATCACACCTAGGGTTAGGTGCGGTATTGATGCAAAGAAACAAGGTGATCGCTTATGCTTCGTGACAACTCAAAACTCACGAAAAGAACTACACTACCCATGACTTGGAATTGGGAGCCGTGGTTTTCGCCCTCAAAATATGGAGACATTACCTATATGGAACCAAGTGTACGGTGTTCACCGACCATAAAAGTCTCCAACACATTCTCGATCAAAAGGAGTTAAACATGCGACAACGCCGATGGCTAGAATTGCTTAGTGATTACGACTGCGAGATCCGTTATCACCCGGGAAAAGAAAATGTCGTGGCGGATGCCCTTAGCCGAAAAGATCGACCTAAACCTCTTCGAGTAAGATCCTTGGGAATGACAATTAAGTCACCCCTTCCATCAAAAATCCTTGAAGCTCAAGCTGAAGCTCTCAAACCTGAAAACCGTCCTAACGAGAAAATCTTTGGAATGCCGGAAAACGAGAACGACTTTGCGCAAAGATCGGATGGAACCTTATGTTTCGGCGATAGAAGTTGGATACCACTTTATGGAGGAATACGGGAACTCATTATGCATGAGTCACACAAGTCTAAATATTCCATTCACCCGGGATCCGACAAAATGTACCAAGATCTCAAGAAGCTTTATTGGTGGCCAAACATGAAGGCCGAGATTACAACGTATGTTGGGAAATGTCTCACCTGTTCTCGAGTCAAAGCCGAATGTCAAAAGCCCTCCGGATTGTTAACTCAACCTGAACTCCCAGTTTGGAAGTGGGAGAAGATCACTATGGATTTCATAACCAAACTACCAAAGACTGCTAGAGGTTACGACACCATTTGGGTTATCATCGATCGCCTTACCAAATCCGCTCATTTCTTACCCATTAAGGAGAATGACGAAATGGAAACCCTTGCTCAATTATACCTCAAGGAAATTGTATCCCGTCATGGAGTGCCAATTTCCATCATTTCTGATCATGACAGTCATTTTACTTTACACTTCTGGAAATCTCTTCAAAAGGCTTTAGGCACTCGTTTGGATATGAGTACCGCATATCATCCTCAAACCGATGGCCAAAGCGAAAGGACTATTCAAACCTTGGAAGATATGCTTTGAGCATGTGTGATCGATTTTGGAAAAGGTTGGGATAAACACTTGCCCTTAGCGGAATTCTCCTACAACAATAGTTACCACGCGAGCATCAAGGCAGCTCCATTCGAAGCACTTTATGGTCGAAAGTGTCGATCGCCCGTTTGTTGGGCCGAAGTTGGAGATGTCCAACTCATTGGACCTGAACTTGTCCAAGAAACAACCGAGAAGATTGTGCAAATTCGTCAACGACTTCAAGCTGCTAGAGATAGACAAAAGAGTTACGCCGATGTTAGAAGGAAGCCCATGGAATTTCAAGTTGGTGATCGGGTTATGTTGAAAGTATCACCTTGGAAAGGAAAGGTTCGATTTGGAAAACGAGGAAAGTTACACCCTCGATACATTGGCCCTTTCAAGATTCTGGATAGAATCGGTCCGGTTGCATACAAGCTTGAACTCCCGGAAGAACTTAGTAGAGTGCACCCTACCTTCCACGTCTCAAACCTGAAGAAATGCTTGTCGGATGAATCTCTTGTTGTTTCACTAAAAGAGATTAAGCTCGATGACAAGCTCAACTTTGTCGAAGAACCAATTGAAATCATGGATATGGAAGTCAAGCGACTTAAGCAAAGTCGCATTCCTATCGTCAAGGTTAGATGGAACTCCAAGAGAGGACCGGAATACACGTGGGAGCGCGAAGACACCATGCGTGTTAAGTACCCACATCTGTTTGCTAATCCAACTCCGATAACCACCGTAAACTAAAAATTCTGATGACGGAATCCTCTTAAGGGGTAGGTACTATAGCCACCTGTAAAATTTCACTATTTTAATCTTCATATTAATGAACTAGATTGTTTATCAAAATTCATTTGATCTAAGTTGAGCATTTTAGCATGTGCATTTCGTTTTTCTTGCATAAAAATTTATGCATATTCGAGTAGTCTTATTTAACTATGCCTAATATTTACTGATAACCAAATCAGTCTCACAAGAAATTTTCTTGTCTTACGAGTCCGCACGCGTACCAGTATAATAAAAGAAAACATGAAAAATAAAAACGAACTAATAAAATCGGAAATTACATCATCATGTCAGTTTATTTAAAACGCGTCCAAAAATATAAGTAATAAAATTTTTCCGTTTAGAGTTATACGCTTACGAGTAAAACAGCGGGATACGAAATACATCGGATACCAAATCAAAACACTAAACAATAAATAACTTTACAAAAATACACTAACTAATAAAAATAAAAATATATCTCTACCCTATCCCTTATCAACCCCACGCCCCCGTTATATCTCCTTTTCTGTTTCTGTCTTCCTCAGAAAACACGCCCCCACTTGCTACCCTTTCACCACCAAAATCGTCTTTCTCTCTCCCTACCTCTACCATACGCGCCTCCATCTCCCAAAAATAGCTAACCTCCCAAACAACCTTCCCACCTCAAGAGTCAACCTTAACCAAACTTAAATCCATCCTTGGCTCTTTTCCATGGAAGAAATCGACAAGCTCAGAGGTCCCCATCTAATTTTCTTGTCCCTATGGGTTGCGGTTGAAGACAAAGCCCAGGAGAGCCACGTGAAGACCTGGTGATATTACTCAAAGAGGGCTCTTACCCCATCCCCACTTTTGAAAAGCTAGGTCAAAAGCTTCCCCATCTTTATAAGGGCCACGAAGGACCAAGGGTTTCACACAAAATTCACTCACTCACATCATCAAAAAGGGTCCGAATTGGAGAGCTAGCATCTGGGTTAATTGGTTCGAATTTCGGGTGAAGGTTGTGTTAATCCCTACGTGTGGTATTCGTCGGCATAGCAAGGTTTCATAACTTTCCTTCTTAGTTTTATATTGATTCTTGTTGTAATATTGATTTTGGTTTAATCTTGATATTGAATTAAGAGGAATGAAACACTAGTCGAATCGTAAATGTTATAGTGGATTAATTCTTTTTTTTGTTGTGGTTAATCGACATATACATACACGAGTGAGAAATCATTTTCGGTTACAAATAAATCGACTACTAGTGTATAAAATGGATGGGTATGAAAAAGTGTTTAGGATTAAGTTTGCTTATGCTTATTTCTCGCCTTGTCGAAACAACCTATAAGATATAAAGAAGGTAGAAGTGGTACTAAAAACCTAAATTTGGTCAAGAAGCACTTGTCAAGGTTTGTTCTAATGACTTTTCGTTTAAGACTTGTGTATAAGCCCTTAATTTAAAACCCATTTGGCTTATTGGCTCAAAAAATGCTTACTTGTGATATATGCTCAATTCGACACTAGCAATGATGTTCTTTTCAAACTTTAGGTTAATTGAAATGTTAACGTCTACTATTGATGTTGGGTTGACCATATTTTTACCCATGTTCGAAACTTGGAAAAACTTGGTTGTAATGTCTTTAACTTTCCTTAAGATTTTCACTAAATGTAATTCAAAAATGGAAGGGACTCAAATAGTAAAATAAGTTATCAAGTAGGAAAAGGGGTAACCAACTTGATGTGTATGTACTTGCCTCGTCGAGAGTTTTCCTTTGTTGCAACAACCCTCTCTTAAGGTCTCGACTTCGAGCCTCATGGTGACCGGTGTCGAGTCTCAAACCAAGTTGGGTAGTACCCGAAGGCAATGGTCTCTATGTCAAGTAGTAAGCAAATGGCTAATGCCATTGTTGCCTTGCGTATTTGGTATATAAATGAACTCAAGGAGACCCTATGTTGCGTTGTACGAGGAAAACTTGGAGCCTTGTTATAATTTGTGTTTGAGTCCCGTTTTAGCATTTCATTTCAATTGGTACTTCTTCATGTCAAACCACTGCGCCTCAACACCCATCCAAAAACCCATTTGTGCATTATGTTGGCCCCAAACCCAAATATATGTGAGCAGTGAAGCCCATGTCCAAAGAGGGTCCGTTTGATCAATTAAAAATAGGCCGAAGGCCATCTCCTTTGGCTACTCGTTCAGCCCATGTCAAGCCCAAGTCCACTTCCCCCTCCTCGTATAACTTACTGCGTCTACAACAAGCCCTCGAATAGAACCAAACTCGTTAAAATGATAAACCAGATTCTTTTAAAACTAACAACTTATAATCGTGAATATATAAACAAAACATTTTTTTTAATAATAAACCATGACTTATATTTTTCTTATTATTGATAAATAATCGCTATTCTTGAAATGACGACTTTTATACACTAAACTACATTTTGTAATTATTAACGATGGTTTTACAAATGACTTATATTTACATTTTTAGTTTAAAATGACAACTTTATAAATTAAATTCACTATTATCTCTATAAATAAAACAAGGTCTTCAAACGATAGATTGCATGAGTTTTACATAAACAAAACTGTTATTTCCTCTATAATAACGCTTTATTTTAAAAACTATATTTAATATATATAAACGAGATCGTGCCAATTTTTCTTAAAACATAACACTATCATGTTTGTAGTATATCGTAACCATACTTTTATAAATAACATATAACTCCTATTAGTCAATATACACTCATATGTAAACATTCATATTCCAATACGACGACTTATGACACAAATACGTTACCATGAAGAATTTTCCATATAATGTCTCTTAGTTATCAATGAATCTACGACTTATTCGTCTTGACGTATTCTCATCATCCTCTATATACTTACACCTCTCCTAGGGTCTATGGCAACCGACACTTAATACATCATTTAAACGTAAACACTGCCGCACAAGCATCAACAACTTAACTTTTGATATATTTAAATATTATCAATTTAAAATACAAATGTATTAATTAAAGTATTGGTATACAAATTATATGTTGCGTGACGGTACTTCGTGCATCTACTACTTGATCTTTACACTACTCGGATACTTTTGCTAAGGTGAGTTCATAGCCTCGCTTTTACTTGTTTTTCAACCCCCGCGAGGGAGATGCATGCTATAAACTAGAACACAAGTCTTTTCTTAAAATATATGCTTGCGATCATTATTATTACAACCTAAGTTGCACCCGAAAGTCCCTTTATCATGAACCATTAATCACTTGCGAGTGAGCGAATATTGTGGATAGTACTATGGGAATTAACGACCCCGACTCGGTTATCGGAAACAACCGGGGCACACTATATGTGGTTATCTATGGAATTGGCAATTTCATCCCGGGGCAATTTTATTACTTACACCAGTAATTAGGTGTATGCAGTTAGTTTGGTGTCATGAGCTTAGTGCATAATAATAATCTCTATTTTCTATGGTAATTGTCTTCGAAGCAATTATCATCTCTTACTTGTGTTCAACCATTTATTAAACCTATGAATATCACTCAACATTTTTGTTGATCTTTTTAAGCATGTTTATCTCAGGTACTAACTAGGAAAACCTTGAAGGCACGGAGTGTACGGAATGGAATCTTTGAAGTGGTGTTTTAAATAAAGTTATCATTTCACAAACATTTGAACTATCTTTTGTGTAACTTCAAAACTTGTGGTATTTTTCCCTTGTGATCCAAAACATTGAGTTTTTATGAAATAGTAACAATGTTTTATTAAAAACGTCTCTTTTAGAGTCGTTTTCTATGACTTATGACTATGATCCTCTAAGTAATACCCCAAATAGTCTTCCGCTGTCATATTATGATTTTGGGGGTGTTACATTATTGAACCCTTTGTGTTAGATATAACTTTTCACATACACATCAAACCATAACACAAAGTAGCATATAGATGGAATTCTAGAGAGAAAGTTAGAGGTTTAGGGAACTTAGTGAGAGAAAGTGAAAGATATTATTCGAGCTCAACTCTACCTTGGAAGGTAGAGTATTTATAGTCTTACATAAATCGCCACACATCGGGTGTGGATCGGGCATACAATTGGGTAAAGACCCGTCCGTCCTCCACGGTGTTACTTAACTAAATACTACTTAACTTAAAATAACTACGACTATGAGCTTTCTAATGATTACATATACTTGAGGTGACCGACTCTTTAATACCGGAATTTCTAATTCCTAACAATCTCCCCTAAGGAGGTCACCTCAATCATGTACCAAAATACATTGAATACAACGGATAATACATTAACAATTGATCTTGCATTCTTGATGTAGTCCTTTGCTCCTAAGCTCGTAGTCATTGATTCTTCACATTGCATGTTTGGTTACTTCAAGTGGAGGTCTTTACTAATCCACATGATAATAATTTTGAGCCATCTTTTGAGGTCATCACTATCAACAATCTCGACACATTCTTTGTGGTGTTGGTATTATGTGATGTTGTGACTTTAGGACCGACATGCTCACATTACGGATCATGATATCTTCTCATCGAGTAGCGGAAGCATTTGTTGAATCATGATATTGGCGGAGGCGAAGCATGGAGTGAAAATATCGAGTCATTGATGCACTAATCATGATTTCTTTTGAGATGAATGTGTTAAGTGAGCATGCGGCTATGGATTGACCGCTTCATTACGATCACCGCAAACGTCGGGTGTACACGCATAACAGCTTAGCAATAAATCGCGCGAAAGTGTCTTTGATCACTTTCGATGAATTGAGGTACACGCCCACGGTTCCCGTTGATCGATTACAAGCTTGCTTGTGATCGGTAGGATTCCTAAGAATCTCCTTGACGGGGTTTCGCGATGTTCTAGCCGTTCTCAAACCGAACATCTCAAAGAAGACAACACGGAGTGAGTGAACCGGTAATTTTAAGTCCATCGATTGATGAAAAGAGATTTGAAAACAATCGTGTATTGCTCAATAGAAATTGTTATTGCAATACAACGAAGGTTTTATTGAAAATCAATTATCAATCATAAAACACCTTTGGTTTAAAAATAAGTACACGGTCGATGTGCTAACGAAAAGAGTTTTTAAGCACAAAGACCGGTTTTCAAAGGTATCCGTCAATCCATAACTCGAACCGAGATTGATTCAAGAGATTGAATCGCCCCATTGTTTATGTTCGGTTGTCACATGGTTGATCCATATAATAGATCACATGCCACCTACCAGAGCTTGTTTGATGTTGGCTCGAAGGCTTTCCATCTTCATTGTGAATATGTAACCACATCACTCGGATGTTACGCAATACCACAAGGATAATGCGTGGGACTCAAGATATAATCTCTCTTCCACATTGTGTGAAACAGAGAGTCTTCATTGAAAGTGTCCTAATGAGATTTATTGATGATCTCGTGGCTCTAGACTCAATTTGTGCATATTTGGATCCCGTCTGGGAGACTAGGGAGAGGTCTCTTTCTTCAATATCAACCATCTCTAAGAGAAGTCGATAGATAATGTCGGTTCCCGTGAGAATGAAACAAGTCCTTTTAAGAGGAACTTGAGTGGTTTGGAAAGTTGAAGTGCGATGCGTCACCGGGTCCATGACGTCTTGTCTTCAATACCGATGTTACCATCAAGAGCATATGAATTGAACCCGGTTTACGCCCTAAGGTTGAATAAATGGAGGGCTATTTGTTTTCACCCTTTTCTCATTCAATTCTTTTTAATTCTTCAACCCCTTGAAATGCTTACCGAGACTTCATAGCTAGAACCTTGTTGGGTTTATTCCAAGACTAGCTCGGTCTTAGTCCGCACTCTTCCCATATCTCATTTTTCTCCTTTTATCATCATACCTAAGGACTTCTACACTAACTAGTGGATTGTCCTGGGTAGATCCCTCCGATTCAGCGGATCATGGGAACACATACCTAACCTTATCATCCTTATATCACCGTATATAAAGTAAAGTTGGTCGGTCTATTTGGTATTGTTCGCTCGCCATTGGATCCAATTGAAAACCATTTGAAAATCAATTCGAGATACTTGTGATATATTATCAAAGCATTTTGTACTGAATTGTTTTTGATATTTTAGAACGAGAACTCCCCTCAACATGTGCATCAAGTATTTGAAAATGTTTTGCACACGGAGGCAAGAGAAAGAATTAACTTCTTTGATTACCATTTTCTAAAGATATCAACATCACTTCCCACATCAAATCAAGTAGATATAGCATTTCCGGAAGGATGAGGTTTCCATAAATTTTCTCCCCTCAATATGTGCCTCGAGGTTTGAAAAGAGTTTTGCACATACTAGAGGAACTCACACATGGGATGAATGATCACGTTTCAAATCAAAGGTTTAAGATAGATGCTCCCCCTCAACATGTGCATTGAAAATTTGAAATCGTTTGTCACATGTGGGAAGGACAGCATGTACATTCATGTGAAACCATTTACCTTAATATCAGTTTAAATCCAATTTAAATCACACATTCTCCCCCGATCACAATTATCAACACATTTGAGATTTGTGATCTCGTATAGATTTAAATTGATTTTGAAAGCTTTTAAGGAGAATTGTGACTTGATTGTGAAAGCGTTTGAACTGATAAGGATCGGATTTTAAGACTTTAAACTCCATTGACAAAACATGCATGTATATCTTTTGAAAACAATTTAATGCCAAATAACTTTTTAATTTAATTGAAATCATTCTCCCCTCAATCAATGACATAGGTTGTTGATTGAGAGATAGAGTTGACAAATAAGTTCGATGATTATCAAAAGTAGAGACGAGTTATTTTTCAAAGCATTTGGTTTTCAAAGAGATAAATGTTTATAGAATCGAGCATGGAATTTGAAAACATGTTAAAACATGGCTCGTTCTTTCTTTTAAACCGGTTATTGCTCGAAAATGACAATAAACCATTGTTCCTCTTTCTCTTTTTTTTTTTTTTTTTTTTTTTTTTTTTTTTTTAGAATTCGAACAACATCTAAAGACCCGTGTCATTCTTTGAATGACAAAGACAAAGACCGTAGATATTATCGAACCGAAAAAACATGACAATATGACAATATTTTTGAAGATTTTTCGAATTTTCAAATTTTATGGATTTTGAAAGTTTTATATTTTTCTATTTGATTTTGAAGGTTTTATAATTTTGTATTTTGTTTTTCAAATAAATATTTACAAGAGATAGATGAAGATAGACCTTTACTCCTCGTCTTCCTCCTCAAGGCGTTTGAGAGTTTCGGTTGAAGGCTTTTCAAACCAAGTCGTGGAAGAATAAACTCAAACGTTCTCTAGGAAGAGCTTTGGTGAAGATGTCTCGCTAACGATATTCGGACCTCACAAAATATAGTTCCACTACACCTTTTTCCACTTGTTCCCGATGAAATGATGTCGAATGTCGATATGCTTTGCTCTTGAGTGTTGAACGTTGTTGCATGAGAGCAATAGCACTTTATTATCACAAGATGAGGGAATTTTGTTGAATTCAAAGCCATAGTCGATAATTGAGATTTCATCCATAAGATTTGAGCACAACAAGATGACATGGCTATGTATTCACCTCTGTAGAGAAATAGAAGTACTCATTTGCTTCTTTGAAGACCGACTCACAAGCTTATCACCCAAAACCGAGCACCTCCCGACGTGCTTGACGTGTATCTTGACAACCGCATGATCGGCATCTGCATAGGCCGTTAGAGACATACGGTGTCCTTCGGTACCAAAGACCCATATTGATGGTTCCTTGGAGATACCGAAGACCCGTTTAATCGCTTCAAGGTGCTTTTTAGTAGGCTTAGTCCGGTATCTAGCACACATGCAAACAATGAACAAGATGTCACGGTCTACTAGCCATGAGGTACATCGTGGATCCAATCATACTACGATATTTTGTTTGGTCAATCATGATCCACGAGAGGTCCTCATCTAGTTTGGTTCGGTCAATCATGGGGTGTCAACAGGTCACTTGAATCAAATCCAAATTTCTTTAAAATCTCTTGCATATTTAGATTGATTTATGAAAATGCCTCCGGGACTTTGTGAAATTTGTAATCCCAAGAAAATGACATTTGTCCCATCATTGACATTTGAAACTTTGAACTCATTTCATTTGAAAACGATCACATTCCATTGGGTGCGCCGAGGCAAAAATAATATCATCAACATAAATTTGAACATGAATTAAATGTTTGCACGACTTCACGGTGAACAATGTAGGATCAATCGCTCCTTTGATGAATCCGGTTGATAGAAGAAACTTTGATGATGTATCATACCATGCCCTTGGAGCTTGCTTTAAACCTTAAAGAGCCTTCTTCAAACGATAAGCGTGAGTAGGATGCTCTTGATTCACAAATCCTTGAGTTGGTGGCGTAGATGACTTCTCTAAGATCTCCGTTCGAAATGCCGTCTTTACATCCATCGATAAACTACCATGTTCTTACTAGCGATTAGCGAAAAGATTCGATTGCCTCGATTCGAGCAAGCTGGAGCAAAAGATTCTTCAAAGTCTATACCTCCTCTTGACGATATCCTTTAGCAACTAATCGAGCCTTGTTCTTCAAAGACATCACCATGCTCATCAAGTTTTACTTTGAAGATCCATTTTAGAGCTATAATCATAGCACGATCCGAGCGGTACTAACTCCCATACATCAAGACGATCAAACTCATGAATTTCATCTTGCATGGCATTGAACCACTATCTTCATTCATGGCGGTTTAACATCTTTTGGTTCGATCTTAGATAGTACGGAGTTGAAGAAGCACCATAAGGCATCGGTTGCGAGTTGTTTCGGGTTGATACAGGTGAGAGGGATTCCCAATGATATTGTCTAAGGGGTGATCGTGAGTCCATTTTCCGAGGTGTTCATGTGGCGGTTGTTGTGGGCCGAGGTAGTTGAGTCGATGTCTCCTCAAGAAGATGGTTCGATGATGATTCGGGAGTAGCAAATATGTTTTCAAATGGAGCATCTTCAGAGTCGCAAAGGGATTAACTTCATCATTGATGCGAAACATTTCCATGATGCACATTTGAAGAATGATGATTTGTTGATGAGATCAAGGATCGACAGGTGCTCTTGACTTAAAGATATTGAGACCGAGGATTGACTTTATTCATCGGAATATGAGCATCCTCTGTTGTAGGGTCGACACCTCATTAGTAATTGAATCATCAGCTTCATCAAACATAGGATCAAACAATTTCTTTACATCATCTTCGGATGGAGGTACATATGGAGTTTCTTGAGAGGAGTTTGGAACAAGGGATGAACCAATGGGACTGTTTTGAAGTGTGGGTCCCGAGTGGAGTGTCCAGGAGCCATTTGACCGGTCACTCATCAAACGTAACGTGAATTGTTTCCATGATATTTCGGGTTCTTTTGTTGTAGATTCGGTATCCCTTTTGTTTGATGCATATCCTACAAATACTCCAATGTCGACTTTGGCTCTAAGTTTACCTAAGTCTTGACCTCATTAGTTGGATAGCACAATGCACCAAACACACGAAGGAAGGATAGATTAGGTTTTCATTGTGGACAAGTTCATATGGAGTTTTTCCATGAATAGTGTGAATCGTGGAACGATTTTGTGTGTAGCATGCAGTGGCAATTGCTTCACCCGGAGAAACATTGGAACCTTTGAGTAGATCAAGATTGTTCTAGCGGCTTCAACAAGAGTACGATTTCGCCTTTCAACTACACCGCTACGCTGAGGGTTCATGGAACACTTCTTTGATGGTGATTCCAACGCTTTCATAGAATTCACTAAGTTGTTTGTTGACAAACTCGGTTCCATTGTCTGCTTACGATAATTCGACGCTTTTGTTTAGTCGAACTTCGCAATGTTTGATGAGTTTGATGATGATATCGTGAGTTTCATCCTTTGTCCTAAGAACTTGACCGGTGAATCTAGAGTAATCATCAACCACAACTAACACATATTTCTTCCCAAATATATTCGCACCCTCATTGGTCCACATAAATCCATATGAATCATATGAAGAACTTCGTGACGAGTTAGTAGGTTTGGGTTTATGGGCATACTTCTTGCTTTTACCCAATTGACATCTTTGAACAAAGATGATCCTTTTCATACTTTAGTCTAGGTAAACCTACAACTAAGTCCTTTCTGGAAAGATCATTGATGGTGCCAAGTTCAAGTGATTGAGACGACGATGCCATAACCATGACTTTGTTTTAGAAGCCTTTGATAACAAGCGATTGGAGAGGCCATCATCATGTCATCGATAGAGATGGTGTAAAGATTTGAGCCACGAGTTCCTTTTAACAGTTCCTTACCATTAAGATCTCTAACAAAGCGGTATGTTTTCAAGGCTACTTCTAGATCGAATCACGAATTGACCAACAGAGAACAGTTATGACCTAAACCTTCCACATAATATACTCTAGAGATGACACTATCACCAACAACATAATCTCCATAACCCATAATAGCACCGAAATGATCATTACGAATCTAATAGCCCCGATGAATTTGCTCACGAAGTTCATGAGCGCGACCGGTCTCCAAATCATATGCTTGGAACAACTGAGTCCGTGTACCACGTAATCGATTTGAACGATCTGCAGTTGAACACGCACAAGAATGGATAATCGGATAATTGGGATCCCCATGCAAGAATGGGTTCCATTTGGTTAGTTACAATGGTTGGACCACCCACATCGAAATAGAAGCATTCATATCGAAGTGAGGCAATGGAATCATTGTGAATAGATGTAGTACTAATGTCTCGATAGCCTGCTCACGCAGTGTGATCACTTCTTAAAGGAATAGTTCTACCAAGAGGCATCCATTTTCTAGTGGGCATTATCGATTAGTCTTATGACCAATAGGTATCCAATAGAAGCCTATTTTCTTGAATGTTCTTCCCGTGGGTTTCCTTTGTTTTCTAACTTTCTTCGCTTTTGCCTTTTAGCCTTCTTAGCATGAATTTTAGCATTAACAAAATTAATGGACAATTAACATCATTAGGCGTAACATTAACATCACATCCATGATTAGAAATGCAATTCAAGCGGTCATCGGTACAAGGTTTGCAAATAGTATCGAATTCGAATTAATTACATGACGCCTATGGCAAATACTAGAATCAACACGATTCGTTTTATTCGATTCAAACTTAAAGTTCCTAGATTGTTCTTCTACTATTTTCCAAAGGCACATTCTTAGCTTGCGAGGTCCTATCATTCCTTGTATTGTCTTGAGACTTTGACTGCTCCCTTTAATGTCACCGATTACTCTGTAGAGGAATGGGAACATTAGTTTGTTTTATCGCTCTTGCACCACCTGCTTAGATGTCTTGGGATCTCGAACTACATGCAGGTGCACTAAGGTTCACTTTCTTAAAACTAGAGGTACTTGAGATTAGTACTCCTAGAAGGCACATTTGAGTTCTCTTTCTTAGCATTGATGGATCTAGAATCTGAACTACTCAAGGGTACACTACGGTTCACATTCAAAACATTGGGAATCGAGTGCATATCATATTTGGCCTTAGGCATTGAGCATGGAATCAAAGGGTTAACTCTCTCTCCTAATGTCTTTGGGCATATTGTGATCAAGCATTCTAAGATTTCTTGAGATCGTTTGGCATATAAGCATGCATGTCCAATTGCATTATCATGAGGTTTCTCTAGCTTATCCTCTTCAACAATCTCACACAGACATTCTAAGCAATCCTTAAGGGATGAGAAATATGTTTGAATGGCAAGTTTGTTGTTCCTTAGATGAGGGGGGACATATGTCACAGATAAAGCATATTTATTACCCGAGTGAACCTTTGATACAACATTTTCCTCATTGATCATTGGCATTTTCCCTTTTACCCGACTCTTGATTCACAATTTCCTTTGCAATGAAGCTATTTGTTCGTTGTTTTTATTACTGAGTGACTTTAATTGATTCAAACAACTCATTGAAATGACGTTTAACCTTTTCATTTTCTTCTAGAAAACTTTCGTTTTCCTTTTGTAAAGCATTTACTAGGTTTTGAAGATGAAACGTTTGAGAGTTCGAGAATCTAAAGGAGGAGGCATTTGGGAGCTGTCATATTGTTCGTTTGACCCTTTAATTGAGAGATTTGGGCTTTCAACTTTCGATCGTGTTGCACCGAGCTTGAATCTGCTCATCACGTTTGTTAATTTGAAAACGCATCAAACTCGGAGCATCCGAAGATGTCTTGACATTTGAAGTTTTGACATTTTCTTTAAGATGTTGATATTTTAGTTGTAAATTAAAATGCTCAACTTCTAGTTTAGAAAATGTTTAACGAAATTGTCGTGATCATCCATTCAATTTTATCGTTTAGTTTAGAATTAGTTCTTTCTAGCTCAATGACACGATCATGGGAGACTTTCAGGCCACAGATAGTTCATGGAATTTGGAAGCATTAATAGAGCAATTTGAAGCGTTGAAAAACACATCTTGAGCAACACATTCAAGAATAAGATTCTCATTTAATGTATGCAAGTTCTTTCTCTCAATCTCATTATATTTCAATTACACGCTCATAGTCACTAACTTCACCAACCATTGCATCAAATTCCTTTTCCATTCCTTAATATCGGTTTCTATTCCTTTTTAAGACTCTCAAAGTGATCTTTTAGAAGTTTAAAGAAGGGCATGACCTCGCTTAAATAACATTCTTTCATTTGTTCAAACCCTTTCTCCTTCGATTATACCAATGGGTGTGATCCTTTTCTTGCAAGTTTTCTCAAAATCAACAAATAGTTGAAATATAACATATTGGCTAATTAATGTCTTGCTTTTAGTGGCAATTGTTCTAGGTACAAGATGCATTGGTGTATTAGGAGGATACACAATCGCTTCTAGGCATTTTCCAAAGGGAGGGTTTGTTTCAACAATATTTTCACTTTCGCATATCTAAATCCTTTTTCCGAAGACTTGTTCGGAGTCAACAATGTCGAGGCTTAAACTTGTTCAAGGAAATCCAGTTTTCCTTCTTGTAATCGTGAGGAGAGATAATTATGTTTTCTCTTTGCATTTGGGATCATTTTGTTTCTTATTCATCTTTTCCTAGTGATTTCATTTGATTTCTTATCTTCCTCGGTGCACTCAACGCAACTAGGTTTACGCCTAGGCTTAAGGATTTCATTACCATCATAAAGCACCTTATGAGCATTTCTAGCCTTTTTAATTATCTCTCGGATTTGGTTCCTCAACAAGGGAATGCTATGCTTATCGCTTAAGACACGATGTTTAGTGACCATGTGAAAGCATCAAATGGTGTTTCCTTGTATGTACAACTTGTTTTCAAGTTTGTTTTCAAAGTTTTCGATTAGAAAAATCTCTCAAGAGTTTTGATTCCTTTGCATTAAATTCTTGCTAAGCATTTTCACATTTTCTTGAAGTTCTTGTTTTGCTTAGTTGTTTTAGA
This sequence comes from Chrysanthemum lavandulifolium, assembly GCA_022545495.1. NCBI lineage: Eukaryota > Viridiplantae > Streptophyta > Magnoliopsida > Asterales > Asteraceae > Chrysanthemum > Chrysanthemum lavandulifolium. The sequence continues at coordinate 189,778,405 of CM040241.1, read as the reverse complement.
AAGTTTTTCTTGCAAGGAATGTAATTCTTGTTTCAATACTTCTTCTAAACTTACTTTTTCTAATTCTTGTACTCACTTGGTCATCCATTTCCCGCTCACGAGTGGTCAACTCAAATTTTGCACGTTGTTCATAAATAGCAACACGTTCCTTATAGGCATTTAGTTCGAAATTATGGAATCATCGAGAGCACATGCGGTGTATTCATCAAAGACATAGTCATTGTTGACCGCAGGAGATGCATCACTTGGTACAACTTCACTTTCACTTTGTTTCACGTATTGATCGTATGGGACAATATTGTTATTACCCATATTTTCAACATTTGATTCAATAGTTTCATTGATTGTACTTTGTCATGCATCATTGCACATCAAGATCATCGTATAGTTTTAATACCTCGAGATGAGTTTGTCCTTGGATAGGCCGACTTGTGGTGAAGAAGAGATCTTGGGAGAAACCATTGGAGAGATGCTAGCCATAAAGATTGTGTGTGCAGAGGGTCCATCATCTACATCAGTCGTATGCATCACGATCGGCGACTTGAAGGCATTCGATGATTGTGACCTATCTCCCGAATAGGTTCATCCACATCTCGCATCATAGGTCTTGGCATTGCCCTCAAGAAGAAACAAAGAATTCCTCTTCATCCAAAGCGACACCATTGTCCCGAGCTTGTGCGCAAGATCTTATCTCTCAAGTAATCGGCGTTCAGTGGACGCTTTGGAGATGTGCGGTTCCTTGCAATGTGTCCTTCACCACCACAGCTTATAACATTTGATTGGCTTAGCTTGACCTTGGTTACCATTTCTTCCTCGATTACGGTTGCCAACATAACCTCTCCCGCTCCACCTCTTCCTTGATCATCTGTCTTTCTGAATCGGTTGCACCACGATCCTTCCATCTTTAACGGTGGCTTGATTGTGTGGGTTAGATGCGATTCGAGGTTGTTGTTGGTTTGTGGGAGAGAATTCATGTTTTGACTAATGAGAAGAGCTAGTTGATTAATGAAGTTACCCACGTGAGCATCGAATCGACTTGTTTGAACATAGGATCGGGAATGAGTTTGTGATTACCATTACCCAAGGGTATGACTTGTGATGCTTTGGTTGTGATTCCGATGTTTGAGTAGAAAGTTTGTTGAGTCATTAGCCGAGCTTGTCTCTCCTCGGTTGGTTTTGAACCGATTGAGAATCAATTTTTCAAACATAGCATGTCTCTCATTCTCGAAGGAGGAAGGCATAGATTTGCTCATAGTTTGTATTCTTCAATCCTTTAGTGAGCTTCACAATGTGACAAACTTGTGCCATTCGGGATTCATGTTGTTCACAAATTTTGAGTTCAAATGAATGTTAGGCATAGTCATTCGATGTTCCTCATGTCATTCAATAACTTATGAAATCTCACATAGTACTCATAGACATTCTCATCCGGTTTCATCTTGAAGTGCTCAAATTCGTCATAGAGTTGGGATTCTCTGCCTTCCATAGTTAATTCGAACCCGAGAGAAGCATCTTAACGTTATCCCAAACCGCTTTGCATCGCAGTTATGATTGATCGACTTGTAGATGTCTTTAGGAAGACCTTGAAGAACAATGTTTGAAGCCATGATATCTCATCGAATCTCTTTTCTCCTTATCATCAAGCTCATCATACATCTTAGGTCCGTCCATTCCGTAAAAAAGCAGCACCATCTTCATTAGTATCAAGTATGTCTCTAGTCGTCTCAACCCGATATGGTCCTTCATCAATGGATTTGAGAATGTTGACACCATTTTCCTTTCCAAGGCAATACAATCGATTCGTTGAGCCCAAGAATCGTAGTCGATTCATCAAGCATGGGTGGGCGAGTATCCGAGCCACCGCTTGTACATCCTCGACAACGATGGAGATGATAGTAGGGACGTTGGTAGACATGTTAACAGATTATACGGGATTTTATAACTCTATGATTAAACCGGAAATAGATTCTTTCACGGGATTTTACTAAATCAAGAGAAACCGTAAACAATCACTCAAGTCGCTAGAAGATAATGCACTAAGTCGCTAGAAGATAATGCACTAAGTCGCTAGAAGATAATGCACTAAGTCGCTAACCCTTAATTCGCTACACCCTAAGTCGCTAGAGTCCCAAGTCGCTAGACAAAAAACAAGTCGCTAAGTAGTAACTCGCTAAGCCTCAAGTCGCTAGCAAAATTTGGCGACAATTGCTACACAAGTCGCTAGAGATACAAGTCGCTAAAGAGCAACTCGCTACTGCACCAAGTCGCTACCACTGTCGCTACTCGTAGTGGAGAGTCCACTACTTGTACTTTAACTCGCTAGATCTAACTCGCTAGGTTTAAAGCGTAACTCGCTACAATTTTGTGAAGCAAGTCGCTATGAAGAAAAATAAGCCGTGAGCTAAGTCGCTAGCAAGAAAAACCTTATAAACATCACTTTTCAATCCAAAACAACCCAACCAAGATGATTCAAGCTAACCAAATGAAAACCTAAACACTTGTGATGATTCTAAACATGAAAGTACTAACAAAATTCAAACTTAAACACAAGAAATCAACCAAATGATGCAAAACCACTAAACTTTTTCAAACTCAAAACCACCTAAAACCACTAGAAATCCAAAGATGTGTAAGATATGATCTAACCATGGCTCTTGATACCAATTGTTAGATATAACTTTTCACATACACATCAAACCATAACACAAAGTAGCATATAGATGGAATTCTAGAGAGAAAGTTAGAGGTTTAGGGAACTTAGTGAGAGAAAGTGAAAGATATTATTCGAGCTCCAACTCTACCTTGGAAGGTAGAGAGTATTTATAGTCTTACATAAATCGCCACACATCGGGTCATGGATCGTGCATACGGTGGGTAAAGACCGTCTGTCCTCCACGGTGTTACTTAACTAAATACTACTTAACTTAAAATAACCACGACTATGAGCTTTCTAATGATTACATATACTTGAGGTGACCGACTCTTTAATACCGGGAATTTCTAATTCCTAACACTTTGACATATTTTGAACCCTTAGACTTATTATGAACTTATGATCTGAACTTGACCCTTTAGTATGTTGTGAACTATAATGTGCCGTACGCACTAAGTGCTAAAGTCTCCCATATTTGGAGTAGTGCCGAGTCTCCCATGTTCGGATCAGTCTTAAATTGATAGTATATAATAGTTGTTATGGTGTACTGTTCGTATATTCGCATTGTTAATCCCCGATTGGTTTGCCATTCGCACTCCAATTATACGTACCGTGCCTGACGACTCCCTTGTGCGGAGTAGTAGGTAGTATGGATAGCGCTATTAGAGGTTGGCCAACCTCTTGTTCCCCAATCACTGAACGCATATTATTTAGTTTAGGGGCTTTCTTTGCATACTTTATTATATATGAGGCATGATTATTAAATTAACTACTAAGCGTGCTACTTGAAATATAGAAATGTATGTGAACTTGTATGTTACAAGTCTTGTATGGGCGGGACTTGTAACATGGTGAGTTGACAGGACATTTGTCAGCAGAAATTTCTCAAAAGGTTTTTCGTATTACATAAAACCTGTGTACTCACCAACTATTTTCATAGTTGACCCGTTTTTTCATGCATTTCAGGTGATCGTCAGAAAGCATATTTTATGAAGTCTTTTGCATAAGGGAGTCTTCACATGTCATCCTTGGTCATTAAGTATAAGAATTTATCTTTTGGAAGTCAAACTTTAAGTATTAATTGCCAAAGTCGGCTTGATCAATATTGTAACGTTGTACTACTTCTTTAAATTTAATTATTGTATTGTGCTATATCTCTTTGCAATGTATATTGATTTCGTCGCACCTCGCGTTTTTGCCTCCGGCGGGTTGTGACAGATTGGTATCAGAGCCTAAGGATATAGAGAATTCCGGTTTTTCAAAAATAAAAACCTCAACTATAACCATACTAAAGTTTTTATAAAACTCCAAACATAGTACAAGTCGACTAGCCCGGGCATTCCATCATTATTCCTAAATTATGCATAGCCTGATCAACTATGCTTAATTCAGGAGGAATCATAGGATGATGGGGGTAGTTACCTTAGATGATGTTTGGTTGAAGTCGGAGTCTAGATGAGTCGGAGTCTAAATCACCTGAGAATCCATTAGTCTATATGTGTGCATCTGCTTTACATGTTTTCTGTATTTGTGATTGTGCTGCTAGGTATTCTGTGTGCTAAGAATTTTTTCTTTTAGGACAATATATGAGCTTGAACTTAAGTGCTTTGAATTGATATGATGTGCATTGAACCCTGTAGTCAGACATCTACCTTTAGCGTTAAGCATGCCTTCGTTTCCGTCATGTTGCAATCCCGACGTCATAAACCTTAGTTGAATTTTTAGCCTTCTCGCTAATCTGAACCACCACCATTCGTCGATTTGATTGGTTTAAATAATTTCAAACTTGAGCCCAACCTTCAAAAGACCTCCTTAAAGGATGTAAAACTAGTTCTTTCTGACAACTTGTTTTCTAGCTTGATCTAGTGACAGTTCTTGTTTGATGAGTTGCAAAAATCAAGTTAGAACCAAGTTGTTACCCAACCTACACAACTTAAACACATGACCATTCCGATTTGATAAGTTTTGAGAATCCACTAACTAAAGGTCTTTTGAGGGCTAAGCTCGAGAATGAGAAAGTTTGAACCACGAGAACGTACGTACGTAGAACATACGGACTTTATCTCGAGGATGAGATTCCTTTTAAGGATGGCAGATTGGGACATCCCGCAATTTTCAAACTATTAGTTTAGCAGTACTACTATTTATTTTTATCAGAAATTGCTAATTATTTATATTCTAACGATTTCTGATGATTAAAAACATGAAAACGAGAAGCTATCTTGTTATTCTTGACAAATGGCACCGCACGTACACCGACGCCAATAACGACAAAACATATATAACCTAATCTTTATGTGATAATAAAAATATATTATTAATCTTTCCTAAACATTTCTAAAAATATAAATTTTATATTTTTCGGATACCAAAAAGTATGTTACGCGGAGATACATTATCATTTACGGTATAGTTTATACGGTACGGGGTACACATAATACTACTCTTAATAATAAAACACACCCATGTTCCATCGTCATTTATCCGCAACCTTCTCTTTTTTGACATACACAGGAGCACAAACAAAAAAAAACTTGATCTATTCTTCTCTCTTTTGAGAGACAAGCTTTCCTCTATCAGTTTCACCATCTCCAAATAGAGACCTAGCACAATAGATCTTCATAAACATACCTTGAGGCGCGGCGGTGAAAGAGGACAAGTGCCAGGAATGGTTCTCACCTACACACTAGGTCAAGAAAGATACACGACTCTTTTCCCCTTCCTCACCTATAAATAGGAGCGAAATTATCATGAATTATACTCATCTCTTACACACAATCACAATTAATTAGGGTTTGGTAAATCAAGGGCTTTTGAAATTACCAAGGGTTTTGTTATTCAAGGTCTAAGGAGTCCAAATCAAGCTTAAATTGCTCTAATTTGTTTTCTTTAGTGTTCAATTGGGTGTTCGTGTGTTCGGTGTTCATACCTACCGCCTTACTTTGGAATATTGTAAGAACAATAATTTTGTTGTGTTTTCTATTCACTCGAATTATTATTATTATTATTTTTTATCACCGATTGATGTATATGTTCATGAATCAATGATAGTTAATTATTAGAGTAAATTAAATTGGTGGATGTTTAATTTGGTATAAATAAAAATTGTTAAGGATGATGTTAAATTGTTGTTGTTGTTTCGCGTTAGTGGTAAAAGAACCTAGGAAGAAAATATAAAACTTAACTTGTGGCTTATGGGTAATTGGCTTAACTTCCTGCTTATTTTCGTGGCTTACATAATGGCTTTCGGCTTATGTTAACTTATTTTATTTTTCTCGACCCATTTATAAATGGCTCTAACTCGACTGAACTGGGACTCCATCCATGGGTGTCACTTTGTGTTCATGTTTTGTTGCCTGTGATTAGACCCACGAGAGTGTTGAGTCGAGGAATCAAGGCGGGTTGTACCCGACTGTGATAATCACTAGTCGAATTATATGTCAATATTCTTGTTGTTCGTTTTGGGGTACAAGTAAACCCAAGGGGCGGGGTTGCGTTTGTTTGTTACTTCGAGTCGAGTAAAGACACCCAGGGTGTTTGTTATCTCGGATACCACTAAACCACAAGTAGAGGTTGCTACTGTGAATCTTGACATGTCTAGGTGTTCGTGTTAGTATTGGTTCTTGCGTTTGCTCACGACTTGGTGTCAAAATTGTTTGTTTTCTTCTCAAAACATATGCCGCCACACAAGAATTTCAATACACTAAGCTGGTTTGGGATTTGTGAATAATTTTGCATTGGGCCTCAAGCCCAGGACTGAAGGGTGTGTTTGTTGGGTTAGCACCTGGGTTGTGAAGCCCATAAACATGTAAAGGGTGCGTTTGACTTGCTAAGTACCAGGCCCAAGTCAAAATAAGTTTAATTAAGTGTGTGTAACAAGACTAGGCCAAAGCCGAGGAGTGTAACAAGTACGTTTGATTTAACCGCCCCCAGGGCATTAGCCTTGAGTTTTCCCTGACTAAATTCCATCTTATTCGACTCACTTCCATCTCGTCCCAACTCGCCTTCGTATTGTTCGACTCTCCTCACACGATGTCATTATCGACTTACCATTTGCACACGTATCGTATTATGAATGTATTTGAAACCGCATGGAGTAATATAAACAAGAAATGAGACGCGAAAGTATATCTCAAAACAAGTTTTACACATTTATAATATAGATTTACGGTTTAGCTCAAACGAATACCTTATACTTTTAAAATTTTGCTAAAGTGTAAACTTGTAAACACTTATTTACAAATATTAAACTTGGATATTAAGACTTAATAGAAATGGTTATAAAATTTGTGACATTAATCACTTTGGGTAAATGAAGTATTCACCAACATCATGCTCAATTATCGACAAACATATTTTTACAATCGAAAGGTATTTATTAAAACCTTACGTTGGCTTTCCTAACTACAAATATATACAAATTAGGTTATCCTTAAACGTTTCTTCTAAATACGCTTAATACTAACAAATGTTAGTGACATTAAAATGAATATATATGTGCACTTAATATATATATATATATATATATATATATATATATATATGTTATTCGTTCATAATATCCACTTAAAGCAATAACATCTTATAATATATGTACCTAATTTCGTATATCATCATTCGGTTATCATCACACTGAAGCCTCGTTCATCCTCGATATACTTTCTATTATATACTTATACACTTTCATGAGCCAATACACGCAAACTGTCACACCCCCAAATTACCTGTTTTGCAGCGGAATGGAATTCCTGGGGGATGACGATCATAACATCAAAGTTACAGTTATATCGAACGACCTAAAGTTTGTTTTGAAAATATCGTTTGATTCAGTAAAATAATCAGAGTTTGCAAAACATAGGTCCCAATAGATTTCCAAGATACCAAAATAAGTTTGTTACAACCAAACGATATTTAAGTGCAAAAATGTAGGTGAGACGCGTCGACACCGCGACTCTATGATAAGTCCACATGCATGCCATGAAGTGAATGCCTTAGATACCTGAGATAAAACATGCTAAAAGTGTCAACACAATGGTTGAGTGAGTTCATAGAGTTTGGTTAACAAGTAAAGCTTTTAAAGAGCGATCATGCAACAAAGGCAAAGTTTTTGGTCATTTAGAATAGTCCACAAAGCAAAGGCATTGTAAATCCACTCGGCCCAAGTTCCGCCATACAAAACTTGCAACCCAGTGTTCACAACCCACCGCCAAAATATGTTTGTCTAATAGTCAAGTGCACATTATCATAATGGTTCACAAAGCAAAGGAATTGTGAATCCACTCAGTTCCAAGTTCCGCCCATACAAAACTTGCAACATGTGTGTTCACAACCCATTGCACAAAAATATAGTGTGTCTAGTAGTCGAGTATAAGTGGTCATAATAGTTCACAATATAGTACCACGTATATAATAATGTATGCCAGGAAAAGCCCCTAGAATAAATAATATGCATCCCGTAACATAGTGGACGAGAGGTTGGCCGACCTCTAATAGCGCTATCCATACTACCTACTAATAGGAGACTAACAATGCGAATGTACGAACGGTACATCATACAACTATTATATACAATTAAGAACACTCCGAACATGGGAGAATTTGCACCGCCTCGAACATGGGAGACTTTAGATTGAGAACGCCCGTAACATAGTGAGACATTCGCCTGGGACTTTAAGAGGCTTTAAGATTGTTCGAACAAAGGAGACTTTATAGTGATGCTCGAACATGGGAGACTTTATAGGGATGTCCGATCATGAACAAGGAAGACTTTATAGTGATGCTCGATCATGGGAGACTTTAGGTCAAGGTCATAACACGTCCGGTTCAATAAGTTCAAACAAGTCATAAGTTTGTATTTAAGTTCAAGAGTTCCGTTCAAAAGTTCGTAATTAAGTTCAAAGATTTAAGTCGAGTTCAAAAGTTCGAATACCAAAGAGTTGAATAATATCAAAAGGTTCAAGATAGTCGAAGCGTTCAAAATCACGTCAATCAAGTTTAGAATATATCAAAAGGGTCCTTGTACAAGTTAAAAGAGATCAACTATATGTCAAAAGTTCATATCAAGTCCAAAGTGTTCACTTATATGTTAAAGGGTTCGAATCAATTTAAAAGAGCTCAAATATACATGTCGAAGGGTTCAAAATCAAGGAAAGTGTTTCAACTAATAGCGTTCAAAAGATAGTGATCAATTTAGTTCGGCATAATCTACTTACGCGCACATAGAGTGAAACAAAAGATATTCAAGTTCATATAAATGTAAAGTAAAAGCAAGTAGTTGAGCATGTATCTCCCAGAAGAGTTTATAAAACAATTAAACGAGTAAAAGTGGGCTACGAACTCACTGTTGCAATAGTTATGATGACAAAGTGGATGCACGAAATGAGACGCAGCAGCCTAACCGCGACCTATAATGAATGATATGCTCTAATGTAAGTCATGAAACAATGTCGTGCATGCAAACTCATATGATATCCATACCACTTGTACCTTTTTGGAAAATAAAGTTTATCGTCGAAATATATGTTTATGACCTCTTGTCAAGTTACAAAACACTTAATCAAGATTTACGTCGAAATGATATCCTCGATGATCATTTAGTGGTTTATTATGAATCTATAACTTTTAGTCAGAAAATAATGTCATTTGACAATTTCATGAAAGCGACTAAACGGCCTTGAAAAGCTAGTCGTAAATGGTGCACATCGAGTGTTAGGAAACAAACTCAACGGTTTTGGGAAGCTTGTATCGTTATCTCAAAGTTTTAGCATTTAAGTTTTCATCATAGAGGTTCCGATCATCGAGAAAAATATAGCTAAAGTATGGTACTTGTGTCCAAAATATAGTTTAAGGGTGGTTTTCGGCAAAGTTTAAGTAACCGTAATTTATTCATTACAACTCCGCTCGACGAACGGTCGGACATTTTGGAAAATATACTTGGCGAACTCACTTTTACTAGAAGACATCACTTTATAAAAAGTTCTACATCAATGTTAAAAACAACTTTCAACTTGGTCTCTTTGTTTGTCGTAAAACTTGCCTATTAGAAATAATATAGTTTTTTCTTATATAATAAAGTTACGGCAACTTTGTGAAAACGTGTATAATTTAATCGTTACAAATCCGTTTTCTACGTTTTAAAGGCCTTTAACTTTGTATCAAAGTATACTAACATATTTTTGACAAGTCGACATAATTTACAACGTCCAGGCTTCATTTTTGACTCGTACAAATTAAACAATACATGCTGAAATTTCCAGAAAATTATAGTTTACGTCGCCAACTTGAAAAATTCATAACTTCTTCATTATAGCTCCGTTTTAATCCGTTCAAGCGGCCACGTTTTCGTTTTAAAGTATATTTTCTAAATATCTAGGCCAAATATTTTTACCTACTGTCGGATTTTCCAGATTTTTAAAATAAGGACAGACCCTTTTGCAAACTTGTCGAAATGAGTTTTTCTCGCGCCAAACCTATTCTAACCCATTCAAAACAACTCCGAAGCTATTCTAATCCTACCATACACCTTCTTAGGGTGTCATGGGTTCCTAGGCATCACCAAGAGTGATATGTTTCAAGGGATTCATTGAAGGATAATTATATTACATAATAAGTAATAAAAACAACAAAAGTGGTATAGATATCCATAAGGCTTGCGTGTTTTGCTCAAATATGATCAAATGAATATGAAATAAATATGAAAGATGAAAAATGAACATGAGATGCTTACTAGTTAACTTGATGAGGTGAATAGAACAAAAGATTAATCCTAAGCACCCTAGGTTTTTATTTCAAAACCTATACAAAGAGTGTATATAGGTTGTATATAACTTGACTTGAAATTATTTTTGATGAATTTCTTCTTGATTCATATGGATGGCCGGTTCAATGGTGAAGAGAGAAGAGAGAGCCTTTTTGATTTTTACACTTAATGAAATTGTATTGTATGTGTAAAATATGTAGAGTATAATATGATATATGTAGGATATTTAAGAGATTTTTATGAATGACTCACCCAATGTGTCGACCAAAATGAAAAGGAAAAGCTAGATGCATTGATTGATAATTAATTGTATTAATGTAGAGTAAATGTGTAATTAATTAAGGATAATTAATAACTTGTGTGCATATTTAAGCTTGTAGGGTAGCGTTAGTTAAAAGTAAATTTTAACGGGTCAAAATAAAATATATTGAAGTCATAAAATTATAAGAATACATTTCTTGAAAGATTTGAGTGAATAAATATCTATCGGGTTGAATTTAAGAAAACCGTCGTAATTTATATAAACATAACAATTTATATACAAAATAAATTTAAAACACCGGGTAAACTCATAATATTATTTTTATGGTCTTAAATTGAGTATAAAAATATATCAGGATAAGTTTTGGGAAGTGTCGGATCAATTGTTCAAAATAAAAGATCGTTCGATAGCGTTTATTAAATATGAATTTATGCGTTTAACATGAAATGCAAAACCATGCATGAACTAATATGATGAATATTGAGTTTGAGAAATGACCGGAAATTGAGAATTGTGACATTCTTCCCATGTCAGCGGAATCACGTCCTCGTGATTCGATTAATGATACTATGGTCCAAACCGCGACAAGGGTTCTAAAAGTTTATGCTCATGTATGGTCTAAATGATTATGTCAATGCTCATGCATATATCGTGACTATATCCCATTCTAAAGACATGCTCCCTTATGATTAGGCTCGATGAGGCAGGCCTTCCCATTCTCGAGCAAAATTTTCAAAAGACTTTTAGGTAACCGATTTTTAATTAATCTCACAACTCATCAAACAAGAACTGTCATACGATTAGGCTAAATTTGTTTAGGTAACAACTTGTTTCTAGCTTGATCTTTGCAACTCATCAAACAAGAACTGTCGCTCGGATCAAACTGGAAACAAGTGGTTTGAAGAAAATCTTTTGAAAATTTGGCTCGATTACATATTGCTTACTCATATGAGACTACTACTCCTTCATTGCATGATTCTTCCCGAATTAGACATAGGTGATCGTGCTATGTATAATTTAGAGTAACTATGCAATGCTTGGACTAATCGACTCATATGATGTTTGGTGTTGAGTCATAAGTCCGCATGTATAAAGAATATGCACTTATAATGATATGATGAGATGCTATGATGATGTAGTTATAGTCTAGGGTCAATGATGCAACCTAGTTCTCTATAACCGATGCTCGATACCAACTGTCACACCCCAAATTACTGCTTTTGCGTGAATGGAATTCACGGGATGACGATCATAGCATCAAAGTTACAAGCTTATATCGAACGACCTAAAGTGTCGTTTGAAAATATCGTTTGATTCAAGAAATAATCGAGTTTGCAAAACATAGGTCCCAATAGATTTCAAGATACCAAAATAAGTTTGTTACAACCAAACGATAGTTAAGTGCAAAAATGTAGGTGAGACGCGTCGACACCGCGACTCTATGATAAGTCCACATGCATGCCATGAAGTGAATGCCTTAGATACCGAGATAAAACATGCTAAAAGTGTCAACACAATGGTTGAGTGAGTTCATAGAGTTTGGTTAACAAGTAAAGCTTTTAAAGAGCGATCATGCAACAAAGGCAAAGTTTTGGTCATTTAGAATAGTCCAAAGCAAAGGCATTGTAAATCCACTCGCCCAAGTTCCGCCCATACAAAACTTGCAACCCTGTGTGTTCACAACCCACCGCCAAAATATGTATGTCTAATAGTCAAGTGCACATTATCATAATGGTTCACAAAGCAAAGGAATTGTGAATGCACTCGGTTCAAGTTCGCCCATACAAAACTTGCAACATGTGTTCACAACCCATTGCACAAAAATATAGTGTGTCTAGTAGTCGAGTATAATTGGTCATAATAGTTCACAATATAGTACCACGATATAATAATGTATGCCGGGAAAAGCCCCTAGAATAAATAATATGCGTCCCGTAACATAGTGGACGAGAGGTTGGCCGACCTCTAATAGCGCTATCCATACTACCTACTAATAGGAGACTAACAATGCGAATGTATGAACGGTACATCATACAACTATTATATACAATTAAGAACACTCAGAACATGGGAGAATTTGCCTTTGCTCCGAACATGGGAGACTTTAGATTGAGAACGCTCCGTAACATAGTGAGACATTCTCGCCTGCACCGGGAGGCTTTAAGATTGCTCGAACAAAGGAGACTTTATAGTGATGCTCCGAACATGGGAGACTTTATAGGATGCTCCGAACAAGGGAGACTTTATAGTGATGCTCGATCATGGGAGACTTTAGGTCAAGGTCATAACACGCACGGTTCAATAAGTTCAAACAAGTCATAAGTTTGTATTTAAGTTCAAGAGTTCCGTTCAAAAGTTCGTAATTAAGTTCAAAGATTTAAGTCGAGTTCAAAAGTTCGAGCACCAAAGAGTTCGAATAATATCAAAAGGTTCAAGATAGTCGAGCGTTCAAAATCACGTCAATCAAGTTTAGAATATATCAAAAGGGTCCTTGTACAAGTTAAAAGAGATCAACTATATGTCAAAAGTTCATATCAAGTCCAAAGTGTTCACTTATATGTTAAAGGGTTCGAATCAATTTAAAAGAGCTCAAATATACATGTCGAAGGGTTCAAAATCAAGGAAAGTGTTTCAACTAATAGCGTTCAAAAGATAGTGATCAATTTAGTTCGGGCATAATCTACTTACGCGCATAGAGTGAAACAAAAGATATTCAAGTTCATATAAATGTAAAGTAAAAGCAGTAGTTGAGCATGTATCTCCCAGAAGAGTTTATAAAACAATTAAACGAGTAAAAGTGGGCTACGAACTCACCATTGCAATAGTTATGATGACAAAGTGGATGCACGAAATGAGGCATAGCAGTCTAACCGCGACCTATAATGAATGATATGCTCTAATGTAAGTCATGAAACAATGTCGTGCATGCAAACTCATATGATATCCATACCACTTGTACCTTTTTGGAAAATAAAGTTTATCGTCGAAATATATGTTTATGACCTCTTGTCAAGTTACAAAACACTTAATCGGTATTTACGTCGAAATGATATCTCGATGATCATTTAGTGGTTTATTATGAATCTATAACTTTTAGAAAAAATAATGTCATTTGACAATTTCATGAAAGCGACTAAACGGCCTTGAAAAGCTAGTCGTAAAATGATGCACATCGAGTGTTAGGAAACAAACTCAACGGTTTTGGGAAGCTTGTATCGTTATCTCAAAGTTTTAGCATTTAAGTTTTCATCATAGAGGTTCCGATCATCGAGAAAATATAGCTAAAGTATGGTACTTGTGTCCAAAATATAGTTTAAGGGTGGTTTTCGGCAAAGTTTAAGTAACCGTAATTTATTCATTACAACTCCGCTCGATTTAACGGTCGGACATTTTGGAAAATATACTTGGCGAACTCACTTTTACTAGAAGACATCACTTTATAAAAGTTCTACATCAATGTTAAAACAACTTTCAACTTGGTCTCTTTGTTTGCCGTAAAACTTGCCTATTAGAAATAATATAGTTTTTCTTATATAATAAAGTTACTGCAACTTTGTGAAAACGTGTATAATTTAATCGTTACAAATCCGTTTTCTACGTTTTAAAGGCCTTTAACTTTGTATCAAAGTATACTAACATATTTTGACAAGTCGACATAATTTACAACGTCCGAGCTTCATTTTGACTCGTACAAATTAAACAATACATCTTTGAAATTTCCGAAAATTATAGTTTTCGTCGCCAACTTGAAAAATTCATAACTTTTCATTATAGCTCCGTTTTAATCCGTTCAAGCGGCCACGTTTCGTTTTAAAGTATATTTTCTAAATATATAGGCCAAATATTTTTACCTCTTGTCGGATTTTCTAGATTTTTAAAATAAGGATGACCCTTTTGCAAACTTGTCGAAATGAGTTTTTCTCGCCAAACCTATTCTAACCCATTCAAAACAACTCCGGCTATTCTAATCCTACCATACACCTTCTTAGGGTGTCATGGGTTCTAGGCATCACCAAGAGTGATATGTTTCAAGGATTCATTGAAGGATAATTATATTACATAATAAGTAATAAAACAACAAAAGTGGTATAGATATCCATAAGGCTTCGTGTTTTGCTCAAATATGATCAAATGAATATGAAATAAATATGAAAGATGAAAAATGAACATGAGATGCTTACTAGTTAACTTGATGAGGTGAATAGAACAAAGGATTAATCCTAAGCACCCTAGGTTTTATTTCAAAACCTATACAAAGAGTGTATCTAGGTTGTATATAACTTGACTTGAAATTATTTTGATGAATTTCTTCTTGATTCATATGGATGGCGGTTCAATGGTGAAGAGAGAAGAGAGAGCCTTTTTGATTTTTACACTTAATGAAATTGTATTGTATGTGTAAAATATGTAGAGTATAATATGATATATGTAGGATATTTAAGAGATTTTTATGAATGACTCACCCAATGTGTCACCAAAATGAAAAGGAAAAGCTAGATGCATTGATTGATAATTAATTGTATTAATGTAGAGTAAATGTGTAATTAATTAAGGATAATTAATAACTTGTGTGCATATTTAAGCTTGTAGGGTAGCGTTAGTTAAAAGTAAATTTTAACGGGTCAAAATAAAATATATTGAAGTCATAAAAATTATAAGAATACATTTCTTGACGATTTGAGTGAATAAATATCTATCGGGTTGAATTTAAGAAAACCGTCAGTAATTTATATAAACATAACAATTTATATACAAAATAAATTTAAAACACCGGTAAACTCATAATATTATTTTATGGTCTTAAATTGAGTATAAAATATATCGGGATAAGTTTTGGGAAGTGTCGGATCAATTGTTCAAAATAAAAGATCGATTCGATAGCGTTTATTAAATACAATTTATGCGTTTAACGTGAAATGCAAAACCATGCATGAACTAATATGATGAATATTGAGTTTGAGAAATGACCGAAATTGAGAATTGTGACACAAACATTTGAAACTGTTCTTTAAACTTAAGCGATGCCACACCAGCAACAACAACAAAACAAACGTTGAAAACGTATAAAGATACGTTAAACTTTATCGAGTCTTAAACATGAATAAAGACTAAACTGTTGTACTAATCTAGGTTGCTTGTCGATGCCACACACTTGTATTATCTGATTTGACTCTATCCGGATTGCTTTAATAAGGTGAGTTTCACGGACCCTCTTTTTAAATGCTTTAATTGTTTTGGGGTGGAATGCATGAATTATACTTAAATTAAAATGTTTTATGAACTTATTGAACCCTTTGACATATTTTGAACCCTTAGACTTATTATGAACTTATGATCTGAACTTGACCCTTTAGTATGTTGTGAACTATAATGTGCCGTACGCACTAAGTGCTAAAGTCTCCCATGTTCGGATTAGTCCTAAATTGATAGTATATAATAGTTGTTATGGTGTACTGTTCGTATATTCGCATTGTTAATCCCCGATTGGTTTGCCATTCGCACTCCAATTATACGCACTGTTAAATGCGACTCCTTTGTGCGGAAGCGAGAGGTAGTATGGATAACGCTATTAGAGGTCGGCCAACCTCTTGTTCCCATGTCTACGGAACGCATATTATTTATTTTAGGGGCTTTGCCGCATACTTTATTATATACGAGGCGTGATTATTAAATTAACTATCAGATGTACTATCTGAAATATGGAAATGTATGTGAAATTATATGTTACAAGTCTTGTATGGGCGGGACTTGTAACATGGTGAGATGACAGTGTTAATACAAATAAGCCGTAAAAACGTTTATTTATATTTTACGATCTTCTAATGTTTTGTCGATAACAAACGTAAAATCATATTAACGAAACAAATAAAATACGTAAATAGTTTTAACTAATAGTTTCTAACATATTCACATTTTCACATAAAACACTAAAACAAGTATAAGTGATTTTATGATTTAAGTAATACATATGTACAACAACTAGTGTTTACATATTTGGATAAAATATACACATAACTAGTATGTAGTATATTGGGTAATATAAATGGTTAGAAACTTAAGTATCACAACCCATTGGGCAAATACATTGAATGTAGTTGGGTACAACCCAAAGCCCATAACCCATGGATCTTGACCCATAACCCATTTCATGACATCATTCTTATATCATACATGGATAATATCCATAACCCATGGATCAACCCATACCCAGTGACTAAGTGCATTGCACTTAAAGATACATTGTATCTAGCAAAGATCCATGGTTCAACCCACGACCCATGACCCATAACCAAAATACCCATGGGCAAAGAGGAGCGTTCCATGGATCCTGCTTTGTGCTAGCCGGATCCCAGTGGAAGGATCCGTGGGATCCGGGGAACGTGGGATTTTTCCTCTATAAATAGTGAGCCATTTCTTCATTATTTTCAACCCTTTTCAATCCCTTTCTAACACACTTTCTCCCTGAGTTAAATCTCACTAACCTTAGATCCAAGAGATCTATGTTCGTAGTTTTGTTTTGTGTAGTCTTTAGGTTCCTCTTAAAGGCAAGATCACCACCTTTGAAGTCGAGCAAACTCAAGTCCATGAGTTGCCATGCTTCCTCATCATCAAGACTCATGAAGTCTTCTTGTTGATGATTCCTTTCTTTCTTCAAAGAAGTGTAGTGTTGAAGACATTAGTGAAAGATGTCTCAAGTGTCAAGGCGAAGATATTAGTGAAGGTTATCTATCGTCATAGGATAAGCACTTGTGGTAGGTGCTTAGAAGTCAAGACAAAGAAGCATTAGTGAAAGGTGCTTAGAAGTCAAGACAAAGCATTAGTGAAAGGTGCTTAGAAGTGAAGACACAAGACATTAGTGAAAGGTGTCTTGTAGATCTAGTCAAAGGCATTAGTGAAAGGTGCCTTAGATGTACATTCGATATGGTGTGTTTCGATGTACAAGATAGACTAGTATTAGATCCAAGGATATTGATATCCTTGATGATGTTTTAAAGGAGTAGATCTCCTTTGGGATTAGTCATTGGTGTAGTGTGGTAGTAGTTCCTCCATTGCAATGGAACTAGGTGCTTAGCCTAGTACCTAATAAAGGGTAGGCGACGTTGTGATAGGATTAGTTCTCCTTGGTGTGAAAGAACTCGGTTGTTAGCCTAGCACCATATAAAGGGTAGGCGACGTTGTGTTAGGTGTGGTTCGCCTTGGTGTGAAAGAACTCGGTATTTAGCTTTGTACCAGAAAAAGGTTAAGCGGCGTTGTGAAGGATTCTCCACCATAAGGAGATTGGTGTAGTGTTTACAAACTCTCGAGTAGGTGACTCGGGGGTGGAGTAGGGCAAGGAAGGTGTCCTTGTGGCGAACCACTATAAATACTGTGTTGTGGTTTTGTGCTTCTTGCCCTTATCTTTTCATTACTTATCTTTATATGCTTGTTTATCAACATCCAACACACACACCCAAATAGATTGACATAAGTCAATCTAAATAGTTTAAAAGGAAGTTTTAATTGGTAAAACTATTCAACCCCCCCTTCTAGTTTTCCACAATTGGCATCAGAGCTTCGTTACCAAGTTTCTTGAAGTATATTGTACTTTAAAAACTTGATATGATCCATGGTTAATTGAAAACTACAAAGAAGGGTTTTCATAAAAACAAACACCATGTCTTTTAAAACTATATGTTTGGATGTTGATTTGATAAACAACATTTTTCTTATTTATTTTTTCATTTAATTGCACTAATCTTCTTTGTCATGTTGATTAGTCAAAGCTCATACCCACCAAGCTTTAGGAGTCGCTGTAACAAGAATACCTTCCAAGAAGGTATCTTAAACGCAAAGGCGCGGGAATCGTCTAAGTGACATTTGTTGTGTCATTTGTAAAGACATTCCTAAGTGCATTCGAGGTATGACTTTCCACTTATATCTAAATGATATTAGTTTAATAAGTAAGTGTTATTTGTTACGCATTTATTTGAGTAGATTTCGTATTTACACATGTTTTACATGTAGCTTCATTAGGAAGTTTTTTTTTTCTCACATATGTGTCACTCCTCCGTCTAGAAATCATGGTTTATAAAAATTGTGTTTTATCTCACTTAATCCAAAAATCATATCTTCTAAATAAAACAAAACACAAATCTCAAAATTCCTCCTTCCCCATAAATACTCCCACCGTCGACCATCTCATCAAACCCTCATTTTTTCAAATCTTCCAATTTCAAAAATTCCTTCTCACTTAAAAACTTCATCTTCCTCCTCATTCCATCTCAACCGAAACCAAGAAGATCCGTCATCAACATGGTTTACATCGCACTCGTGCTCATCGCCTTAACACTCATCGCACTTGTGTTCCCTATGATGAAGTTCACATATGGAGACATTTACTTTGTGTTGTTAATCTACATTGGGATCATATACCCAATCTTTTGTATCATCCTTAGCATTGAAATGCAATATTATTAATGATCTAGTTTATCTAGGTTATTATTATCATAATGTGTTTATCACTTCTTTTGATTTATATGTTTTATATTCTTTCGTGATACATTAGAAGTCATGTATGCATGCTAAAAGAAAATGTAGGATAAAACATATTTAGTGGTATAAAAGCGTAAAACCTTTGTTTTATCAAATCATTTACTACTACGCATCCACGGATCCGGAAGATATACTAATAGGATCCCTTTTGTAAAGGAACCGGGATCCGTATTCTTGAAAAACAGTTTTCATGCAAGACTAAAATCCACTAGAAAGTCAAAACATTGAGTAAGTTAAAGTGTTAAATACCAATGTTAATAAAATCTAGTAAAAACATTAGATTATCATAGGTTGATCACAAACATGTTCTTTCTTTAACTTATCATTTCTATAGGTTTAATTATGACGCATGAATATGAGTTTGACTTTTCACTCACTAGCGTCTACACTCCGAACATCTCTCTGAGCCCAACACACCGCAATCATGTCCAGTGGGTTCAATAATCTCGAAAACCGTCACTTTCATGAAGGACGTATTGTAGACACCTCTATACAATTTGAAGAAGGTATCAATACCTCCTTCCGAACCATAGGACTAGAATGTCTTCTTGAAATCAACGAGAAGATATGTCCAAGGTTCATAATAGAATTCTTCCGTCAAGTAGAACTCATTCGTAACGAGGATCGCTCTCTATCTCTTTGGTTTTATATCAAAACCAAAATTCACTCTAACCCTTGGGCATTTTGCTCATATCCTCAGGATTCAAACCATGGACAATGTGCCTTCACGAAGATTGGTCTCTTGATTCTCTCTTCAACTTTCATGAAGAAAATAGTCCATATTGTTCACATATACCCTCTAGGAAGATTTAAATCGCATAATATGCAAACCTCGACCATATTACTCCGATCCAAACATTATCTTCACACGGGACATCCGAGAAGAGTACAAGCCTTTTGCACTCATCCTACGTGAAAATGTTTGGAGTCTTAGAAATCGAAATTCTTCCGCTTGTTGTGCTCACATGTTGTCTTGTTTGCTAACACAACAACCATACAATCTCGCCTACTTCTTCGCAAGGCGGTGTAAATCTTCAAGGCTCCAAGAATAAACTCATCCTTATGGAATGTTCTTGACACGCCTCTCATAATGTTATGCACTTCCATCCTCAATTTCAAAGTCCGTTGTGCGTGCTTGTGAACAAGATGATGGAACCGCTAAACATATCTCTCATGAAGACTTTCTTCATTCTTGATTCCACCAACACCCATCAATCACATAATGATCCTCCTAGCGAAAACACTCAAGGAACCTAGTAGTAGTCAAATAGGATCAATTATACTCTACTAGTGCTTTATCAATGTAATCCTATTTCTTTCATGAAATAAAACATCTTACATTTGATATCTTAGTTTTAGAACTCCTTTAACTAATCTTGGAATATAATGCATTGTCAAGATCATTGCATACCTTTAGTAAAGGTTACGCTAGCGAGATGGACGGATCCCAAATGTTGTACTAGACGGATCCTTATCTTTGAGGAACCGTGGGATCGACAAACGAAAATGCAATTGCAAGCATTATATTTCAAACATATCCTTAGAACACCTCACACTAAGTCAAACATAGTGTCTTAAGGAAAATTAAGTCCTTATCAAGATAGGTTGATCCTTCCTACTCACGCACCTAGATCACACTCTAAAAAGCTTGTAGATCTACCGTTTCGTTTTTAATCCATTACTCTTCCACTCTCAAACTCACTTCATTTTTACTTGATCCTCACATCTAGTCTTAGAAATCCTTCGATTATGGCTAAGATTGATCATAAATCATCCTCACCACAAAATTGATCAAAGTTGATCAAATCCTAGTTTTTCCATCTCAAAACCTTTAGGATATTTTCCAAAACACAATCCTAAGTCACAACCTGATCTCTAGGATCATTTAGCATCAATTGACACTCTCATCTTTAGTGTCATCCTTGCTCATTCATTGGTACTCATGAAAATTCCAAATCCTTTCATAAAAGACAATCATTAGCTACAACACTCACCACTTTCAAGTAACTAAGCACCTCTTCATTTAAGACACTTAGGAAGACTGAAACACTCAAGATGATATAGGTCTTAGATCTTAGAAACATCATTTCCTCTCTTTCATAGTTGCTGAGCCGGATCCCTAGGATTAGCCTAGACGGATCCTCTCGAGGAAGGAACAGTGGGATCCGGATGACAGTATAGGTCAAATCTTGCTAAAACAATCATTTCAACTCATCTTCCTAACTCAAACACTCCATCTCATCTTAAATGAGTTCCTAGATCAGTGCAACCTCTGAAGTTGACTCTTGTGCATGTCAATCATCACATTCCAATGAATCCTAGTGGCTTAAAGCTTAAATGCACTTGCCAAATCTCTTAGTTTATAAACCACCTTGTTAGGACCTCCATAGTCATCACTCTCATCTTAACTTTCAGCTCTTGCAACCTCTTGAAATCATCTCATCATGAGGAAAACCCCAAGTAGTAACTTATCCACCAAAGAACCATCCATGAAAAAGGCTCGTGTTATACACGAAATCTCCTCAACCGAATCATCTCCCGCCAAACCAACAAATGATAGAATTCTTCATCATCCAATCAAACCAATTCCTAAAAGGATAGTACCCACAAAACTACCTATGCCAAACACCACCATACCTCCTAGGCCAAACAATATCATCTCCACTAAACCATCACCATTGGTTCCTAGAGCTATTTCATTTACTTCACCACTATCATCACCACACCTCTACAATTTAGAGGACTTGCCTCTGGGGCGTCTCATCCGCTTCATGACAACATTCTCCTCATTAGGAGGAATAATGGTTCAAAATCAATGTGTTGAGTCAACACTTGCTCCGACTTCCTTTTCGCCATCTCCATCATATAATCCTATTTGGATTATGAGAAATCATGAAAGTCAACCACCCGACCATATGGAAGTTGACACTTCTTTACCACCACCATCATTCTTGGTCGAGGCATTCTCAAATGCACCTCCACCAATCCCTTCATCGTTTGAAGCTCCACAAGCCGCTTCACTTGATCCTTCGCATCAAGCCATTTCATTTCATCTGTAACCACTCATAAATTTCCCTACCGATTTTTTGCGACTATATATATATATATATATTTCTTACGCTTCAATCTATAATCACGACTCGTTACGGCTAAAATATAAAAGCGAGCTAACAATACCAACGACATTATTTTTATATCAGTTTTTCGGAAACGCTTTCAAAAATATAATTTTTATATTTTTCGGACACCGAGAAATGCGTTTATCGGAGACCAAAACATCTGCATACAAGTTATCTGATATTAATAACAAAACAAAATAACTAAAACTAAGTTATCCCTTATCAACCCCACACCCCCCTTATATCTCTTTTTTTGTTTGTCTTCCTTAGAAAACCCACGCCCCACAACCTGCTCCTACTTCCCCTCCAATTCGTTCTCTCTGCTCCTCCATCCTCTGCATACGCTTCATCCCCTTCCAAAATGGGAAAACCTCCCAAAAAACCTTCCCACCTCCAAGGACCACCATAACCAAAATATTAATCACCCTCTTGGCTTTACCCATGGAAGAGACGACAAAACCTAGGTCCCCTTTTGTCTCCTTTGGACCACGACATGAAGATAACACCAAGAAAGCCACGTGAAAGGCCTGTACTTGGTAGGGAAGATTACTCAAAGAGGCTCCTTATCATCTTCAAGACCAAGAAAGAAGTGAGCAAGACTTCCTAGATGTATATCTATAAATAGGTTAGAGTTTTACCACAGATTCATTCATCTCACCAACAATTTGAAATTAGGGTTTCATCAAAACAAAGGGGTTTTCAAAATTAGGTTAGGGGTTTTGTTGTTAGATGCATAAGGAAGGTTTCCCAAGTGTTTAATTGTTCCAATTCACATCGAGTCCCCTCCAATCGAGCTCCTTGGTTTTCGGCGTTCATACCATTCGTCTCTTTTCTTGAGTTCATTGTAAGAATCACTTTCTTGTTAAGGTTTTGTTGATTTCCCTCTTGTCTCATAATTCCTATTTTCAGTTTGTTTCTAAGGTTGTTACTTTGTTTTGGTTTATAAATTTTATTCTTGATTTTATTTGTTATTTATGTCAATATGGTATGATTTTTAAAGTTACATGGTGTTTTAGACCAAGTACAAAATGACCCACGTAAACAGTTGAATACAAGATTTGTATTTGAGGTTACAACATGTGATGGGTTTATAAATGTTTGTGTTAATGCTTGTGTGGTGTAACAAAGGACTTATAATGCACTAATGAGCAAGAAGAAAATTAAGCCTTAGCTTATTTATAAACAAATCGACATGTATAAATTTTTCCTGGACTATTCATACAACTTTTGGTTACAACTAATCACAAAAGAAAACATAAGGAAATTAGATCTAAAGAACACAAGTTTGGCTCTCTTGGAAAGTGTTCGCCTACTACATAATTTATTAGCTTAATTATAGCTTAGGAACTTATTTTTGAAACCCGTTGTTGTCAAATTTGGATTCGGGTTCATGCTTGTGCTTGGGAGGTATGTGTCGAGACCCACTCAAGTCGACAGTGGGTGCATTTGTTTTGTTCACTTCACACTAAATTTGCAAATTCAAAACTTGGTAGATTAAATGCTTTGGAAATGGACGTGTTGTATTTGAGAAATATGTGTCAACTATCTAATATTTTTTTTTTATCAACCAACACTAACAGTGGGTAAATTTTGGTTTTACCCATTGCATTCTCAAATTGCAATATCATATTTATTAGATCAAATGAAATGAAATTTGGTTGGACTAAAATCTTTTGAGTGATGTGTGTTGAGGCGGGTATGGGTGAAGCCCGTTGGACCACAGAAGGGTGCGAATGGTCATGTTCTTTTATTTTTTGGCTCAACAAATGTTAATTTCAAGCCTCAAGTATTCATTTGTTAAACTACAAACTTAATTGATTAATTTGGCATTTTTGATATAAACTATACAAAAAGTCAAACCCGCGGCCTTTTTGGCTTTTTTTTTTTGAAACTTATCGATATAACTTATTTACATCTTGTGAGTTTTGTCTTAATATTGAACTTATTATATTAACTTAATATTCTTGAACTTATTATATTAACTTAATATTTGACACATTCGTTTAGCTTATTTTTGGACTATTTAAAATGGTCTACGTGGAAAATTTGCAACAATTGAGATTTTGGGAAGCGAATATATATAAGCGAGTCATGCCCAATTTTATTAAAATTGTATATTTGGTTAATTTTCACAAACCGACTAAAAACAAAATGAAACATTATCCTTATAAGCTAACTAATATAAGCTATTTTCCACTACCACTTATATGTATACACATTTTTTAGTAACAACATACTTGTATATTACGACGACGTCAAATATTTAACTTGTGATTATTTTTCGTACATAGTCTTTTGGTTACTTTCGAACCAGAGACTCATTCGTCATATATATTTTACACTTCCAAGAGCCAATACTTACAAATATTTAGAAAACTATTTTTACTTAAATAATGCCACACAAGCAACAACAACAACAAACCAAACATTAAAAATTTATAAAGTTAGTTAAACTTTATCGAGTCTTAAACACTAATAAAGACTAAGTTGTCGTACTAATTTAGGTTGCGTGTTGGAGCTACTTGTTACTTGATCTCTTTGTGCTTTATTCATCGAATCTACGAGGTGAGTTTATAGCCTCACTTTTACTCTTATTACTTGCTTTATAAAACTATGGGGTGAGAAACATGCAAAACTCTTTTCGGACTGGCGAAAACACTATTCGTGAAACAACCTTGAATCCCAACTATGCTACCGTTAGTTCCCTTTGGGGAGGCGCGATTGTTATGGATAGATCTATTGGGGATGACACCCCGTTCGAGTTTGACGGATAGGCAAGCGTCGGGCGTATATCATATCGTATTGATTGAGTGTACTGGAAATACACTTGCTGGGCTTTTATTTATCATGCTTCTAGATGCATGCACACTGTCGTAGTTTCGGTCGCATAAACTTGGTACTAGTGTAATAGCCTTTTTGCATATAGTGTCATTCACGAAGATGCTATATGTGCAACTGTGGTCCAACTTGAAAACTTGATTACTTAAACCTATGAACTCACCAACCTTTGTGTTGACATTTTAACATGTTTTTCTCAGGATTACTTATTGGCGTGGGCAATGGCAAAGGCATTCATTGAAGACTGGCATCCGAAGTGTTTCTAAACATTTTAATACAACTTTTAATGGGACAACATATATTTTTATGGGCTTTACTTCCGCACTTTGAAACAATGATGTAAAACTCTTTCTTAAATTAATATATCTTTTGAAAATGGAATAGAATTTCCATTCTTTATTACCTTGTGTTGTGTATATTGATTTAGTAGCACCCCATGACCCGAACGCTTCCGATGTGAAATTTTGGGGGTGTTACTGATTGGTATCGAGCCGGGTTATAGAGAATTAGGTATATTCAAAACCTAAACTATAACCAAATTTTCCTAAAACACTTCAACGCCGCCCAGTGCCGATGTCGCCACGCCTTGCCCTCTTGTTACGATGTAGTCGTGCTTGTATATTCTTGCTATAATTTAGGTTCGTATATGCTCTCATTTGAATTAAATTAATTATTTCTCAAAATCATTAAGTTTCTTAATTAACTCACATTTAAACTTTAAAACATTCGTTCTTGTTTGATTGGGTGTGAAGTTTAAATAAGAATAATGTTGATGTAACAAACTGAATGAAATTAAGGAATAATTAACTTAAGGAGAGTGTAGAGTAGACTACGAATGCTTATACTTGTTACATCTCTATGTTAAACTGCTTAACATGCCCACTATTACCATATCGCACTATGCTATGCCTCTAATTGCTTATATGTTATTTCTGTATGTAACATACAACTTGTCAATGCTTCTACGTTATTTCTGCATGTAACGTACAACTCGTCACTGCTTATATGATATTTCTTTATGTAACATACAACTACTTGATTTATATTATTTTCACACATATATTTAAACCATCTCTGTCCTTGGTCACATCCTTTTATTTCACTCATACGTTCTATCTTTCATACCCTCATACGATACTATTCCCTCTATTCTAAACTCAATTATCGTCTTCTCGTGTATCATAGAAGATGGCTAGGAGAAAGTCAACAAGAATCACCCGTGGTGGACCATGCTACTCGGCTCCTGCTCCTGCTCCTGCTGCCGGATGCGCAAACCCACTTGCTATGGATCAAGCCATGATTGACCAATTGGTCAATGAGCATGGCGGCGGGCTAGCGCGATCAATTCAAACAACTCAACCAACGATGCCGGAACTTCTAGGCCTCACGGTAATAAACGTGGTTGCACGCATGCGGAGTTCCGTGGCTCGTATGACCGGCGGTTATAATGGAGCGGAGGGAGCTGTTGTGTTGACCCGATGGCTTGAAAAACTGGAAACTGTGTTTAGGATCTGCAGCTGTGAAGATGAAGATAGGGTGAAGTTTTCTTCGTTCACTTTTCAAGAGGTTGCCTTAACTTGGTGGAATAATTACCTGAAGTCTGCAGGCATTGATGCTGCTTATGCCATGCCTTGGGAAGAATTCAAGGATATGGTGCTCAAGAAATATTGCCCTCGCAATGAAGTCAAGAAGCTGGAGAATGAGTTCTGGAATCTTAAGGTGAAGGGTGCCGATATGGCATTCTACAACCAACGTTTCCAAGAGTTGGCCTTGCTATGTCCGGAGATGGTACCAACTGAAACCCGCTTGATAGAGCGATACATCGGAGGGCTACCTCCATCTATCAAAGGAAATGTGACTACCTCCAAGGCTGCTGACCTTCACAAGACTATTGAAGTGTCAAACAAGTTGATGGATCAAGTGATCGAAGATGCCGCTGAAGCAACAGATAACAACAAGCGGAAGTGGAGTGATAACTCCAAAGACAACAACAACAATCAAAACAAGAGGCAAGAAGTAACTAAGGTCCGCTCTGCTGGAGCAGAAGAAGAAGAAGGCTATGAAGGAAGCACCTTTATGCAACATCGTAAACTCCACCACGGTGGTCGGTGTAATGTGAAATGTCGCAAGCGCGGAAGATTGGGCACATGGCCAAAGGCGCAAGTCAAAGGATCTTGCTAACATAACTTGCTTGGTGTGGAGAGCGAGGACACTACAAGAATGAGTGTCCCAATCCAAGGGATCGAGAATGGAAAAACCAGTTGAACCGGCCGAGGAAGAGCTTATTTCCTTGGAGAAAAAGAAGAGAATCAAGATCAACTTCAACACTATCTAAACTGACGACAACAAAGAAATTATCCGCTTTCTAAGATTGCATTCCTTTAAGTTTCCTATCTATTATACTCTTTTATGTAACCGCGTTGTATTCCGAATATTCCACTTAATGAATCCTTTATCTTTTATTTACTTATTGCCTCATGTTACTGAATCTTCCTTGAACGACTAGCCTCTTTTCCTATATCACATTTAAGTATAAATACTCAAGTCTCGTCACCGTATCGACCTAAACGATTCTCGCATCATAAACCACGTGGGCGTGGTTTCTTTTAAGGGGTAGGTACTGTAACCACTCGTAAATTTCCCTACCGATCTTTCGCGACTATATATATATATATATTTTTTTCTTTTCTTACGCTTCAATCTATAATCACGACTCGTTACGGCTAAAATATAAAAGCGAGCTAACAATACCAACGACATTATTTTTATATCAGTTTTTCGAAGACGCTTTCAAAAATATAATTTTTATATTTTTCGGACACCCGGAGAGTACGTTTATGCGGAGACCCGACAACATACATCAGTTTTTCAAGTTATACAGTATTATTTTTATATCAGTTTTTCGAAGACGCTTTCAAAAATATAATTTTTATATTTTTCGGACACCCGGAGAGTACGTTTATGCGGAGACCCGACAACATACGCAGTACAAGTTATACAGTATTAATAACAAAACAAAATAACTAAAACTAAGTTATCCCTTATCAACCCCACACGCCCTTATATCTCCTTTTATGTTTGTCTTCCTCAGAAAACCCACGCCCCACAACCTGCTCCTACTTCCCCTCCAATTCGTTCTCTCTGCTCCTCCATCCTCTGCATACGCTTCATCCCCTTCCAAAATGGGAAAACCTCCCAAACAACCTTCCCACCTCCAAGGACCACCATAACCAAAATATTAGTCACCCTCTTAGCTTTACCCATGGAAGAGACGATTAAACTTAGGTCCCCTTTTGTCTCCTTTGGACCACGACATGAAGATAACACCAAGAAAGCCACGTGAAGGCCTGTACTTGGTAGGGAAGATTACTCAAAGAGGCTCCTTATCATCTTCAAGACCAAGAAAGAAGTGAGCAAGACTTCCTAGATGTATATCTATAAATAGGTTAGAGTTTTACCACAGATTCATTCATCTCACCAACAATTCGAAATTAAGGTTTCATCAAAAGAAAGGGGTTTTCAAAATTAGGTTAGGGGTTTTGTTGTTGGATGCATAAGGAAGGTTTCCCAAGTGTTTAATTGTTCCAATTCACATCGAGTCCCCTCCAATCGAGCTCCTTGGTTTTCGGCGTTCATACCATTCGTCTCTTTTCTTGAGTTCATTGTAATAATCACTTTCTTGTTAAGGTTTTGTTGATTTCCCTCTTGTCTCATAATTCCTATTTTCAGTTTGTTCTTAAGGTTGTTACTTTGTTTTGGTTTATAAATTTTAATCTTGATTTTATTTGTTATTTATGTCAATATGGTATGATTTTAAAGTTACATGGTGTTTTGGACCAAGTACAAAATGACCCACGTGTGATTGAATACAAGATTTTTATTTGAGGTTACAACATGTGATGGGTTTATAAATGTTTGTGTTAATGC
The DNA here is from genome assembly GCA_022545495.1 of Chrysanthemum lavandulifolium. NCBI lineage: Eukaryota > Viridiplantae > Streptophyta > Magnoliopsida > Asterales > Asteraceae > Chrysanthemum > Chrysanthemum lavandulifolium. Next base: position 189,749,315 of record CM040241.1, on the reverse strand, counting down.
TTGTGTGGTGTAAAAAGGACTTATAATGCACTAATGAGCAAGAAGAAAATTAAGCCTTAGCTTATTTATAAACAAATCGACATGTATAAATTTTTCCTGGACTATTCATACAACTTTTGGTTACAACTAATCACAAAAGAAAACATAAGGAAATTAGATCTAAAGAACACAAGTTTGGCTCTCTTGGAAAGTGTTCGCCTACTACATAATTTATTAGCTTAATTATAGCTTAGGAACTTATTTTTGAAACCCGTCGTTGTCAAATTTGGATTCGGGTTCATGCTTGTGCTTGGGAGGTATGTGTCGAGACCCACTCAAGTCGACAGTGGGTGCATTTGTTTTGTTCACTTCACACTAAATTTGCAAATTCAAAACTTGGTAGATTAAATGCTTTGGAAATGGACGTGTTGTGTTTGAGAAATATGTGTCAACTATCTAATATTTTTTTTATCACCCAACACTAACAGTGGGTAAATTTTGGTTTTACCCATTGCATTCTCAAATTGCAATATCATATTCATTAGATCAAATGAAATGGGCTGGATTTGGACTAAAAATATTTTTGAGTGATGTGTGTTGAGACTGGGTATGGGTCGAAGCCCAGTTGGACCACAGAAGGGTGCGAATGGTCATGTTCTTTTTTTTTGGCTCAACAAATGTTAATTTCAAGCCTCAAGTATTCATTTGTTAAACTACAAACTTAATTGATTAATTTGGCATTTTTGATATAAACTATACAAAAAGTCAAACCCGCGGCCTTTTTGGCTTTTTTTTTTAAACTTATCGATATAACTTATTTACATCTTGTGAGTTTTGTCTTAATCTTGAACTTATTATATTAACTAAATATTCTTGAACTTATTATATTAACTTAATATTTGACACATTCGTTTAGCTTATTTTTGGACTATTTAAAATGGTCTACGTAGGAAAATTTGCAACAATTGAGATTTTGGGAAACGAATATATATAAACGAGTCATGCCCAATTTTTATTAAAATTGTATATTTGGTTAATTTTCACAAAACCGACTAAAAAACAAAAATGAAACATTATCCTTATAAGCTAACTAATATAAGCTATTTTCCACTAACACTTATATGTATACACATTTTTTTTAGTAACAACATACTTGTATATTCTGACGACGTCAAATATTTAACTTGTGATTATTTTTCTTACATAGTCTTTTGGTTACTTTCGAACCAGAGACTTCATATATATTTTTACACTCCAAGAGCCAATACTTACAAATATTTAGAAAACTATTTTTACTTAAATAATGCCACACAAGCAACAACAACAACAAACCAAACATTAAAAATTTATAAAGTTAGTTAAACTTTATCGAGTCTTAAACACTAATAAAGACTAAGTTGTCGTACTAATTTAGGTTGCGTGTTGGAGCTACTTGTTACTTGATCTCTTTGTGCTTTATTCACCGAATTGCTGAGGTGAGTTTATAGCCCCACTTTTACTCTTATTACAAGCTTTATAAAACTATGGGGTGAAAACATGCAAAACTCTTTTCGGACTGGCGAAAACACTATTACGTGAAACAACCTTGAATCCCAACTATGCTACCGTTAGTTCCCTTTGGGGAGGCGCGATTGTTATGGATAGATCTATTGGGATGACACCCCGTTCGAGTTTGACCGGATAGGCAAACGTCGGTGATATATCATATCGTATTGATTGAGTGTCTTGGAAATACACTTGTTGGGCTTTTATTTATCATGCTTCAGATGCATGCACACCGTCGTAGTTTCGGTCGCATGAACTTGGTACTAGCGTAATAGCCTTTTTGCATATAGTGTCATTCACGGAGATGCTATATGTAAAGCGTGGTCCAACTTGAAAACTTGATTACTTAAACCTATGAACTCACCAACCTTTGTGTTGACATTTTAGCATGTTTTTCTCAGGATTACTTATTGGCGTGGGCAATGGCAAAGGCATTCATTGAAGACTGGCATCCGAAGTGTTTCTAAACATTTTAATACAACTTTTAATGGGACAACATATATTTTTATGGGCTTTACTTCCGCACTTTGAAACAATGATGTAAAACTCTTTCTTAAATTAATATATCTTTTGAAAATGGAATAGAATTTCCATTCTTTATTACCTTGCGTTGTGTATATTGATTTAGTAGCACCCCATGACCCGAACGCTTCCGATGTGAAATTTTGGGGGTGTTACATCATCCACCACCACTACCTAGCCATGACAAAGATTGCTATCATTGTCAACATGTTGAAAGTTTGATACATGAAGTACGAGAAGACCAACGTTTCATGTTCTATCATCTCCTCGAACGTTTCGACAAGATCAAACCTAAACAAAACTTGAGCTAGAAGAATTTTAGTGGTGTCCTAGCATCAGCGTTAGTTGGTCTAGAAATTCCTAGTCATGTACTTGTCTATTTTCTTATTTTAGAGTCATGTATATCATAACTCTTGTTTTATTAAATGGAATTACATGCTACTTGTTATTTTGTTGAGCATATGATTACTTTGTATTCATATCTCATTTATGTGATAACATTACTTGTTTTATCACCTTTGCTGATTTTATTTATCAGCCAAACGGATTCCTTAGAATTGCCTAGACGGATCCCTACTAGGAGGGAACCGTGGGATCCGTGAGACAGGAAATTTTTTTCCTACTAACTTGGACCACATATGCAGGAAATTGTGAATTATACTTGCTTTCTAATCTTTGTTTTGTAGTTATTCAATTTACACATGAAGACTTTGACATCCTAAAGCTAGGGGGAGCTTTATGTCAAAGCAATACATTGCAAATTACTTGCAATCTTAGATTTATATTTCATGACTTCCGTTGCAAAATTGCAATCATCTAGGGGCACACGGTCACATAGACATAATCTTTTGAAAAGTTAATTGCAAATGAACTAGATTAGAATTAGTTTTTGGCCTTACTTAGGGATGGACTCGTCAAGGGGAGTGTGACGAGATCCTTTCCGTTACTTGCTCTATATTTTTATTTTTTATTTCTTTCACATGTTTTTCTTAAAAAGCGATGTGTTGCTTTCTTTCAAACACTTTTGTTTTGACAAAAGGGGAGAAGAAAGTAAAACTAAATTCAAACTTTACAATTTTAGCTTTTCCTTAAAATAATTTTATGCTTTGTCATCAACAAAAGGGAGATTGTTAATACAAATAAGCCGTAAAAGCGTTTATTTATATTTCGATCTTCAAATGTTTTGTCGATAACAAACATAAAATCATATTAACGAAACAAATAAAATAATAAATGGTTTCTAATAGTTTCTAACATATTCACATTTTCACATAAAACACTAAAACAAGTATAAGTGATTTTATGATTTAAGTAATACATATGTACAACAACTAGTGTTTACATATTTGGATAAAATATACACATAACTAGTATGTAGTATATTGGGTAATATAAATGGGTAGAAACTTAAGTATCACAACCCATTGGGCAAATACATTGAATGTAGTTGGGTACAACCCAAAGCCCATAACCCATGGATCTTGACACATAACCCATTGCATGACATCATGCTTATATCATACATGGATAATATCCATAACCCATGGATCAACCCATACCAGTGACTAAGTGCATTGCACTTAAAGATACATTATATCTAGCCAAGATCCATGGTTCGACCCATGACCCATGACCCATAACCAAAATACCCATGGGCAAGAGGGCGTTCTACGGATCCACGGCTTTGTGCTAGCGGATCCCAGTGGAAGGATCCATGGGATCAGGAGAAGCGATGAGTATTTTTCCTCATAAATGGTGAGCCATTTCTTCATTATTTTCAACCCTTTTCAATCCCTTTCTAACACACTTTCTCCCCGAGTTAAATCTCACTAACCTTAGATCCAAGAGATCTATGTTCGTAGTTTTGTTTTGTGTGGTCTTTTAGGTTCCTCTTAAAGGCAAGATCACCACCTTTGAAGTCGAGCAAACTCAAGTCCATGAGTTGCCATGCTTCCTCATCATCAAGGCTACTGAAGTCTTCTTGTTGATGATTCCTTTCTTTCTTCAAAGAAGTGTAGTGTTGAAGACATTAATGAAAGATGTCTCAAGTGTCAAGACGAAGATATTAGTAAAGGGTATCTATCGTCTATAGGATAAGCACTTGTGGTAGGTGCTTAGAAGTCAAGACAAAGAAGCATTAGTGAAAGGTGCTTAGAAGTCAAGACAAAGAAGCATTAGTGAAAGGTGCTTAGAAGTGAAGACACAAGACATTAGTGAAAGGTGTCTTGTAGATCTAGTCAAAGGCATTAGTGAAAGGTGTCGTAGATGTACATTCGATATGGTGTGTTTCGATGTACAAGATAGACTAGTATTAGATCCAAAGATATTGATATCCTTGATGATGTTGTAAAGAAGTAGATCTCCTTTGGGATTAGTCGTTGGTGTAGTGTGGTAGTAGTTCCTCCATTGCAATGGAACTAGGTGCTTAGCCTAGTACCTAATAAAGGGTAGGCGACGTTGTGATAGGATTAGTTCTCCTTGGTGTGAAAGAACTCGGTGGTTAGCCTAGCACCGTATAAAGGGTAAGCGGCGTTGTGTTAGGTGTGGTTCGCCTTGGTGTGAAAGAACTCGGTATTTAGCTTTGTGCAGGAAAAGGTTAAGCGGCGTTGTGAAGGCTTTTCGCCATAAGGAGATTGGTGTAGTGTTCTGAACTCTCGAGTAGGTGACTCGGGGGTGGAGTAGGGCAAGGAAGGTGTCCTTGTGGCGAACCACTATAAATACTCGTGTTGTGGTTTTGTGCTTCTTGCCTTATCTTTTCATTACTTATCTTTATATGCTTGTTTATCAACATCCAACACACACCGAATAGATTGACATAAGTCAATATAAATAGTTTAAAGGAAGTTTTAATTGGTAAAACTATTCAACCCCCTTCTAGTTTTCCACAGACAGGACATTTTCGGAGGAATTTCTCAAAGGTTTTTTAAGTATTACATAAAACTTGTGTGCTCACCAACTATTTTTCATAGTTGACCCGTTTTCTCATGCATTTCACGTGATCGTCAGTAATTATATTTTATGAAGTCTTTTGCATAAAGGAGTTTTCACGTGTCATCCTTGGTCATTAAGTATAAGAAGTTATCTTTTGGAAGCCAAACTTTAAGTATCAATTGTCAAAGTCGGCTTGATCAATATTGTAACGTTGTACTACTTCTTTAAATTTAATTATGATATTGTGCTATATCTCTTTTGTGAATATATTGATTTCGTCGCACCTCGCGTTTCCGCCTCCGGCGGGGTGTGACACATTCCAATGAATTGATTAACATGATTGAATACTAACAAGATTGATGATTCTGCTTTCACTTTCATGCTATTCGTTGTATGTACAGTACACGTTCTTGAAGCCTCCACCTTAATAAAGGGACTCGGACTTTTAGTATAATGGACATATACATGATACTTTCATGATTCATATTCTTTCTATAGTCTTGAATCTCAAATGAACCATTTAGTATGCTCTGTTTTTAATAGGTTATAGGTGATTATTAATTATTAAATATTGAGTTAATTACATAAATGGTCACTATGGTTTGTCAGTTTTTAGGGTTTAGTCAACATGTACTTTTTTTTAGGGTCATGTCCTTGTGGTTTGCAATTGTTACGGATCCGACCAATTCCGTTAACTCCGTTTATTTGGTACATTAAATGCACTTGTAAAGTAAAATGACAAAACTACCTTGTCATCTCTCAAACGCCTCTCCTTTTAACAAACTTGGTAATCCTTTTCCCAAACACCCCACCTTCCAACCCATCCTCCGCTGACGACCTCCTTATTCCTTTTTGTCCATGGCACCAACATAATCACTAGTTCATTAATAACAAACCAACCTCATAATATCCCATGATTCCATTAAGAAATAAGATAACACCTACCACTTTTGGTTCCATCTCTCTGGCGATCGGCTACCTTCCGCACCACACCATCCTCGTCACACATAAAGTTAAGCGTCGAAATTGTAACTCGCGGGAAAACGCAACCCAAAACACAAACATATCTTATCTTTTTCTCTGTGTCAAAACACAAATATAACCACCGATTTTGAAGTTTCAACGAATCAAAACTCAAAATTGATATGTGTATGATTTAGCTTTTGGGTTATGTAGGTGATTAAAATACTGTTGCAAGGACTTTTAAGATCGATTGGGTTTCTCTTTGAATAACGAATCAATTTTGAAGGTTCTTGATTTTGGGAACACAAACATACACTGACCAGCTGCATTTGAAGTGTTGTGTGATTTGATTTGTAATGTTATATGTATAGCCAAATTGTTTGGAAGAATTTTGGGTTGTATGAAACTTGTTTGGGTTTCATTAGATGAAAAATATTGTTAGTGAGAAAATGAGGGTGGTGCCTAGCGGCTATGGTAGTCTTGCTAAAAGTGGGGTGTTCATTTTGTGTTCTTGGAATTTGTTGTTAGAGATATATATAGTGTATGCGAACAAGTATAAAATGGTGATATGAATAAAAGATATATAGTGTTCTTGGCGGTACCAAGCTTGAGCTCGACAACACATTCCACCATAACACAGATATGTTGTTCGCGACGGGGATGAGATATTTGGTGTGTATGAATTTTGCGATTACAACATAGATTAAAGGGATGGGATATATGACAAGAGATGATGACTGGTGGGTTATTTGGGATAGAGGTAGTGGTTAACGAGTGGGTAGGGAAAGAAGAAAAAGTCAAAGTGTGTTTTTTTTTTTTTAATTCAATTTAATTATAGACATAAAAAGCAGTTATGCCCACAATTTAAAAGCCAAACTAACGAGTTAACGATGAAAGGAATGGATCAGTAACAATCTGAAACCACGTTGACATAACTTTGGCGAAAAAAAGTCGATGGTAAACAGAAAAATTAAATGAAATATAGTGACCATTTATGTAATTAACTCTTAAATATTTCTACTAATAACTTGGCAAATATTTAAGTAATATAATAAATGTAAGTTAAAAAAAACAAAAAAACAAAAAAACGGTTCACGAGTATGTTGAAATGTATATTCGTGAGTATTTTAAAACGGGTGCGACGAGTTTACTTACTTGGGTATTCATTACCCCGTCGCCCATCCACAACCCAGATTCATTTTTCCATCCACGGCCGTAGTACAACGAATTTACATAAACTAATCTAGATCACACTAAAAACATTATTCCTTCCTCGATGTAACCATAATTAATTAATCAACCCTAACTCATCTATCAGCCAACTTCCTAATTTCAAACAATGAAAAACCACGATCCAAAATCCACAATTACCAAAAGTCAGGAAGAATTAACCTTCATTAGTGCATCAGAATCATTTAATTCCAATCACTCCAAATCCTCATCTTTTTCAGACATAGACAACATCATCGTACAACCACCAGAATCTCCAGACTCGTCGTCGTCCCATAACCTTAAACTTTTGTCCCAACACATTTCCGAAAAACTCAATTCTCAAGATTCCCATGATCACAACATTTCCACGAACATTTATAATAATGACATACCTGAAAATAAGACAACCTTAAACGAACCAAGTAACGTTAGTTCCGGGATCACGAGTACTAATAACGAGTCGAATATATCGAGTTTTATTAATGGGATAGTTGGATCAGTTATAAAAATGATTAGTTTTCAGTTAAATTTATTAGTTACTACTGTTACATTGCCTATGTGGTTAACTTTTTGTTCTTATAAGTTTATGATTGATCCGTTAACGATGATAAAAACTGTGAAATGCTATATTATGGATTATGTTTTATGGGTTTTCGGTTTATGTTATGGTTGTGTTAGAAAACATGATACAACATGGAAGTTGGGTGTTCGTGTTGGTTGGGGTTTGTTATGGTTGTCTTATTTAGGATTTGTTTGGTTAGTTTGTTGGTTTTGCGTTTGTGGTTAGTGGTGTGATTTTGAAATGTGTGATTGAAGAGCGATTACGGTAATGGAAGAGTTGACGTTTGATTATCTGAAGGAGAGTCCAACAGCGTTTGTGCCATTATTGTCGTGTCCTGAGTCGGAGTTTTGGAATGTGGTGAAGGGGTTAAGAGTGATTTAAATGGGGAATCACGGTTATACCTCTTGGTCATAAAGTGTTTACTAGTGTGCTGTTGGCGTTACGGAGTCCTACTACAATAGGAATCTTGGGATCTTTCAGGTATAGAAATCTTTATACTTTGATGTTTAATTGTCTGAGTTATTAATAATAGGGTGTTTGGATCTGCATTCTGCAACTGATTATCTAATTGTTTCGTTTTTAGTGTTTGGATATAAAGATGCGATTGTGATCATTATTGAGAGTAATCACATTTGGATAGTCAGTTTCATAAGCGTTGTAGCAAAACTGATAATCAGTTTAATAATAGGTTGTTTTGATCTGCATTTTGCAACTGAGTATCTAATTGTTTTCGTTTTAAGCGTTTGGATATAAAGATGCGAATTATTATTCAGATCAGAGTAACGAATTTGGATAATCAGTTTCATAAGCGCTGTAGCAAAACAGACACTCCAGTTTACCCCTTATTATTACGCTTTGAAGTCGCATAAAATGATAGAATCATTTTCTTGTGTTTGTTTATAGTGAAACTGAATCTGATTAACTATTTACTTATTTTAATCATCATTTTGGATAATTAGTATAGGAGTATTTGCTAGAAACTGATCAAATTACAGTGTCTGATCATTAGGACCATTTACATCCAAACACTATTTGCAACCCGTTTTGGTACAGATTATTAGTAATTCTACCACATAATCCCAAAACACAATCCAAACACCTAGTTTCTTACTAATCAAGTTTTTCAAACACCTCATTTCTTACTAATCAAGTTTACCAAACACCCATTTTGTTATTACATATTGTATAATAATCACTTTCATTATGCACATCCAATACCTTATTCTAATTTTGGTATCATACATTGCCACATTGGCGCTTCTAAGTTGTTAAACACTAATGCATAACCAATGTTTATTTATGGTTTTCCTTGAAGGTCAGAGTAGACTTCCTTTCTGGTAACGGTCAACGCCTTGCAAGCAGTAGACAACCATGTATGCTGCAATTTGAAGTCCACCTATCCGCCTTATGTTGACCTTTTAAAGCTAGCACCTCTTGTTACGGATATTCATCAGAATCCCAAACACTAAACATAAAATTCAGAGGATATACTGAAAGGAGCGAGCCCACATCCTGCTTGAGGGTAATCTTGGAACAACGAGCAGAATTCACAAAACAGGAGGTATTCCTGAAATATATGAAGCGTTTTGAAACTTGAGTGCAACCACCTTTCTTAAAAAGGATTTTGTGGTATTGGAAAGGGACAGTGTACATATGGATTAGCATTACAATATTTGTGGTTGAGTTGTTGTTCACTCTTGTATGTTGCACGCCTATTATTGTTCCATGGTTACAGCCAAGAGGAAACTCTCCAAGTAATAATGCCCCGCGTAACAATCTTGTAGGTCAAAATTAAGGTACAGCTGAACATTTGCTCAGTCATGCGGATCTTTTTATAAATAACCTAACTCTTACTGAGCCCAAATATTGATGGACTGGTGAGGAAAAACTGTAGATGTCATAGTGATTCATTAATTCTTCTATATAAACATAAAAGGCCATTTGTATTGCCCTTTGATAAATTTAAATGCTATTCTTTATAGTACCATTTGGGAATCTCACTATCTTGTAATGGTTATAAGTTCGAGACTTGTTATGTATGCTTTCATCTATCTTGAGTTTGATACCAGTAATAAAACAATGTCTAAACATAGTAACTTTGATCAATCTTTCTACCAAACACAAAATGAATAAAATGTATCATTATTTGAAAACAACATAGTAACTTTCATTACGTAAGTTTCTTTGCTATGTTCTTAATCAATACTTAGTTACTCACATGTTTTCGGGTAATATACTTTCATCAACGTATTATGTACCTGAATTTCTTTTTGTGTTTATGGACGAAATTTTCATATATGAAAAAAGTTATCAAAACGTCTACGCTTCAGAGAACTAATTGAAATGACTTGTCAGCAACTTGAATACCTAGAGACTCACTTCTCTATTAACCAATACATTACTGCCATACAATTTTAGAAATACAATTAGGCATGTTTTTAATTATACGAATCATTTCTCGTCCGTAAAAGGTGAATATTTTAACATTTTTTTAATATTATCTAAATACAACGAAACAAAATAGGTGTTCGTTTGGTTGAGCATCTTACACATTATGAATACTAAACGGAAAACAGTATCAAAGTGGCCTATTAGCTCAGCTGGTTAGAGCGTCGTGCTAATAACGCGAAGGTCGCAGGTTCGAGACCTGCATGGGCCATTACATTTTTATTCTACTTTTTGCAAACATTTAACAGTTCAGCCCTTTAACTTTTTATTTAAACCCAATCAGCCCCTCTAATCCAACAAACATAAAAACAAACAACCCACTCACTCATCTAATCTAACTAAAACCATCAAAAAGAAAATGGTGATCAGGGTTTCAAATCTGATCCCTATTTTTATAATTTTCCTTTTAATTGCTACTTCACCTTCATACGGATCCATTGGATTGAAGAAGAATAAAATTCAGATGAAAGAAGAATGTGAATCAGTGGTGTCAAAATCACAGTGTGTCAACAACATTAATTGCAGATGGTGCCAAAGTGATGTTCTTGATGATTCTTGTTTTACTAAATCTGAATCATTGCGTTTGCCTTCTCATCTCTTCATTTGTTGATTTATGTAATTTTGTTATTACTATTGTTGTTTACTGATTTTAGTGAAGCTGTGACAGATGATGTTGGAATCTATGTTTTTTGTTTTTTTGTTTTCGAGATATGTATAAGATCATAAAGTTCATGGTTTATGTTTTGTTATTTACTGAGATTTTTCATGTAAACGGGTAAACGGAGAAGGATCCCTGTTAGGTTACCAGGAGAAGTCGAGTTTCTATTACCCGGATGTACACGGCCTAACCGGTATATTCCTGTGGCTGTTTTCGGAGATAGGCGGCTGTATGGCGTCTGTATGTTTTGTAAAATGAAGAAGAGATTTTGGATTCTAGAAACTTTCTATTACCCGGAAACACCTGAATTGCTTGTACATGATCTTTTTATTTTATATACAAAGGAGAAAGTCCGCAGCACCTTGAATCAACTGGATTAACATAAGCAGAAAAAACTAAACTAACTTAAATATATTTTAACAAGCTAAAACAGCATTTTATTTGATCACATTGCATTTCATTTGATCGCATCACATTTTATTTGATCACATTGCATTCTCCACAAGCTGCAAAGTGCATAATAGTTTTGAAGAATGCTGCTTGAGAGGAACCATCAAATAAACGAATTGTGAGGTTGTGTTCTGTTAATCCTGTTTGGTTTATAAATTTAGGTTGTGTGAATCTTGTTTGGTTTATAGTTCTAGATTGAAAGTATGAATTATGTGCCGTTTACATGGTTATTAGGACTTGAAAACTCTAAAATTTTGTTTGTAAATGCAATTCTATATGTATGAGTGCCTATGATATGTTAGCCTCGTAACCAATAAAACGAGGAATTTATCTTGTATTTTATAAATTGAATCTGGGATGTATCGACTTAAATTTAAGAGCTTTTACGAAAATGAGCGTAACTACATCGCATTTTACGAAAATGTTTCGCACGACCGTTTACAAATGAACTTTCCTTGGGCGTGGCCTGGCGTGGGCGGGGCACAGGCGTGGCCGGCGTGGGCAAGCCACAGGCGTGGGCAGCCCACAGGCGTGGGCAGCCCACAGGCGTGGGGCGAGCCACAGGCGTGGCACAGGCGTGGGGCAAGCCACAGGCGTGGTAGGGCGTGTTGTTCTTGTTCTTGATCTTTGCAAATGGAGGTCTTTGCATGCAAATGGAGGTCTTGCAATGGTGAACTTGCGGGTGTTGTTCTTGTTCTTGATCATCATGTTCATGATGTTTTAAGAAATCTTGATCATCATGTTCACGGATGTTTTAAGACCGTGGTTATGGTTCGGAGGTGTGTGTTGTGTGTTTGTTTCATGAAGATGAGAAAATGGGAAGCGGGAGGTGAGAGAATGGAAAGGTGATAGTGACGTATTTTGGTCGCTTTGGTAAAAGATGTCACGAAAAGAGTTCGTTCTCAATATAATCACTATATAAACTGTTTGTTTTGTAATTTGCTTTAAATTTAATTCTGATTCACTGTTATACAAAATGCTCACATGTTCAAAGCTGTCAAGGAATTTGCTCCATCACCTGGTCTACATTCGATATTGTAAGCATATGGAGCAAGGTTTATATATTATGTGTACACTTAACTACTAATCATAACTTTGTGAATCTGCATCTCTCTGATCAAAACAGACCAATAATACACCTGCCATATTTCCTCACCAATGTTGGTTATATTTTTGGAATACAGAGCCCTGCATCCTGACCGTGTTGCACCTTTTAAGGATCTTATATGGTGATTTGGAAACGTGTACTAAGTTTTTCCCTATATTCAATTCTGGAACTACGTATGCTACAAAAGAGATCGACTGGTCATAGATTTTCAACTTGACGATATGGTTGGAACCGGGAAACTCCAGTTTCACAATATGGATATGGAATTTAAGTAGAACCTTTATATCTTCTAAACATAATCAACGTCAATTGTGGTTCCTTTCCCTTTCTACTGCTCTACTAAAATTCTTGCAGTTTGTGATTACTAGTGATTTTAGATCTACTTACGATGGTTGGCAGAAATTCAACAGATATGGAACTGAAATATATTTTACAACAAAATTCAAGAGTAATCTGAATTATTAAAATGAGAATATTAAATAACTATATTTTTTCTTTATGGCAAAGTTTGATTTAAGATGGGAAATGAATCATGGCTGCTACTGTATTGCATATGTGCTTCTGTATGGTGGTTTATATATATTCGGTTTAATGATGGAAACACCATACAAATGGCAATAGTTTAAAATGAGAGGGGGACTTGCAACTTGGATTTTTAGAATGTTGTGTTTGCACTTGGAAAAGGGGTGAACCTTGGAGTAATTGGCAAGGTCATGGGTTGGAGGCATGGAAACGACCTCTTTGAGAAAGTGGGTGCAGACAGAGACATCTCACCTAACCCCAGCAAAGGTTGACCTCTGTTTATGACCAGAATAAGGTTCTTCAGTTTTAACAAGAGGTAAGAAAGTAATGATACATGTATTGATCAGACAGTGATTTTGCATTTGAAAGTTGTTACTTGCAGGTTCACCTTTTTCTTCTTCAATTTTAACATGACCTAAACATATCTCATGGTCACACATGTCCTTATACATTTATTGGTTTAGCTAGATGTCTCTGAACTAAAAATCCGTTAGTGAATTGTTCTCCATGGTTGATTGTATGAGACGGTTGTGTGAGTTCATGTGTTCATTGAAAAGACAGCGGAGTCACAGTTTGGGATCAAATTCTTGCTAATGGAATAGGCATCTCATGTTATTGCTAATAGTATTTTGAGAACAATGGACTTGTTGACTTTGACTGTCAAATAGTTAGATGGCCCATTGATTGCTACCATTCAAGTTACAATTGGTCCAGAGACCATTTGAGAGTGTAAGAGGATGATTAAAGATTAAAACAAAAGGGGCATTTTAGTTTGGAACACCCAATGCTGTAACAATCAAAGCCACCCTCAAAAACCAGAGGGCTGCAAAACAGAGCTGTCAGATCTCCAAGATAGAGACCTACAGCTACAGGGTGGTACAATCAGTTATGGAGTAAAAATCATCACTTAAAAATATAAAGAAATTGCCCCAAACAAAGGCCCAGATAAAACAGATACAAATTATCACCGAAGTCTCCAAAGATGTTCGGCAGCTGACCAAACCTTGAACTCAAAGAAGGACTTTTGAGACTCCAGCAGCTCCAAAATTTGCGCCAAACTGAGATGATATTCGAGCACAATAACTGAATACTGATGTTGTGAAATTCACTATGATCACAATCATACTTTAAATTTTGTATATAATCTTCATTTCTGTTTTATTTTTTCTAAATCACTTTTCTTTGTAAATTTTAAGCCTGTAAAGAAAAAGTAGTTGAGCTCATATATGGATGATTTTGGTTTTCTTATTTGTGTGGAAATTATGCTCAAATTCAGCACCAAGGACTCCAATTCTTGACCACTTGTTTGAAGTCTCAAAAATATATAATAAAGTGTATGTTAAAAATACAAGACCGTAAACATCAGAAGTTCTAAATTGTTTAGAAAACGCGATATATAATAAGTAATCCCAAACACCCTCGCAAACAAAATCCTACACAAATTCACTGAGTGAAAAGATTTAATTATCAATAGAAAATCATTCATCAAACTATATGCAAGATCAAACATTGCATTTAAAAAAAATATGATCATAAATCACTACAATGTACCTCCTTTTAACATACAGAAGCAGGTAATAACATTTCAAATCCTTCAACAAACATTTATAACATTATAAACTAACAAAATGGAAACAAAATTCAAAACAACAAAATATACCACCAGTAACTCAAACTTCAATCAGAGCTTGATAGTTTGATTCTTTAATATCTCCCAAAACACCTTCATCAATCAATTTCACAGACTCCAAAACATAATTCTTTACAGCATCCTTCAAATCATCAAACTCGTCACACCTCTTAAAAAAACCATCCATCAATTTCTTCAACTCAACATCTCCAAAATCATCGACAAACGGCCTAATAGGAATCGCGTTTTCAGGCTGCAAACTATACGAATTAGGATTATCATCAACAATGACAGCCCTTTTCAAATCCCTCCCCAACCCCGACAAATCCTTAACAAATCTCCCGTCACATTCCTTACACGAAGCCCTATACAACTTATGACTGATCACCCCTTTTTTATCTAATTTTTCCAACACTAAAGACGCATACTCCTCAATCCCAGCCGTAAAAACCACAATCTCAAAACCATTCACACTCAAAAACTCAAGAAACTCATCCACAAACGGACGCTTCACCACATAAAAAGTCACCCTTTCGCCATCAAGCAATGGTCTAACCACAAAATCGTAACCCCCAGGTGGCGGTAACCCATTAGCCAGGACAGAATGAACTAGCGTCTCATCAAGATCAAGAAACACAGTTTTCAAATCCGGCGCTTTCAAAGGCGGAAGTGGAATACTAATTTCTTGAAATAGCGACCTTCGTACAGATACAACATTATTATCATTATCGTACTTTTTTAGTACTTTATAACCTTTTTTCTTAGATGATTTATTCTTAGGAGTAGCGATACGGACAAGTTTTGAAAAGATTTTAACTAGACGACGGTGACACGTATAAATGGACTTATTAATCGAGGCAACTACAACTGAAGCGGTTTTGGAAATGGGTGTTTTCTTGTGGCGACGAAGGTTGCGGGTTTTGGCTGGAGATGGTTTTGGTTTCTTGGTGATTTTGGATACCATTTTGGGTGTGTTTTTGGTTGTGTGTTTGAAAATGTTGGGTAAAATGAGGGTTTAAGGGTGATTTGAAATTAGGTTCGGTGTAACGGTTATAAAATGGTTAGGTTTGGAACCGAGGCTAATGGGATTTTATTTCTTTTAATGGAGAAAAAGAGTAAAGTGGTACAGCTGGAAATTAGTTTGGACAATTGATTGTGTTTGGCGGGATATAATGGTAATTGAAATATTTTGTGTTGTGTCAAAATATGTGCAAAAATAACATGTGTTTTAGAAATCGGTTTTGCAGTGGACTTGGCCGAGTTTGATTCACGGTTCAACCGTTTTAATTGATAGTTTCACCGATATTTCAAAAAATGAGTTTCCAGTAACTAAGTCAGTTGTTGATTCAACCGATCAGATCAACCCAAATTTTGTAGCGATGAAAATAACGACTTCATGTCTTTTAAATTTCGTTTACAATAATGTTTTGACTGTGTCAAACTTATTGTCTCTTTGTAAGTATGAATATATAAATTGTTTAAATTTTTAATTTTGTCTCGAACTAAAGATTAGTATAAAAAAGAATTACAAACAACACTACTTGTAATGGTTAAGGAGAAGAACACATGATGATTAGTAACTTGTAATGGTTAAGGAGAAGAACACATGATGATTATTAAAGGAGAAGAATACGATAAGGTGTGTGTACACATGCTACAAGCAATTAGATTACAAGGGTGGTGGCGTTAAGTATACCTCATCATCCTCACATGGCCATAATAATATCATTCCACCTGTCTACATCCAACCATACCTCACCATGGTTTTCAGTGGCGTACCATGATTAATCACCGACTTAATAATACCTCACCAATAATACATGCATGCTTTAAACTCATCATGCCAATTCGGCGTCACATCTAGTATCCCATACCACACCGCCATACCGCGCGAGTGGCAATGGTGTTCTTGAGTGCGTTATGACTCCATACCGAATCAAACCGCGGTGATGCCACCACTAATTTTACAAGTGGGTTTATCTTTTACTCATACGAAGATGACTAATGGAAGGAAAAATACTCGGGAAGCTCGAGTTATCTAGCAGTGTAGGCTTATGTAATTTTCATTAATTGAAGGTACAATTTAAATATTAATAAAAAAATTATCAAACGGGATTGACCCAATACAAATAATGCTAACACTAAATACTATTCCACTAACATGTAAATCTGTTTAATTCTCATTATCCGAATAATAAGTTTGATGTATAATACAAATAATGCAAAATGGTCAAACGAGCTTTACTCAATATAAAAGCTCCATTTCGTCGCGGTGCTTGCAGTTAAGACTTCAATAACGCCGTTGGAGGCATGCGAAATAACGGCGTTGGAGGGCGTTGGCTCGCTTGCTTAAGCGTTAAAAAAAAAAAAAAAAAAAAAAAAAAAAATGAGGAAGAAGAAATAGTGTGTGTGGACTGTGTGCTTAACAAAGAGGAAGAAGAAATAGTAGTAGGTGTATACGGACTGCGTTTGTGTTTGTGGACCACATTTAAACCTTTTTTTTTTCTTTTTTTTGTTTGTTATTTTAGTTTTATAATTTTATTTAATAATATAAAAATGTTATTTGTATATTAATTTAATAAACGAAATATTGGTTTACGTTTAATAAATGAAGTGTTTGTTTTAGTTTAGGGGTTGAAATTGAAAATATGAAATATTATTGGTGTTATGGTGTTATTGGGATGTTATGGTTGTGAGTGTTTTTTGAGGATGTTAATGGTGTTATGGTGTTATGAATGGGAGTGCTCTAAATAATGCTAATACTAAATACTAGTTCACTAACAATATGAGATACGGCATTTTCTTTCTAAAATTTAATAGATGCATAATATCATAAGCATATATCATTTTTCTTTAATCATATCGTAAGTTTGGCTTATCCTTCCTAAATAGAGTCTACATGCACGTCCATGTCTCAGGTCGAGTATGTCAAATCAATTAATAATGGATTGACGAATAGTTGGTCAAAAGTTATGGGCAGCGCTATATGCTTTCATTGACAAAATCCTTCTAATGTTCTTTGTAACTTAATTTTGACGACGAAAAAAACTATACTTAACCTCGTTGGAGTGAGACACTGAAGAAGGTAAAAGCTAAAAGATTATGGGCATGATATAACATAATTAAATATATGATTAAATGCGCCGAGGAGGGAGTATGCATACACACATTCAATCGAAGCATAATGAAATCAAGGAATAAATAACTTATCTCGATGTAAAATAGGGTATGAGAACCCTAAAATCATCGTCAAAACAGGATTACAATCGTTTTAGGTTTTACTTTCATGTCTGCCTCAAAACGAAAAATCAATTTCTATATATATAGGTTTACAAGCTGCGACGATCGCTTTATAGGTGTGACGTGATCGGTCATGCCGCTAATTAGGGTTTCGTCTTGGCAGTCATCATTGGAGCGACGTCGCGTTGTGGTTGTGGCCGTCGGTCTTGATGATGACTTCGTGCGAATCGGATCTACGTAGATGCGAGAAGAAAAGTCTTCGTGGCGCCTTACTTCTTAAAGCGGCGAGTCGGTGTAAATTAACAAATTCGCTCTGAGTCGTCACAAAATAGGGACGGTGTCGCCTTGTTTGGGGCGCCGTTAGGTGTAATTTCGACATCTTGAGTGTCTTGATCTTGACTTAGCCATTTTCTTCACATATTCACTCTTTTCGTCCAAAATGCATCATTCAGCATTTCTTCCAAGAGACCAAAAGTGAAAAGGCGAAATTAGCGATGCGGATATAAAAGTGGGCGATTAATGGCTTAAATGACCCGCTTAAAATTATGCGTTTAAATCCTTATCACATGCTTTTTGTTGTAGCAATAAGCTACTAGATTGAGTACTTCCATACTCTTTTTGTGTAGCAAATGGTCCAAAATACTTCTCCTCCAGCTATTTTGACCACACTTATGAAATGCAAATTCTCATGCAAGTATCTTAATTCAGAATGATCGTGCACAATTAGGTGTATCAGACACACAAGCTATAAGTATGGAAATATTGTCAATGGCGGCTCTCAAGTAGGTACCAGGAGTGGGAGAATGAAGCATGAGAGCATATGTGAAGTATCCGAGGCTGTTGATGATAGAGTATATGGGGAAGGATAGGGATCAGTCTTCAGTGAAGGTAAATCAGGCACATCGAGGAGTATTCTGTAAACTAAACAGTCCATGATCTTCTAGAAACTTCACTAAGAAAACATCAACAACAAAGCTCCAGCTTACATGAAGATATCTTATAGCTTGTTGTTGTAACTACAGATGTGATGAGTGTCTAAATCTTCATCGTTTTATCTGCGTCTGAGATGCAAAATCATCGAAAACACTCAAAATGCATCAAAATGATAAAATATCACAAATCGATGTTTTATGTGTTTTAAATGCAAAATATCAAAATCGGATGAAAAAGCGTATCAAGTTTGCAAAATTGGCGGGTTTAGTCCCCAAGTTTCAAAGTTATCAAAAGCAGTCTGGTATATCAAAATCAAGAAAAATGTCATTTAAGGTCCATAAGTTCTTAAGTTGTCAAAACAAGTCCTTGAAATCGAAAATTACAAAATTACAACTTAGGTCCCTAAAAGTTTGAAAAATGTCATGTTTAGTCCTTGGAATTTTCAAAGATGGCAAATATGGTCCTTATATTATTTGAGATTGGCAAGACCAAACCTTGGGCTACATTTTCGAAGTTCTGAGTTTGGTCACGGAGATTCGAATTGTACACATTTAGTCCCTAAACTACTAATGGGTTAAATTCTAATCTAAGTCTAAACCCAGATCAATCCCACAACCCAAGCCCAATACCCATCCAACCGGTCAACCTTCTTGGTGAAACAAACACAAACGCGCCAAATCCTCTCCTTGACCGCATGCCTGCAACAATCAACAAAACCATCCCCAAGCTCCTTCACTTTCCTTGTCCCTCGCTTTCAACAAGCCTCGAAACATTTATTACCCTCCTCTACTTCACTCAACCCACAACCGCTAATACCACTTTTGGCGCCAAAAATGCATCAAACGCCATGATCACTCCAAGCTATCAATGGCTCGAAATTTAAGTGGGAATTGATCGAAACAAGTGGGAAGACATTTTCATATAAATAGAAGAAGAGAAAGAAGAGGGGTAGTTAGTTTTTTATTTTCCTTAATGTCGTTTTTTTAAATTAATGTTTTAGTTTAAAGCAAATGTTGTAATTTCGGTTTTATGTATCATAATTAAGTTGAGACACCATTGTAATGTGCTTTTGAATATCAATTCAACTTTTATATAAATTCAAGTTTCCATTAAGCATTGTAAATCTCGGTTTCCAACTCTTATTCATAAGCTCTTAGAAGCTTATTTTAAACTCAACCTAGTTTATTTAAGCTATTTAAGTCTTTTGTAAGCATACATCAACTTGAAGCAATATTGATCCATGGTCAACAAAAGTCAAACTAGGCCAAGAATGGGAATGGTGATGATATGGGTGGATCACGAGAGGTTGATTTGGGTCAAAATAGATTAGGCTAGTGTAGGATTTGGTTTGGTTTAGCTATGAACAATTTGGACTCACAGAGTGATTATATCATTTTCAAATTTTCAAGTCGACTTGCATATTTTGTTTGTACTTACATTTGTAGTTATAAACTGTTTAGACTGTTTAAATAGTTGCATTTAGGTCGAAAACTCAGGTTTGATCATTGGAACAAGTTGGATTAGAGATTAGCTCATTTAAATTTGCAAATCATTAGTTTAAAGAGGTGTTTGGATCGGTTGGGTAACTTTGTGATTTAGGATAGTTCGGTGGTAGACTCCTTTTGTTTTATGCTTGTTAAGTTCTATTCTACTCATATTTGTCTTATTATTGCTGCAAAGCTCAAAAGTCAAAATCACTCTTGAATCATCTTAAGTCTTGTTGTTGAGATTTTAGATAAGCAAAAGCTCATTTGTGTTTAAATATCATAGAACTAGATTGCATTAGCTTCATTTCATTCATAAACATCATATTCAGTCCTCAAATTGGAATCAAAACTCAAATTAGTCAACTTTCTTAATCATCAAAAAGTCGATTTAGTGAAAACTCGGTTTGAGCTCAACTAGGAAGATTTTAGTGGATTCATTTCGGGTCAAAATCGGTAAAACTTGTGGCTTTAAAAAGTTCACTTGGTCTAGTTTATGGTTGTGATTTTGCATATTTTGTAAATTTTCTTTAAGCTCTTAAATGGCTTGTCAATTGGAGCTTAGCGCCTGTCTGTTGACTCGATTAACACTTGAGTGCGCAGAGTGTGTCTGAAACTTGCAGAGGCCCATCTTGGCTCACCAAGGTCTGGTCTTTGGTTTAGACATTCTTGGCCAGGTCTAGTTTAAGTTCTTTCTTTTGGTCTTTAGTTTCCGCTTATTCAAGTGCTTATTTTCTAGTCTAGTAAGAGCCTAAAGCTGCTTTTTAGCTCATTAGCTTAAAACACCAAATCATAGCATTTTGCCATTCCAGTGGTTAAGAGCAGTTGAGGCTTGTTCCATTTAGGTACTTTTAGCATATTTTGGCTTGTGTAATCGGTTGGTGGTCATTGGTTCCCATTTGCTTATTTCAAGTGCTTATTTCTAAGCACTTGACACATCGATTCATTTTCCTCCACATAACCACCTGTTTTTCCATTTTTCTTAGATTCCTAATATTATTTTAAGCTTATCTTGAATTTTTCAGATTGTTCCAAGTTGGTTTGCTATTTTTCTGCATTTAAATTAATTTTTAGGCCTTTTTAATTAGCTTTAAATACAAATAATTAAGAAAAGCTTCAAAAAAATAATTTTTCATTTTTCTTAGGTTAAGATAAATATAAAAAGCCAAAAAAATATTTTTCCATAATTTTCTTGGTTTAAATAGTATTTTCTAGCATTTTAATTAGTTTTAAATAGTATTAAATTAATAATAAATACATAAAAACTCTAAAAAATATATTTTCAGTTTTAAAATAAGTTTTATCATATTTTAGATTTTTCTAAGTTATAATTTCATTTTTCTAGGTTAACTTTGTATTTTCTTATATTTTAGTGCATTTTAAATACTTAAAATAGTTTTTAATTAATAATAATTAGATAAATAGTTTTAAAAATAATTTTCTTTTTCTAACAATTTTATTTTATTTTTAGGATTCCAAAAATGTTATTTTCATATTTTTAAGTCTTTTATTTCTTAGATCTCACTTTTATTTTGTATATTTACGTAGTTTTTATTTAAGCGTCGTTTAAGTTTTAACGTTCATCATTGTAAATATAGTGATAGCGTTTATTTAATATATTTTATCTTTTAATTTTCTTAATTTGCATTTAAGCCTCGTAATTTATTTCCTTTTCCTTAGTTATAATTGTTGATCAATCTATCTTTCTTGATCACTATCCTTAGTGATCATTCTATCATCGATCAAGTTTTGACACATCTGAATTCATTCTATTCTCCGGGACTTCATTGTATTTGTGTTTTAAGCGGTTTAAGCTTCTTACGGTTAACCATTCACAAGTGGCTAGCTTGTGTGAGGTAGCTTGACGGTTTTCAGCACAGATCAAGATGTGAGAAGAAGCTTTATGCTCACTCATATCTGATTAGACTAGGTTATTCTGATGGTAAACAGGAGATAGTTGGGCCAAGAATGCTGACCACAAACAAGTGACCAAATTGTCTTTCGAAAGGTACTTAGGATAGTGATGACGTACCCTCCGATCAGGTCGAAGGACTCCCCTTCGGCCTCAGTCGAACCTTCATGTCGAAGAACTAAGTCAGTCTTCTGAAGTCAT
This sequence comes from Chrysanthemum lavandulifolium, assembly GCA_022545495.1. Classification (NCBI taxonomy): domain Eukaryota; kingdom Viridiplantae; phylum Streptophyta; class Magnoliopsida; order Asterales; family Asteraceae; genus Chrysanthemum; species Chrysanthemum lavandulifolium. Next base: position 189,727,015 of record CM040241.1, on the reverse strand, counting down.
CATTGGCGTAAAACCATTCATCGTTGATATGGTTACCAGTCGGGAATTCGCCAATTGAAGGCCTAAGCCCTTCAAGGCATGACCTTGAAATTACTAAGACAAAGAAGGCAATGACTTGGTCCAACCCACGTTCCCTATTTCTCCTTAGCTTTCCCGCCAAGACAGAAAGAGTGGGGATTAAGCCTTAGCGGTTACCATAAATCATGGGACACCCCCATGATCTCCGAAACATGTGCAAACACTCTCCAAGCCTATTTTCTTCCCTATAAATAGTTTGGACGAGTCATTACTGATGGTATGTTCATTTAACACTAGATTTCACACTTTTAACTTACCTACATCATATAGAACATACTTGGTATTTGCAAATGTGCTTTTGGCCAATCAATTTATAAGTTATGGGGCATAAAGCAATGGTTTAACATCATTCATAACAAGTATAAGCCCCTTGATAGTCATAACAAGCACGGAAATTATATACTAGCACCTCACAAGTGGTGTTTGGATACTCTCATCTCTCGGTGTATAAAAATATAGCAAATGGAAATGGAAGATAAACACTCATTAACAGGTCATAGTACATAGATTACCATAGGCTTGAGACTAGATGCATAGCCGGCAGAGCAAGGGTAAAGGAATCACAAGTAATGGTGTCATATCAAAGCAAACATAAATATCCAAAAGAAATCTCAACATAAATATTGAAATAATCCAAGTCAAAAGACTTCAATCGTAGGTCAATGAAAAATAAACTCAAAAAAAATGTCTAAAATATAAAGTCTAAATGGCATCATAAGATCAAAGCTAAAATCTCTAAGGTAAGTCCACCAAGACTCATCCCAAAACAATACCCGACTCGATGCTTAGATACCGCCGCGGAAGAAAAGAAATGCGGTGAGCTTCAAAAGCCAGGTGAGCGGATATACAAGCAAAACGAATACGAAGCGAAAGCGAATACGAAATAAAGTGAAAGAAAGATAGTGAGATCATAATCATTTCAAAAGATAAATCGGGATATAAGAATAAGTTTTATAGCTAACTACCTCGAGCCCAAACACATATGCCATATCATAAACATATTCATATTCATATTCACATAAGGCAACATTTGTAGGGGAGACCTACCATAGTTATGAAGGACATGCATGCACGCAGCATCAATCATCAGATAACATATAGCATATAACATATAATATATAACATATAATATATAACATATAACAGATCTAGGATGCACCCATACGCCCCACAAACATACATTGATAATATAATATAAATTGAGCTCATAACAAATATCAAATAAGGGACGTGGCGAACTTCACTCTCGCCCTAGAGTCATGTCGAAGTGCATTCTTGACACGGACATGGAACCCCATGACTAGTTAATAATTGGCTCGGGTGTCAAACTATCTTAGGTCGAATAAGAATGTCATAAGCGACATAGATCATATTTTATCAAACGTTTAATCATATTTTCAAAATCAAAGTCTTCATATCATATAGTTCAAAATCAAATATTTTATGATTCAAAATCAAAGTTCGGATAAGCAACATTTCAAATAGACACATTAGGGTTCATAGCAAAGGCTTAGGAAATCCTAATACAAAAGTTAACGAAAAGAAAACATTATAAGAAACCTTTCTTGAAAAGGTCGAATATCCGTACCTTATTCCAAAGCAAATGATCGAAAAGAAGACACAGGAAAGCAAGAATTACTACTTCTTCACGAACCTATACACATTAATGGTCGTATATATTATTAATGATTCCATAATCGTCGAAATGATCTTTTAATATTTTAGGGTTTTATAATTAAATGAGACTTAAATGTTTTATAATTAATATCGTAGATTAGGGTTCATTATGTCATTTATTAAAGTTTAGGGTTTCTCATTCTTTAATATCTCATTAATATGCATTTACTTACATGTTCGTCTTTTAATGACTCGTCACTTAACCTAACACGTCATAAAATTAATCTTTCCTTTTATGTTTTACCATGCACGTTTTATGATTTTATGTGACATACAAGTTACTTATTACTCATATTAATTACACGTTTACACTTTTACAAATTCACTTGACTTATAATTACGCATATGAGACACGATTCACAAACCATTAGGGTTTGGCATACCTTATTCGATTAACATATCAAACTAGGGTTTACGTTAACATGACCTTTACTTACTCAATTCACTTTCAAAACTTATGCATGATTCGGTTCAATCTAGGGTTTTGGCTATTAGGTTTCACGCAGTCCTAGCTCATTTACATACTTAACTCATTCAAGTTATCATGTTTTATACCTTATTCGAATGTTATGCATGGTTGGTCCTAATTACATAGGGTTCGGCCCTTATTAACTCGACATATACTTGACTTGATTCAATAATACATACTACGTACATAACTCTTTAATACTTGTAAGGTTTAATCGTTAGGGTTTGTTCTTGTTTGTATCACACGGCTCGACACCAAAGAAAAGAAACATAACTCGACCAAGCGAAACATGATACATTAAACAAGCGTATGGTGTAACAAGGAAGACAAATAAGCATTATACCTTAGCTTTGTTGAAACAAAACTCACGCCCGAGGAGTTGAGACTCTCGGCGAATGGAACAAAATGAAAAGGAGAGGCAAATAAAACTAGGGTTCCAATCTTGTGATTATGTGTTGTATATATAGTGGTAATATTTTAGTTTAGGGCTTTGAGGAAGCCTTGGGTTTCGGCTTGGTCAACCGAACACACAAAAACCAGCCCATATGGGCTTCTCGATTGAGTCCACAGCGAAGCAAAAACAAACACGGCCCAGTTATTTGCGAAACGTTAAATCTTCGTCGTACCAAATCGATCACGTAATATATTTTAGTTAGGTTTTTTAATTATTCACAAGTTAACTTTTAATTTCATTAAATGTTATAAATATATTTTACGTATTTTATAAATTTCAATCCCAAGGGTATTTTAGTCTTTAATCAGATTTTAGATTTTCAGGTTTTACAAGATCAAACCTCCACCGCTTTGGCGTAAGCACCTAGAAACAACTATCTAAGAGGTCTTTAAAGGGGTTGTAACGTTAGGCTTACGGTTAGGGAAACAAATGGTTTGGTTGGATAGGCGATTTAGTGGTGGCAAGTCAAAAATCTTTATGTTACAAGCATGAAAAGAATGGTGTTGCTAAACCAAGACTCAAATATCTAAACTCTAGATAACTTTTGAAACAAACAAACATAAATATAAAGATAGATGTAGGATGGTAGCCCGTATGTTTTTCCAATTTTTCATTTATTTATTTATTTATTTATTTATTTTTTATTTTATTTTTTTTGCATACACTTTTACTCTACCATCATCTACGATAACATCAAAATATAAGGGATTTATAGGCACATCCCTACACTTGAGCTTTTATTATTCTAACACTAATTTGACCCGAATTGAAAAGATCAAAACACTTGGAGTACATTATTACGTAAATAAAGGGAATTTGAATTTAACGTTCTTTCCCGTCACTCCATAAAATTTAACTTTACCCATGAGTCCCAATGTTAGGTCACCATATTAGTAACACAAGTATCAATATGTAAGAAATAAAGAAGGAGAATGATCGGTTGAACAATAATCAAACACACACACACGTATGAATAAGACCGGTTATGCTTAGAGTGAATGAGAGAATAAATTGAACAACCAACCCTCAGTGAGGTTATTACAAAGTATTTATAGAGAGGAGCTAGGCAACACTCCTGGTCCCTTCCTTTCCTTATTGGGCTTGGGCCTAGGCTTATGGGCCTTACATAAGCTTAAGCAATAACAAACATAAAGGCCATAATTAAGCTAACTATTACATTTAATTACTAACACTTGAAATCATGTTTAGGAGTGATTCCAAAATCTCCCCTAAGTGTTAGTGATTGAAAAATATAAGCAGTGAAAGGTCTTGATGTAATAGTAGCTTTGACGTCTTCGACCTTCTTCCAAAAATCTCCCCTAAGTGTTAGTGATTGAAAAATCTGTGAAGTGTTATTCTTGATTCTGCGATTCGAATTTTGGTTCTGGCGATATGCTCCTGTTGATCATTTGAAGTTCTTGAATTGATTTTGATTACGCTAATGTAGAAGTTTAGATTCTGCCGATTTGTTTGTTGTTGCTAATTTCTATTTCATTTACTGATTTAGAATTTTAGATTCTCTTTGAATCTGCTGATTCTATTGAATTGCTTATTGTAGTTTAATAGTCATTTCTTTACATTCTTTAGCTTATTTCATTGCTTAAGTTGTCTATAGCTTAAAATATCCATCAAAATCACTCGATCACTATCCTTAGTGATCATTCTATCATCTGAATAAGTTTTGATACACCATTGAGTCTCGTGGGACTTAACGACCGGAATTCATTATATTCTCGATCTTCATTGTATTGGTTTCGAGCGGTTTAAGTTTATTACGGTTAGCCATTCGCACGTGGCTAGCTTGTGTGATTAAGCTTGACCGCTGGAGCTCAACCAGTCTCTATTGGGGTTTTCCATGTTATAGTAGTGCCCTATTATGCACCTTTCTAAAAAGTCATTTTCTCCCTAATCGGTTCTATATTCCGGTCCTAGCTTCAAGCAATCCTTATATAACCCGAAAATCTTATTTATCACATAATCTACTCCTTTCTCCTTATCCTCCTCATTCTTATAGTAGACCGATAGCTTAAGTTCCTTTTCATCATTGGATAGTGATGAAAACTTCTCAATCTTAAATGGCATTTGGTAAGCTACGTCATCGGTCTCATCTTTAAAATCTAACTATTCCTAACGACGGATCATAAGTCATCCCAGTGTTCTCTATGAAAGGTTTCCTAGAATTACGTGGGACAAGCTAGGATCTATGGCCGTACTAATATCCTCCACAATTATGAAATCCGTAGGGTACGTGAAACTACCTATATAGACGGGAAATCCCTTAACTCTACCAAGGAAATTACAACTAACTCTAGGATTATCGGGATCTTGCTTATTTGAGATAGGCTTCTTCATCACCCAATTATAGTAAGTGCTAGTCATGATGTTTATTGGGGACTTGCGATCAATGTAGGCCTTTGCCACGAAAAGATGTCCTATGCAACATATAATTTTGAGATTCCAAGGATTCCCAAATTTGATCTGAGGGCTTTTCCTAACGTACATGTGACGGAGGTCGCGCACTAAGTGTGGGTGGCGAGAGAGTTCCTCTTCCGTAGGAAACTTATTAAAATAGTCATCGTCTACTTCATCTACTTCATCGGTTGATTCATCCTTAGGAGTTTCACTAACCTCAAGTATCGTCTCATGGTTCGCTTCATCACTAGTCCTATTAGGTTTCACTAAGGTGATGGTATTGATGAATTGAACGTGCTTGGCTAACTTAGTTGGGTCCTTAATTTTCACACCGAAAGCTTCGGGAGAATGAGTCGAGATGGCATTAACCTTTTCGGTGGTCTTTCTATCACTATTGGTCATGGCTTTTTAAAGGTTATCAATCTTCCTATCCATCTTGGCTTGTTGTTGGTTAAAGCGGTCCAAAAGCTTGGCTATTTGAGCTTCTTGGGATGTAACTAGGTGTTGCAAAATCCCTTCTATGTTTTGTTGGCTAGGGCAGTGGGATCATGGGGAATCATTAGAGGTGAATTCTTTGGTTTGTCCCCAATTGTATTCGGGTTTGCCCCTCCATGCTTCTCGGGCATCATTGAAAGTCCTAGGTCCGGGTGTTGTGGGGAATCTTCCTCCCATTCCATTGGTACGCGAGGATGCATAGTCAACGGAAGCTTGTTCGTGGAGTCTCGTGCAAGTGCGAGTTTCATGGGGACCACTACATAGCTCACACAAGGAGGAGATTTTGTTCACTTGGAGCGAAGACTTAGGATTCTCGTAGGAGCTCATTAGGAATTTGAATTGATCTTCAAGTTCAAGCATCCTACGATCGGAAGTTTGCGAGTTAATGGGAGGCAAGGAGATTGCCTTTACGGTTCTGGGCAACTCACGGGGGTCATTCAACTTTCGTTGTCATAGAGGCAAGGTCCTCTATTGTACTCACGATTCTTCTGCGGTGAGATCACTAAGTTTGCCACGGCCGCTTGGATGGATGGTTGTAGTTGAGAAGTTGACATGATCGTAAAATATTTAGACTTGAAGCCAAATATCTATGCCGTGATGAGGACTTTATGGAGCAAGTCTTTGAACCGAGTCCATGCTTCGTAGAGAGATTCACCTTGACGTTGTTGGAACATCAAGATTTCATTCCTAAGCTTAGTAGTTCTCCCGTGGGAAAAATTAGGCAAGGAAGCGAGTGGTGAGATCATCCTAACTTGAGATGGAGTCGGTGGAAGTCGCTCGAGCCAATTACTAGCTTGGTCCAGAGAGAGAATTGGAAGAGACGCAAGGCGTGGTCTCCCTGTGGTAGCATCTAGGTCGATGGAATCGGCGATTTTAAGAAATCCTTAAGATGTTGATTAGGATCTTGAATGAAGTCCATGGAATGCACATCCGTTTTGCACCAACCGGATGGTGTCGGATCGCAGGGCCGTAGTTTGAGCTTGATTGGGGAGCTCAATGGTGTTCCTATAGCCTTGGTGGCTTGGTCTAGAGTATTCACCAAGAGTGTGGCCTCTTGGCGGGTCATTTGGTGGTGGGTTGATGAGTGGTGGTTGATTATCACCTTCCATGATGAAAAGTGATGGGATTTACGAACAAAGCCACGAAGAAGGGGGATAGACCTACGAGGAAGCTAAAAATGAGAAAAAATATTACTTGATAGGAATCAAGCAAGGGAACCTAAACGAGATAGAATCCTAACTAGCTATTCTACACCCCGGCAGCGGCGCCAAAAACTAGATCCGCGTACAAGGTGCGTTCGGGGTCAAAGGAAACTTCTTTTTCATCGAGCAAGTTTTTCAACACCCTAGGCAGTGAACCTAATCGTTGTACTGTAGTATTGGGTAAGCCTCGGGTATTGATATCGTTCTCTAGGGGAATACGAATGCTAGTGAGAAATTACTACGCTAAGGTTTGAGGTGGTTCGCAGGGTCCAACCCCTACGCAATCACTTAACAAAGTATTTCCTATTTCTTATTGCAGAGTGGCTACAAGTTTGGCATAAGCACAACACCCTCATACCCTTCGATCACCATCGAAAGGCCTAGTCATACAATTTATTCTACAATTAGTGGCACCATCCGTGGGACCCGTACAATTGGTCTCGTTATTTCCAAACTTATAACCAGTCAATCACACTCACTATATTTTCGGCATGAGTCAAGGAAGAGAAGATACTCCCCCACCGGGATTCTCGACTTTGGCACCAATTCCAATCAACGATCCTAACAACTTTCCCCAAATAACCGCTTCCACTTTCACAACACGATCTCGTCCAAAAGTAACACCAAATAATCATGCTTCGACGTCGGCTAACCCAGAACTGGTTATTAGCTCTACGTTCGTTGAAGCTAACCTCGAAGCACTGAAGTCTATGCTAAGGGCTCGTAGGAGGCAAACTCGGAATGTAGAGATGCGAAGGGAGTTGGAATACTCTAGTGATGAGTATGATGAAGAGATTGAAATGAAGCCCAGACCCTCCGCTCTAGGAGCTACTCGCTCGGTGCTGAGGGTAGGGTCTCCTGGAATTCGAAGGCCGAATGGAAGATCGGTGGGTTTCGAAGAAGTTCCAGAAAGGGCTCCGACCAGAAGAGATGGGACGATGGAAGGCTCCAATGGGAGGATTCACCGAAGGGAAAACACGGAGGTTAATTTACCTCCGTTATTGGCAGCCCATCTGGGGATGACTAAAGCAGGGGTTCCGTTACAGCCTTCTCATGCATCTGGCGTAGAAGGCAATCCACCTCCGATCAATGGGGGAGGAAATCTTACTCCTCATGGTATGTACCCTCCGTTTCAGGCTCAATCTTATCCTCATAGGGTTTACCCCCACTTAATGGGCATACTAGCATTCCTAGCTTTCCTCAACCTTATGGGAGCATGCCCTACGGACAACCCATGGTATACCCTTCATTCCCTATGGGGAGCCATCCTTCGTTTATGCCCACGACTTACCCTCCGTACTCTAACCAAACTCTTGTCGGAGTACCTCCATACCACAACCCGTATAATGTTGCCCCCACCTACATGCCACCTTACAATTGTCTGTACTCGGAGCCTATGCGTTCTACAACACCATTCGTAAGATGGATAGAAGACTGCCCGTTACCCGACGGGTTGAAAATGCCTGCAGACATAGGTACTTATGATGGAAAGGGTGATCCATACAATTTCTTACACTTGTTTGAAGGGGCCATTAGGATGCAGAAGTGGGTTATGCTTGTAGCCCGCCACATGTTTACATACACCCTACGGGATTCCGCTCGCATATGGTGGAATGGGCAAAAGCCATGCAGTATTGTGAATCTTGATGACCTTAAGGCTAAATTCAGATCACACTTTAGTCAGCAGAAGAAATTCACAAGAACTCATTTGACGGTACACAATATTAAACAAAAATAAAATGAGACCACTAGGGCTTTCGTTACGAGGTATACATATGACACTTTGCAGATTTTGGGTCTGCACGAAGACCAGCGCATCTCGGCAGGTGCGACCTCTGGCCGAGTCCGGTAGGTTCTATCTCGACCTTCCAGAAATATACAAGAGCCTAATGGAAAAGACATACACCTGGATTGAGGCTAAGGAGGTAGCCACTAATGGGGCTCCGATCGAAAATAAGGAGAGTCACAGCAAGTTCCCAAAGCATCCTTCGTGGGAAGGGTAAAAAAACAGGCACAAAGGTAGAGACAGTTCACCCCCTACAACAAAGGTACCAATCATGGACTCCTAGAAGTCTTTCCAAGTCTCCAAGGGAGATACTTGCAACGGAAAGGGCTGCGAAGGTGTTCGAACCACCCCCTCGTATGACAAGTAAAGGCATAAGCAGGGATACAACTAATTATTATCACTTCCACGAAGACTATGGCCATGACACAAATAGTTGCATAGATTTATAAATAACGTTTTTAACATTATTTGTATTAAATAATAGGGAAAATTGTCACACGGCATAGATCTATCACGGGGAACAGGATGAAACAAACCAATATGTATAGAAATCATGAAGATGTCAAGTCACCAACATAAGTATTCCGAACATGTAGTTGAGAATAGTTTTTTTTTTCCCAAAAACGCGTCTTTTCACTAGATGAATCATGTTGGATTCCGACGCAACTTACTTTTGATTATTGTGACGAAATATATAAAGTAATCATAGATTATTGATTTTTTGTGAGTTTCTAATCTCTTCTAGTGACTAAAGCTTCACTTTAAAAACTTATTGAAAGAAATTACGCTTAAACATTTGAGACTTTTTGTAGTAGAATTGGGGTTGGGTTATTACGGAACACATATTTTCCGGTAACTATAAACAAGGAAAATAAAATCGTAATAATTTGCAATTTGATCACAAATTGTTTCACAATGCACCGACTTCTCTGCCATTTGTGCACGTCATTTATATTAAATTTGCATTAGGTTCGCAATAAAATCATAGTTTATCGCATTTGTCGCTGCGCTTCAAAATAATCTTATTGATTAAAAGGGACACATTTGTTAACTTATAGCTAGCTGCAGAAACTATAAACTTAGTTACAGTTAGGCGTCAAACATTAAACAGACAAAACATATTTATTTAATATATTGCAATACATAATGTTAGAGGTGATCTCGGCATTTAGAAAAAATATATAATTTTAGCAATATATCACAAAATTACGTCAAATTATAAATAAATGTCACTAGTCACATGAATTTCCCTTTATTTTTTTACTAGAAAGACCACATCGTCTCCGATCTCACGGAGGGATGCTTAACATAGAAATATTGGCAAATCTTGCTTTGATGCCATTATCTAAATAAACAATCACGTGAGTCGACTGGAAATCTTTTTTGCTTTGATAAATATTTCATAAATTTAATGGCAAAATCTTGCTTTGATGCCATTATACAAATTAACCCATTTGATTTTCCAAAATTTATGAAATATTCAAATTAACCCATTTATCTATTCAAATTGCCACTGTGAACAAAAGCACAAAACATATTAAGAAAAGAATAAAAATAAAATTTGATTTGCACATATTAAGTATTAATGGAGACACTTCAAAATATTTTATTTTAATTGCTTGTGCATTAGAATGTATTAACGAGGTACTGCATGGCCGTGATAGTATGTAGTAATTAAATTTTTAAGAAACAAATGTTATTTTGTTTTGGACTGCTAGATTTCAGATTTATGATTTGAAAACTTAATTAGGTAGCATTAGAATGTACTAGCAGAATGCACCATGAATGTAAGGTCTGCAATTAAATTTTTGGCGAACAAATGTTATTTTGTTTTGGACTGCTAGATTTCAGATTTATGATTTGAAATTATGGTTAATAGTTGTATATTTTGGCAAAGAGGTGTTTTTAATAGTGTATTAATTGTATGTGTTAAATATCATTTTTTTAGATTTATTTGTGCTTTAAATAATTGTAAATTATGCTTATTTACTTGTATTTGTTTAAAAATCTATTTATAGTTTATTCATGTGCGGAAGCTTAATTATATTATACTTTGTGGTTAAAAAGTTAAATTTTTAGATGAAATGATGTTTTTAATAGTTTATTAATTGTATTATATGAGTAATGTTTTTTAAGTTTTATGTGTGCTTTAAATACTTGTAAATAATGCTTATAAGACAATATTTGCTTAAAATTCTTTTTATGATGATCTTAAAATAATAAATAGAAGGAAAATGTCTTCCTCCATTATAAGTAGTATAAATAAAGAAAAAGTCAAAATATGCAAATCATCTCCAAAGAAATACGATCTTTAGTGTAATGTGTGTTGCATTTGCATATATAACTATAAAGATTATGTTTGGCACATGAGATTATAAAAATTATGCTTATTTTTAAAAAAATAAGCTACTTAAAAAATAATATTTGTTTGGTAAACATAACTTATAAGAGATTAAAAGAAAATTAATCTTTCATAATTTTAAAAAATAAATGTTACTTCATTTAGCTTATAAAAATATATATATATTTTTTAATACATCAGCATCATCAACATCACCAACATAATCTATTTTTGTCAAATATACCCATACACCCTTCTATGTCGTCCTATGGAGCTAATTGTAAATTAAATTAGGCATCGTTTTTCAAAGCTTGAATAACTAGGTATTTCTATCACATTATAGGTGTTCATATTTTTAATATCTGGTCGTCACAAGATACGTCATACGTGTACATTTTATTTTTTAATCAAAAGACACTTTAATGTGTTATTTAAAACTTTGCGAATTTTCAAAGTACACTTATTGTAAGACGGGAGGAGCATTTGATAATGAGTAATTAGGATACAACAGCTAAAAGCAAATTTTCATTCGAAATTTTGGAAATCCCTTTTATCCTAAAAAATAAAAATATGAAAAATTACCACGTTTTTTAAATAACCTATGTACCACATCAAACAAGATGAAAATTTCCTTTGTTAGAATGCTAGGTGAGGTGAAAAACTTTAACACGTTATTGGTATGTCACATCAGCGCCACATCATACCCTTCCCAATAACACACCGATAAGCTAAAACACCTCCTTCATAACACACCAATAACGTTATTATTAGATTAAGATTTTCATTTTATTTTATTTAAAACAAACACTTTTGTCGTAAAATGAATTTAAATCTTTGTATATAACGATGGCGTCGGTAATTGAAATAAGCGGAAGTGTCGAATAACACACGAATGACATTAGATTTAGGCGGTATGGTATAACGTGTTATTGGTTTGCGTTGGTATCGATGGCATGCGATGGCGTCCTCACCTAAAGACTCTTACTAGGATCATTCTATCTATAAACTCGCCTCGATACATTAAACTCTAGTTATATTATGTCGGAAAATGATTGAGAGACCTAAAATATGTGACTAATTGTGTGACTAATAGATGTGGTAATAAATTATTGGTTTATGAAGAAGTTGGTCCCCTACTCTCCCTAATAGGATACTGAGTACTGACACATATTTTAAACATTTTATTATCCCAATAAATGGTCTATTATGTCAACTCATCACAAAATCTCTTATACTATTATTTCTTTCATTTTTCTTGATATCAATGTCCGCTACGTATCTTTCATTTACATAATTTATTAGTTCTACCAATGTTTTCTAGCTCGCTGTCCCTTTTACGCGTGCCTAGAATTCTGAGATAGCCTATAAGATTAATGTATAATTTCTAGTAAAATATCTCAAGTATCTCAAGTTTTAGTAGAATATTTCAAGTATCTCAAGTGTCTAAAAACTGTTTTATCTATCAAGTAGAAATTATACATTAATCTTATATGCTTACAACCAATTGTAAAACGTTAAAATGGTAAATCTGAAATCTTAGGACATTGTAACGATTGCATTTATTTTATTTTTTTCACACATATACCACATATTTTACAATATATCTCACAAATGTCTCTAGCGAAACAACCATAACTTGCTAAAGTTGATGAACAATTCACATACCAATGAAATAAAAGTCTTGAAACAGCATTGCATGTTTTAAAACAGTATATATTTTCAAAATGGACATATAATTCAGGATCTAGTATATATATTTAGATTATTAAGTCATTCATACTCTAATCAAATGGCTTGTGTCTCAATGATGCCTCTTGATGGGTAAAAAGGTTCTCAACTAAATGGTTATGGGTTCAAATCTTGTTTAAAACACGTGAGATAGTTTGTAATTGTATTATATGAGATATTTAGGGGCCGTTTAGTTGGTGAAAAAAATTGTTGTTTTTCCGTTTCTAAATTCCTAGAGAAGGGAATGGTTTTTCTGCTCAAGAGAAGAGTTGAAATCGAAAATCCGTTTAGTTGAGTTATATTTTTCTTTTTAAAATGAAAAGTTGTTTAGTTGAAAACTTGGCGGGTGGGCGGAGGTGGCGGCAGCGGAAGGTGAAGGTGGAGGATGGAAGAGGCGTGATAAAAGTGTAGGGTGAAAAAATGGTGTTATTATTTTGGAAATGAAAAAAGTGAGAAGGGTGTAATGGTATTTTCGTTTTTCTATTCAAATTGGAAAATGAATTTCGTATTTTGGAAAATTATTGGAAAAAGTCACATAAAGCGGATTTTCGAGTTTTCACCTTCGTATGAAAAATTTTACGGAAAAATGGAGTATTTACTACTCCATTAAAATGCATGGTTGCCGTTCTAAAAGAATTTTTTTAGTCGTACTCTAACCTTTTGATAAAGCATATGTATTGAATTAATCGTAACCATAACTAGTTACATGATATTGACACACTTCAACTAGCACTAACCTTGTAACTGGAAGTTAAACCTTTTGTGGAAAAAACGAGCAACATTTATGACATCAATTTCATTTCTCAAAAGCAACACTATTATTTGGAATGCAATGTTGACATCTTATTTATATAGCATTAATTGTTTTCCAAGTAAAATTGCAAAAGGAAAAGGAAGTTTGGCACCGTAATCTAGCCTTTTTAAATGTTTAGGGACCAATAACGTAACTTTAAGTTGCGAGAAAAAAAAAACGCGGCTTCATAGGAGTGGATAAGAAGTTACAGAATTATGTATATGTTATCGGCCCAAACCTATGAGTTATATTCATCCAAGACCCTCCTACTATAAAAAACTATAAACAAGCCCCTTATTTAAGGTTTTGTTTTCTTCCTTCTTAGTCACTATAAAGTTGTGAAAACAACGGATTTTGTTTCTATCAAGTAAAATAAAGCAAGGTGTGAAAAATAAGAAGTAACTAAATAAGTAGTTACGTATCCAATCAGGTCAAAATTGTTAATACAAATAGAATTTGGTGTTTGCTTGTCGCAGTTGTGACTATCCCCAGTTATCTTTACTATATTGTAAAATTCACACGTATATATTTTTGCAGTACTAACAGATTGTTTACAGTTAGTGTTCATGCATATAAAGATACACATCTTCTTTTAGAGTTACATCTTCTTTCGAGTTACGAAAAAATATTGGGTATAAAGAAACACTTCAATTTAAAAATATATATATACAAAAATTTAACAAAATAATCTAATGCATAGATAATTCTCATGATATATTTTGCTATTCTGATTATTGCAATTGGCACTTTGTATGAAACCAAAATAAGTTACCCCTCCTCTCAAAATTATTGTCGTAAGAGAAATCATAATGTTTAATAAAAGTAGGGTCGGTTTAATTTTCAACCACTTAAATGTAATATTCTCCACTTTATTCTAGTTTTACTTAAAAAGTAAAGTGGCAAATTATTTTGGGACATCCCAAAAAAGAAAAATGGACTATAATTTTGAGACGGATGGGAGTATAATTTTGGAAGCCATAACAGCTGTTAAGCTTGTCATAAAATATCTTCTTTTTGTGCAAAAGGTGAACTATATATTAACTGGATCAAATGATTACAACATAATAAAAAAACTGATTTGAACACTCTCAAAATCATGATAAAACATCTATCTATATACATCCGATATCTGATATAATTACAACTTATATCAGACATCATACAAAACTATATCTCAGACATCAACTGACAATGCAAACTAAAGCTTTCCATCCATGCCCAACTGGAACCATTAAATTCACCTTTTAAGCACCAACACCATATCCTCTTGATTCCATTTCCAAATCTCAATTCAAGCTCAAACCACTCAACCAACATCCACAGTAGAATGAGCTGAGATTGAGCAGGCATCATCAAGAATGATATAGCCTCATTCATACTAAAAGAGGGGCTATACCTTGCATAGCTACATTTCCTCATCTTTATCCCTAGTATCAACCAGCAACTGCAACCTCACTAGACTGATTTATGGACAAAAACAAGGCACCACTATGAAGGGGACACACACCCTCAGTTAGAACAACCCTTACCTCCTTTGATAGTGTATCGAATGGACCAAGAAGGATAATCTTTCACTCCTCTCTATTTCACCCATCATACACTATCCACCATCCCCCCAGGCCATTTACCTTTCACAATGGAAGACCCTATTTTATAGTACATTCATACTGAATTAGACCTCATACTAAGCCAAAGATAGCTGTCCAATTCCCTCCCACGGCCAAATTCGAACAACATATGAGGATTATATAGGTACAGTCACACCAGTTAGAACTCCAAGTTACAAGCTATCTTCCCATTGAAATGGTCTGCAAATAAAAAACAACATCAATTTTTGAGTTTTTGTTGTTGTTATCCAAGTATCCAAACACCTCTTTAAATGTCAGGGGAATACCATATACACATTCATCTTACCAATACAACCTTAGCATTATGTGCAGACTTACTTGAACCTCATATGAACCATAACTTTGCAAACTTACTTGAACCTCATATGTTTACAGTTAAACTTATGTCCAAGCACCCTTATGACAACAAATCACAGCAACCAACAATACAACTACACATTCCAATACCTATCAACCATATTATTCCTCAATCCATATTGATAGCATTTAACTTCACTCCCCAAACCTTCTCGGACTACTAACGACTTGGGATCTCTTAACTTCCAAACTAGTCAACCTCGGTTTAACTATATGACATAGAACTTGAAGCGTAACATCCACACTTCTTCTCTCATCTCTAAGCGATCTATAGTTCCTTTCTCGCCATTCTAAATGCACACTTGCGACCAAGCAAAGTCTTAACAATACTTCCAATAGCATTCCCATCGTACATAGTTGTATATTGCCTTACCAAATCCTCGCCATTCTAGCCCATCCCAATTCTTTCCATTAATCTTCTCATGACTTTGATCCATAGACCATTTGTGAACTTGCATTTAAAAATAAATGGTCATGTGAATCCATATATTCACAAAGACAACGAGCATACCATCAAATCAAAGAGCCTCATTTCTAATCTTGTCCTGAGTAGTTAACTTCCCTGAACAACTAACCATAAAATAAAGCATGCTTAGGAATATTTTGTGAAAACCATACCAATTTGCACTAATGAACATCATCACCATTACTTTGCATATCATTATAATCCTGTTTAACAGAGAAATTTCTCATATTACCATCATTTTTCTTCCACATCAGTTTGTCTGCTGCTCAAAATTCAAGATAATGCTAGCATTTTGATTAATCATTGGGAATTTAGCTACCCATGAACTTGGCCATTGCCCATTACCACTTTCAATAAATTCTTTAACAGTCATGTTAGCTCGAGTCTCGCATTATATAAATCCCTATAGGAAATAAATTCACTTAGAGCTCCTAAATCAAACCATACATCAAACCACATAGAAGTACTTGCCCCATCACCTAATTTTTTAACCATGTGTCCTTTTACTTCTTGTCTCATTCTCAGGATATTCTTCCACCCCGCAACTATCATTAGACTCCTCATTCACTTCCCAAACACTCTTGTCTTTAAGTTTGAATGTGTTAATCCACTTTACCCATAAAAAATCTTGTTTTTGCAATTGCAACAACCACAATATTTAATTCATCGAAGCAAAGTATGAAACTATTTATATGTTATAGAGATGGTCATACATCTAACTAATTGTAAAGTTCTTGCAACTGTATAGTTCTTTTAGCAATTTGTTTTCTTCTTTACATTGTATAGTGCCCAATAGTATTGACTCTCTTACTCTAATCTCTCATTAAAAATGTGGGTAATCTATGTACTAGATCTATAACTAAGGGAGCTTAAATAAAAATATCTTCAACTTCAAGTTGATAAACCCACCAAAGCACATACGTCATCCCATTAATGTTTTCCATATAAAATTACAAACTAAACAACGTGAAATGAACATGTCCACCATATTTGATCATCCTATGCTACAAACGACTTAGTCAATGTCTTTCATGTAAACTCGACCACAAAACACCTTTAGATTACGACACCAAAAAGATATCAAGAACCTTAAAAGGTGTTGTGATTCGTACTGTTGAGACGATGCTTGTTCAACCCTTTAAGCCAATTTCAAAACCTTGAAGTTGCGATTCTTTTTTCTTTTTCGTTCAGGTGATACGTCGAAAATCTCTAGCTTGTGTGCACTAATAAAGTTCTTATAGATGGAACTATTTTATTAGATGCTTTTGCTTTAAGTTTGAGAAAATTAGTTGCTAGTGTTAACTACTTTTGATGTTTCCTTTTATAGTAAGTAATATTTGGTTTGAGAAAATCGAATTGTTGTGATCTTTTAGTTTTTTTGGAAATTGTGGGTAGAAAGTTGTATTGGTCAATGATGAATGATGGTCATGGTAGCTCCAGTGGTTTGCCTCCTTTCATCGTCAAGACGTATGAAATGGTTGACGATCCCTTAACTGATATGATCGTCTCGTGGAGTCAGACTAACAAGAGTTTTGTCGTGTGGAGTCCACGCGAATTTGCTGGTGAACTGCTTCCAAGATTCTTTAAACATAATAACTTCTCAAGCTTTATCAGACAGCTTAATACTTATGTAAGTCAATCTATTCTTCCATTTCATTAACAGTTTGTTAAACAAAATACCAACGTAGTATTTTCAGAAGATGGTTTTGCGTTCCGTCTGCGTCATTAACTTTATTTGCAAAATGAATCTCTCAAAATTCAGCTTTCAGAATGATGATCTTGATAGGAAAATGTTTAATTTATTAATAACCTTTAAAGTATAAAAGCAAACAAAAAATATCTCTTTTAGGCATTAAAGTAAACAATTTTATTTCTAAATTTTTTGAAATACTTTTTTTTCAAAATTTTTTTCCAAAATATTTTTTGAATTTTTTTTTCCTTTTTTTGAAATTTCAAATTTTTTCTAATTTCTTTTTTTTGAAATATTTTCAATTGAAAATGGTATAATACTTAAAAAAACAAAACGTCAACTAAAAAGTTTTTTTTAAGTATAAAATATAGTTAAATTTACTGTATAAAAACAAACAGGTAAACAAATGAGATTTTTCCTTGTTAATGATTCAGATGTACAAAATGTTAAATTTACGTATAAAATGTATATTACATTATAAAAAGGTTGATATTACTGGTTACGAAGTATGTTGGTATATAATTCAAACAAAGCCATTAATAGAAATGTTTATCTGGTTTTGTTTATAAATCTTGCAGGGTTTTCGAAAAATTGATCCTGAACTATGGGAGTTTGCAAATGAGGATTTTATAAGAGGTCAACCGCATCTTTTGAAGAATATCCACAGAAAAAAGCCGGTTCATAGTCATTCAGTCCAGAATCTTGCAAACAATGGAGCTTCTTCATCATCTTCATTGACTGAATCCGATAAAATTAGATACATAGAAACTATCAATAGGCTACAATGAGAAAGAAACACTTTCTTTAGAGTTTCAAGGACACCAACAAGAGCAAGAACGATTAGAACAGGAAGCGTGCATTAACAGATCGTTTAAAGCGTGCTGGCAAACTCCAAAAGATATCCTTTGTTGTCTAGATGAATTCTTGCAGAAACCACGTCATGAGTTCGAGTTCACACCACAATTAGTGCAAACAAGCGATAGAAAGAGGAGGATGTCAGTGTCACCTGAAACTAGTACTAATCAAGTTTGTCCTTTTAATATCCCAGTTCGTTGAAACTATAAGCGCTGGCGCCTTTTAGCATTAGACACAGAATTGGTAGAGCAACTGGAATCGTCCCTCACGTTATGGGAAGGTATACTCAAAGGCGTCGATGACACTTTTGAGAAACAAAGATGGTCATTGGAGTTAGATCACGAATCTGTAAGTTGCCCAGATAGTCCAACTATTACCTACCCATTAGAAGATATCAATATAGGTTCTAAAGAAAGTAAGATTGACATGAATTCCAAACCGGATAATGCTGTTGCCACTAAAGAAACGAGTGTGAATCTTAATGTTAACGATGTGTTTTGGGAACAGTTCTTGACCGAGAATCCTGGTGGTTCGACAACTAATAGCGTTGAGGAAGTTGCACAAGCGGATATAAAAGAAGTTGATGGAAGGAAGTTTTGGTGGAATATGAGGAGTGTAAATAATCTTGCTGATCAGTTAGGGCAGCTAACTCCAGCAGAGACAACTTGAGGATGTAATTTATATTGTTTTTAGGGCATTTTACATGTAAATTACCTTATAATGATGAGTTTTTATGTTTGTATATATAAGGAAATTAATCCAGACCTATATGTTTTGGGTTGATATGTTGTATACACTTTATAATAGACCTATATGTTTGATGTTCGGTTAACCTTCACGTTTTGAATTGCCTCTTCTTCAGTTACCAGACTATCTATAATTCAAAATGTGAAGGTTAACCGAAAGTCAAAACATTTATAGGTTATGTTTGTCAAATAAACCAAGTAGTGGTTACGACTTACAAGAACATTGAACGAGAAAAAAAGTTGTGCCGCAATGATTCCAACAATGTGACATGTTTTGTGTAGCCTTTGTACATGTCATTTGGAGGTGTTTGTTAACTTGTATTACAGAGTAATAAGTTTTGTGTAGGTGAAGAGATATCTAGACGTTTCTTATTCAGAATAATTTAAGGAATAGTAGTACACTTACAAACGTTTTTAATATAACACGACATTAGTTCACGATAGTGTGACTACCTCACACTTGCAGATGTAAACACAATCCGACATTAAAAAGTATAATCTTTTGCCTCGTTTAAGCTTATATATTTCGGCATGTGAGCTAAGTGCAAGAATCCTAACAGCAATATCATGTATAACAATATGAGATTAACCGAATTATGAACATATAAGTAGGATGTCAAAGTCTCCAGAAATATGCCCATGATGAATCCGGAAGAAGGAATGGAAGGTATATATATCACTTTCAATAATATAAAATCTAATAAAAGAACTATCAACACGTCTCCATCACTTTATTTGAATCCACAAGAGTGAAGAGCCATAAAGTTTCAAATCTGTGTTTTTTGACTAGTCAAATTCAATCTTTCTCCTCATTGACTATGAATAAAGGGACCCATTTTCAGCATTCAAAAAAAGATAGACACATTAAATAAAAAAGTTATGTGGAACTTTGTGTGTTCTACAATTAACAAAAGGATGCAATTTAATTAAAAGAATACAATTGTTTACAACTACAAAAGGCCTACAAAGAACATTGAAAACTAAAATATATAAGAAATGCACATTTGCCTTTCCATTGTTCTTGGAGATGACTCTTATTAAAGAAAGCTAATAAACCGATAAAATTGATTTCTAAAAATGAAAAGATTAACCCATTGTACATGTCTTTGTATTACCTCGGTGATCTAGTTGAAAGACACCTTCCACAAGAGACGAATCTCAGCAAAGCCCGTGGCTTTCTCGGTCTAAATTTTAGACGAGAAATCTGCATACAAAAGACTCTTTAGTCAGTTTACAATAATAACAAGTCAAAGCGTTAACTGTAAAAACTGGTGGGTTGTGTAACTTTATGTAATGGTCAAAACAGGTCGGGTTGGGTCTAACTCGCAAACACTTTTGTCCATTTATTACTTAAAAGCTATAATAACTAATGTGTATCATGATTGCATAAACAATGTTATTACAACACGTTAAATACTTAAAGTGACTGGTGTTAGGATATAGTAGCAATTTTTAGTAGATTAAAGTGTAATTAGTCTATGTACAGGGATTTAATTATATTTAGCTAAATAGAGTTAGGGTTAGATTTAAATTAAGATTACTTGGTGTGCAAGACAAACAAAAATACTATGGATTTCTAATGATGGATTGTACCCCCTCATGTGCGTATTGTTCTTTACTTTTGTCAATTATCTTGTCTCTTTGATTAATTCCGCGTTAAGCTCTCAGGTTTGTTGGAGGTTTTTTATCTAACAACTCATTTGAGAAAACACAATCCAAATTGACCCATAAAAAAAATGGGTCGAATTTCCATATTTAAAGTTAATAACCATAGTAAACAAATACTTCATGTTACCTTCCGACGAGCAACTTTAGATGCCTTCCAGCACAACAAGCTTCTTGATCTCGGTTCCATTCTTCTGCAAGTTTAAGAAAGAAAGTTACTACTTACTACAAAGATTCATCTAATCAACACACTAATTGGTGGCCCATTTGACCCATTTACTTATGACAAGGCCGATTATGATCATGTTTTATCTGTGACGGGTCAAATAGAAAAATAGCTTAAAGATAACGGGTCAATTAGGTCAAACGAGTCAATGGGTCGAAAGCCGCATAATGTGTGTATTTTTTAACATAAGACCCTCAATCCTTTTTTTCTTTCCAAAAGTAAATTAATACGCAATTCTAAAAGAAACGTAAATTAATACACATACTATTCTTAATCATATTTGACAACCAAAAGTTTGAAGTTTTAGACAAAAGATTGTTGTTGGTCAACCCGGCCCATATCATAATGTTTGACCATTTACCCAACCCATACACTTTGCAACCTTTAAATGTAATTTTCGAGGGTAAAAGGAAGCTTACAGATTCTCTTGTTCAAGCTTTTCAGCAATGGAAACAGCTTTGCGTGCCGACCAACCGTTTCTTTGTGATTCTGCCTGCTGGATTACATTCGCAAGAGAGACTTTACCTTTTACTATGCTCCTACATTGATTTTGTTCCCCTAATATTCTTTGAAAACTTACACTTGAATTCTTGTGAGATGAAGTAGCTTCTACTTTATCATTGTTATCATAATGTGATATAGCTTTTCTTTCTCTGGGAGACGCTTCTACTTCAATGATCTCACTTCTTCGTTTTTCATACAAGTCTTCTTGGGATGCCCCTGATTCACTTCTCATTTCAATTGTAACGGGTGATCCAAGTACTTGCTCAAACGCTTTCAGAATGTGTGTTTTAAATTTTTCTGCCTTTGATTTTGTCACATGCGAAGTGAAAATAAGGTGAACCGTTGGAGCTGCAAAATGAAAAGAGTGATTACTATTTTCGACTTAGAAAAGAATCAGATAGTGTATCAAACTAAGGGGTGGTATGGTGTTTGGAAGTGCTTTTGTTGTTTATAGTTGTAATAGTCATATTTTGCTGAAATGCTGATTACTGATTAGTTGACAGATAAAACAGCCAAAAAGAACATTAAGGAAAAACGTAATATGAAAATTTGAAGAAGTCTCTCGGATTAGGTTAAAGGTAAGGTTACGTTATATTTTTATTTTACCCTTAATAATCTGTGTTGCTGCCGATGCCCGATGGTATTATACTAAGTCACTAACTGGCATTTACAACAATATAACCCAAAGAGACAAGATTTATGGGAAGGAAAAAGCACAAGTAAACAGTATAATAAAAGTACCTGCACCGAAACTAAGTGATGTCATCTTCCCTTCCTGATACAAGAACTCTCTTATGCTATTTATTTGAATATTTTCCAGCACCTCCAACCAAATTTCTTCGATTTCTTGCCTATATATACCTTCTTTAGATTTCTTATGAATTCCACTAGAACTTCCACCATTTTCAAGAATCCCTTTGCATTCCAACTGGCTCACCATGGTCAAAGTTACTTTTCCGGGACCCATCTCTTCCACCGCCCCAATGGACTGTGATGAATGCTAGTATCCACAGGCGTTGCAGGTAACACATACTGCTGATCAGGAGCAAGTTGCAATAGCGCAGCGGTCAACCAAGTCAACTTGTCACTCGACACTCTGAGCTGTTTTTCTGCTTCAGATAGCGTCTTTAATGCTAACCGCAACTTCTCCATATCTTCTTTAGATACTGAAAAATAAAACTGAATATGTAAGATAATGATGAAAAAAAGATTGCGTGTCTTATAATTGGATCTTAATGAAGTAAAACTTACAAGCTTGTCGTCTAAAGAACTTCCTTTTTGGTCTTTCTTTCATGAAATTATAACTACCAGCAAGAATATCGGTTATTACAGTTGCAAGTTGTGACATTAAAGCTAATGGCTCAACACCAGACTCCATAATTTCTCTTAGATGTTTCACGGTATTAACTGTATCTGCTGATAATGCGAAATCGAGTAGGTCGACTAACTTGTCATCAGATATAAGTCCCACCTGTGATTACATATATAATTAGTTATCGGAAGCTGGTATTATAATTTTATAGGGGAAAGTAGGAGAAATACCAGTTCTTGAACAAGAGGAACAGATATTCTTTGCCCAAGAAGACTCAGTTGCTCGAGTGTCATTTCAGCATCCCTTAATGACCCATCAGATCTCGAGGCTATAAGCTTTAGTGCATCTTTATCAATTTCAAAGTCTTCTTTAGTTGAAATCCACTGTAGCGTATAGATAATATCCGCATCTTTCAACTTTGGGAAGAAGAACTTTTGACACCTGGACACTATTATATGTGGCAAAAGGTCAAGACTTGAATTAACAAGTACAAAAACCATACGCCTAGGAGCTCGATCAATAACCTTAGATATCGCACTCCACCATTCTGGAGGCAATGTACCACAATCATCAATAATGAACACTCGGTACTGTGAAGGTTGATGAGAAACAATCATATTTTCAATCATTTCCATAATACCTTTGTACCCGAGATTATTCATGGGACCTACTTCTCTTACACTCCGATTCTTCCCCATATCGTGTGCTACACAAGAATTGCAATACCCGCACGGTTTTGGATGATCCAAAGATTGGCAAGTTAATGCTCGAGCAAATATTCGTGCACACGAGGTCTTCCCAGTGCCATGGGGCCCATAAAATACATAAAGTAAACCAACTTTCCTTTTGGCTATAGCATTTGACAGAGCTTGTACTGCTAAATTCTGTCCCACTAGATCACGAAACGTTCGTGGCATATACTTTTGAGTGAGATTTTGGTGCCTACTCTTGTGTCGTTGGTTGCGGGATCGAGCTTCTGAAGCGAGATCAGAGTCTATTTCACTATTTAATAAGTTATCAACATAAAGACCTAACTCACCTGAATAATTATGAACCCAAGCAGACCGATTTTCTGCACTGTCTTGAGACCCGTCCATTAATAAAGGCAGTGATTCACCATTTGTAGATGACGTTGAGTGATCAGACATAACGGGCATTTGACTCAAGTCTCGTTGGCCACCTCTCTTTGACCTTGAATCTGATAAACCACATGAGAGACTTCTTCCCATATCAAGAAATGATTTTCCCCGATCGTGAATTCTTGACCAATTAAACGGGATCCCACAACTATTCTTTGGATCCCCTGTGACATTCTGTTTACCACCATATTCTTCTATATGTTGTTTTGAATGCGATGCACCTTCATCTACGAAATTAGAAGCCATTGACATCTCGTTTTTGGCTACCGAGGAACTCTTCCTCTACCTTTAAACTTACGCCTTTTGCCCTATTAAGACTGTCATGTCTTCCGTGTACACGATTATGTGATGAAGCTACATTGTCGCTATCGATAGGAACATCATTTAATTGCTGAGAAAGAGTCTTCACTTGATCCTCTTGCTTACTTTTCCGCCCTTTTTGTTTGCTTATATTATCAGAACTTCCCGGATAAATATCACGAGCCAAATTAGCAGCATCTAATGGTGAATCACCTTTAAAGCTTCTTCCACTAGATTCTTCTTTCTTGTCTCTTCTACGAATGACATTGCTCGGGCCAACATTTGAAGATGAGTTACCTGATAAAGCAGTGGACCGTCTTCCACCACCACTAACATCCTTTTCGACCGGTTTTGCTTGCTGGTCCAGGGCAGAAGGGGACTGAAATGCAGGTGGACTCATGGACGGATCTCTTAAAGATCGTGACCTTTGAAGAACAACAAGGTCCCTAATAAGGGACCTATCGGTCATTATAGGACTATTTTTATGCATATGGTTTTTCAAGTGAATACAGTTTGTTAAATGAATATGGTTGCGTAGATGATCACTAATATCACCATTAGCATCTTTAAGTATCCGATCACGAACAACTCTGGTCATGATCCAGTTCTGGCTAACGCAAAGAACAATAAAGGTAACGAATCAGAAATAATGGCATTTTTTCTCATTTATGTCTCTCAAACACCCATAGAAACAAATACTAAAAATCAATTCAAAATCTTCAAATGCAATGTAACACCCTCAAATTCTAATCCATCACAATGCAATCAATTTTAAAACCACTGAATATTCATAACTTATATTAGCTAACACCCATTTGAATTAACCTAGAATAACACTAAAATCAAGTCAAATTTAGTAAATACAAGGTTACCACCCCAAAATCTATTTAATTACAATACAATCATTCTAGTAACAACCCAATATCCTAAACTGAAAATTAGCTAAAACCCATTCGAATAAACCAAAAAAGATAACTTCTTGTGCTAAAAAAAATCTTAAAATTGAAATTAAACAAACCACACTTCAAGAAAAGACTTGAAAATGCAATGACAACATACAAAACACTAAAAAACAAAATCTTCAAATACAAATCAATGCCCCAAAATCTAATCAACAACAACCCATTATCCTAATCTTAAATCTAACTAAACCCATTTTAACAAACCTAAAAAAATCACTCCTTATATATATATACTAACACAAAATCATTAAAAAAAAAACAAAAAATAACAAAAGCCCATATCAAGAAACACATAAAAATGCAACTTATAAACCATTCAACACCCACCCACTTGAGAAAAATCTGTGAAAAACATAAATTTGGTAGTTCACTTTATATTAAACAAATAATAAAATCACAAGAAACAAGTTAATAAGTAATTCACCTGAATTAGAGGCAAAGATGCAAGTGACCCGTTGTCTTCATTAAATCTGAGATCCTTTTTCTTTTATTCAGTTCACATGTCTGTGTTTTGTTTTTTAAACACACAGTTGAAGGTGGAAATGTGTTTTATTTAAACACAAGGGCTAAAATGAGTCTACTAGTGTTAGTTATTTAGTAACAACGAGTGTTGGAAAACCCGCGATCGCAATGGATTCAAGCCGACACGCTTTCTGACAATTAAGCGCCGAGTAATTTTATTTTAGTAAAGTTGTGAAAGATTATTATCTGCTAACGACTTACTGCAACGACACTGAACCTCGAAATTGTTTTCGCCAATTTAGAAAAGTGTGCATTTAATGCACTTTAATGTGCTACAGTACTAATGCTTTGCTTTTGTTGTGCAAAAATCTTGTACGATAAATAGTATATTATACAAATAACATAGACTGTGAAGATGGTGGTCTAGAGTGAGAGAGAGTGAGAAACAAGGGAGCATGGGTGATGTAAGATTTGTTTGATGCTGACAAACAGTGCTTGGGAACTTGACACTTCTTTGCTTAATGAAACATTTTGACTGTTATGTGTTTGTGAGTGAGTGTTTGTGTCAATCATTTATTTGGAGTCAAATAATTTTGGTTTGCAGATTTGATTGTTGAATTAAAGTTTATTCTTACAGTTTGGTAGGGTTTTTTAAGTATAAATTAATTATCTCAAGTATAAGGGGAGGAGGAAGTTTTGAACCCAATACCCTGCAAGGGTCTTACGTCACCTCTATCCAATAAAACCTTCCAACTCAAAACTACCCTAATACTACCTTAACACTACCCTAACAAGTGAGAGTAGTAGTCTTAAAGACCAATTCCATTTTTTTTTTTAAATACATAAAATCATATACAATATTTAAAATAAAACATATCATTTCATTAAAAAAAAAAAAACATTACATAATACTTATTAAAAAAACATAACCTAATACTTAAAATAACTAGATTAAAGTAAAAAGCTATTAATCATCGAGATCGGTAGTCTTCACGTCTACACGTGCTCCGTGAGATCATATCGAAGACGGTCATGGAGAAATTGCCAAGAATTTCGCTACCACACCGTCGTCGAACACCTGAACCGGCGGATCCATTATATGAACCGGTGAGATTGCCTCCTCGCTTTATAACCATATTATGCAAAATAACACACGCATGAACCCGACGGCACTTTCGCTTTGGTCATAGCTTCGAGTGGTCGATCAAGAATTTTCCATTTTCCTTTGAGAAGACCAAAAGCTCGCCGACATCCTTTCTCGCTCCTCTTGAACTTCAGAAATCTCTTTTCTTTGGGTCGTTTGGATACGGTGATGCTTTAACAAGTGTGACCACTTGGATAGATTCCATCTACCAAATAGTAGCCGCGTTAAAAGCGTCCATTCACGTGGAATGAACTACTCATCGCTGCTCCATTTCGAAACAGAAGATACAAGTCGGATCGATTCAATACGTTGATATCGTTGTTTGACCCGGTGGACCAAAAGCATGCCAAATCCACATATCTTGTGTGCCGTGACTTCAAGCATAATAGTGGAACACCATAGTCACTCTCAGATATTGCTCTCTCAAATGTCTGGACAATTTTTCCATCCGACGTGTAGGTCAAGGCTACCAAGCATCCTGTGGAGGTGATGCTTCGCCATGGGCCGGAAAATGCGAGCAAGGTCGTGTCTTTGTCGGCCACGTAGGTACTCCCGACCGTATAACCCAATGATGGCCTTACAAAATTATCAAGACTTTCACGTCCGCTCTTTGAGACATGCATAAATATTCGTCAGACTCATCCAGCGGATTGTCGGTCATGAACAGCTAACAAATAGATGTGATTTTTGTTTCACGTGAAACTTTTTGAAATCGCGATCATAGCCTTCTTGAAAATATGGGTATCTCGCTCAATGTCACCCACTATTTGCAAAAACAGGCTTTTCTCCATTCGAATTTTTTAAAGTAATCGTCGTTGTACTTTGGTGTTTCAACGAACCAATCATTCTCTAAAGTTTCAAGACCTATATCCCGATGACGATTTACGCTAGTTCGGCCAGAGCTTGCCGTGTCTTCATAATCTTGAGCCGCTAATTGAAGATATTTTGCAACGAGCTACCCGTGGATATCTCGTTGATCGAAGAAGGAACAACGTAATCCAAGAATCGGTGACATTTTTTTGAGAGATTATTTAGTGTGTTTTTTTTTGATATGTTAAAAGGTAATTATATTTTTGAAATGTAAAAGGTGTTAAATAGGAAGAAAAGTTTTTTTTTTTTTTTTTTTTTTATTCGGCTACTAGCCGCTTATGCAACCAAACGCCCCCAACGCCTTTATTTTCCAACGGTCTTCTTCTTCATTTCAACAAATCCAACCCGAGACACGAACCCGAGTATGGGCGGAGCGGTGTAGCCGTTCGGGTTCATGAACCCGCCTCACCCGAGAGCTACCCGTGGTACCTTACAGCTTGGTATTTTTTAAATATAAATTAATTATCTCAAGCATAGTTGTCGGGATCCCGATCCGATCTTGTGATCTTCGATTTTACGACATCAAGAGCAAAACGATCCGGATCCTACATAGGATCTTTGCAAGCTTAAGATCTTATAGGATCCCGATTCGACCATACGATCTACGATCTAATCCGATCCGATCTTACTTTTCTCGGATTACAAACTAAAAACTACAAATTCATGAGTTTTTGTTTGTAGAATTCAAAACAACATGTTAATCTTTTAAACATTTTATAATCGAATTTAAGACAACATTTATATGAAACATTCATAGTATTTTATTGTTATAATGTATTAGAATTTGTAGATTTGTATAAAATTACATAAACTATTAAAAATAACATTAGAGTAGGATCTTAAGATCCCGATCCGATCTTCTGATCACGATCTTCAGAAAGACCAAAACGATCCCTTTAGGATCCCGATCTTGACAACTCAGATAAGTACATCTTTTAATAAAAGAATAACTTTTTTTATTAAGTAGTAGGAAAGCCTAATTTTTAAATCGAGTTTTCTGATTGGGTAATAAATGTCAAAGTTGGTTTCAATTTGGTTAAATTCATCTAAATTTCATTGAACAAAATAAATATGTATAAAAATACATGTGTTGATATAAGAAGTAAAATAAAAAATACTCCGTATAACAAAATGAATTAGTCTGAATGCATAATCCTTTCAAGTGTATATACTGGAAAACGGCTATAGAGAGTGTTCTTATGATCTATCTAGAACCTATATTCAAATCGTAACGGAAATTTGTAGCAAAATTGTGGTACAAGAGATAGTCTGCAGCTTAGAATGCATGAGAGCGTTCCAATTTTTGAAGACCCTTGCTCCTTTTAAAGATTGTAGTGATTGATCACTATGATTTACATATAAAGGAACACTACATTGAGATGATCAGTACAAGGAAATCCTCTATTCGTTTTACATAAAGATGCTCAGTCATGTAAAAAAACAGGATGATTTCATATTCATGGCCACAAGTTTAAGGTATGTAATCTTTCTAGTCGGATTCAACATAGGAACGACCAGTCAAATTGACTTGACTAAGATTTGGATAGAATGTAATCGGTCTGACAAGTTAGCATGGGTGAATGGTCTTTTGTACAAGGTGTGTGTTACTTACATGTACATATGCATGTTAATGTATCAAAAGATCGAGTCATCACATTACCATGTGCTTGTGCTTCCTTACCGAATGCAACCTTATTAACTACTCCTGTCATTGTAAGTTAACAAAAATTGTAAAAAAACGAAACATATGTTAGTTGCAAAAGCTAAACGTGACTACAAATGGGCTCTTGGATTGAGATGTGTAAAACAATGAAACATTGTAAGTTAACCCGCTTTTATAATAAAATGGATGTGTACTTGTGTTTGTATCTGAAAACGAATAGATTGGGATATTATATAGATTGAGATGTCTTAAACAAAATCACCATCGATACTTAGAGGCACTAATTACAGATACCCTCCAAACAATAAATCCAAAAGTCACAAATGAAGCACACAAATTAATGTTTTGAGTTGACCCTTTGATAAAGTCAACACGTGAATCCCAAAAGCCTCACATTTTTCAAGCAATGTTTAAATGGTTGTGCGACTGTCAAAAATTATTTTTCTAACACTTTAACATAAAATTGGGCAACCGGGGAGGCATCGGGGTACATATTATCCCTAAAAGTCGAGGGTTTTTTCGTCTCTAGGGCTAGACGTAGTGGATGGTGATGTACCACCATCACCACGCGCCAACCCCACTACCTCTCGTCTCTAGCCGCGCGGCAAGGTCCAATTTTTGCACTTGTTTGTGGTGCAAACCACCTTTGGTGGTGCACACTTTTGTGTGTGTGTTTGTGCGGTTTTTGCAGGGTATGTTTGTAGTATTTTTATGTGTTTGGTTTGGTGGTGACAAATACACCTGTTTGATGGTGTGACGAATGGTAATGTGACGTTGACGTGAAAGTGATGAGTTCAGTGACTAATAACTCCAGCCTAATATATACAGCTTAACCGATATATATTCCAGTGGCAATTCCCGAACTCTATCATGACCGTCCTAGGATGTCATCTTACAGCACATGGAAAAGCTATGTTTTGGGAGCATAAAGCTGAATAAGCATTACATTTTATCCGTACGTAGCCAAAACATTACCGTTATACTAAAGGACAGCTTCTTCATTTTTTTTATGATATTGACTACGTACAAACTAATTCATGTACTCTCCAAGAGATCATTGTTTCAACTTTCAATTCACAAGCCTACACGGCTACACAAGTGATTAATTGATTGTTCTAATTGGTTTGCATGCACTATGACCAATTGTTGTTGTATTAATTCAGTTTGTCATACTAAGGGGTGTTTGGCAACCCTTCAAAACGCGATTATTCGATTATCACGCCAAAACGAATAATCAAGTTTTGGTGTTTGGTTGCAAACGTGATTATCATTAATTTGCTTTCAAAACGGTTTTGAAATTGAAGTAAGCTACTTTTTGAAAACGTGATTTTAAACATCATTTATGCAAAAGTGATTTTACCCAAACACCCCTAAATCAATATATCAAGACCACTTGGAGATTCGGTTTTGGTGCTGTGTTTCATCAAAACTCATGTTTTGTTCCTTTTACTTGTTTTCACCACCAATAGTTATACTGAAATTACTAAGTTGCCCTCATAAGTGAGAAGAAAATAAAGATAACTTCTTTAGCCACGTAAGTTTGAATTATGTACAAATTTCTTTCACTACGGAATTTCTCAATTATATAAAAATGTTCGCGAAAGGCTAATCTTTTAGAGAATTATCAAAATACTAAATTAAAGGTATTTCAGAATTTACTATTCAAAATCTCTACAAAACCCAAATAACTTAGGTCTGTTTGTTTCTCATCCATCTCTTTAAGATTTGAGAATGGTTGGGAAAAAATATGTTTATTTTACTAAATAAGAATTGAAAATTGAGACTCATCCCGAATGTGGCCACAAATTTTTAAAGAAAAGGTGTTACTCAAGTTTTGATGAATTTTGATTTTAATGCGCCCTCGTTATATATTCTCTCTCATTTGTTGGGTCCTACTTAAAAATAAAATGTATATTAAATTATAAAATTTGATTATTAATTCAATTAAATACAAATTTAAGTCTTACTTAAAATAATTTTCTTTTTCTCTCATATATTAAATTCAATCCAAATTCAAATTCAAAATTTAAATCCTACACTCACCTACAAACAAAACCGCCCCTAATGTATCATATTATTAAATAATTTACTATTCAAAATCCCGCATATATGTACGTACAAATATGTACAAAAAAGTTAGATTTTTTTTACAATTTTATTAAGTACGGTGTATGTCTTCATCCACGCCTTCTTTAGTTACATAAACATTTATAAGTTTATAAAAATAGCAAATACCTAGGAACTATAAGAGTGGACGGTCTAGGGTGTTGTTTACTCGCTATTCGCCTCAAAAAAGCACCAATGGCTAGCCATAGTGCATAGGTGCTTTCACGTTATTCATCCATCGCCATTTTTGAAATTGATGTGATTCGTTCATTCTATTTTTTTCTTTTTCTTTTTTGAGTGAGTAGAGTATTTTTTGTGATGTGCTATGAAACTCACATGCAACAATTTGGGTGTTATTGCTAAAGGTGGTATTTTAGTTATTGGGTGTTATTGGTAGGATGACGAGATGGTGCTGAGATGACACACCAATAACAGTTATTCGTCCCTTACTACACCTAACTCTCTAAAAAAAAGATATAAAAGACACAATTTGTTATCACTATTTAAGAACTAAAATGATTCTAAATTACCTTGTGCTGAATTATATGGGTTATAAACTAATAAAATAGATATGACAACTACTAACCAACAACAAAAATACTCAATCACTCAGGAACAAGGTACGATGTAGAGGATAATAATACCCTAACCCGAGGGTTTGTCTAACGAGAGATGACTATTTCTTGAGCGAGATGTAAACGGACAAGGTTTTTCTGCTTTTGTTAATAATATGAGTGAGTCTTTAACTTAGATGTACGCAACATAAATGAGGTATCCCGTAGCTGATCCCAACCCTTCCCTAGACTTCTTGCGAGGAGCCTAGTGATGACTTACTAGTTACTACTAAACTATTTTGTAGTGGTTTGTTTTTTCTACCCAATTTGATTTTACTGTATCATATTAATGCATGCATGTTTCCATTTTAGTTGATAACCAAACAATTCCTTTATACTGTTGAATAATGAAACCCGTAGGTATTATGTTTATTATTGATCACTATTTATAATGACAATTATGAGAGATATTAAACCCCATGGACCGAAGCCCACAAACCGGCTTGGGCCTACTATTTATCTCTAATATTCCGCAATCCGAAGCATAAATCGCGAAAGTTTCTGATCAAGTAGAAAACAAAATAAAACATTAAAGCAATAACTAGTTATTTGATGAAAACATCTTACATCAAGCGAAGCAAATCTTCAAAACCGAATGTCACGAATCGATAAACCTCGAAAACCAAGTAACTCTTTTATGGATAAACCAAAGTATCCTCATGGATAACCCAAAGTATCCATTGCGAGAGAATAAGTCAACGTATTCTCTACCATTTTATTTTTATTATTGCATATCATACATCATAAGAAAGAAACTAAAATAAATAATAATACTAATTACGAGTAAAGAAGAAAAGAAGATTGTTGCCATATTTGATGGTCAACGATGACAGCTAAGCAAAAGGAACACAAACCATAAAAGAAAGATTATAATGACAAAGAGGCAAAAGAGATGGGTTGACTAAGATAGAGAGATTAGAGGGGTAGTATAGAAGAGATTAGGGAGAAGCAAGAGACCAAGAAGGAGAAATTTTTTTTTTTTTTTTTTTTTTTTTTTTAGGTTTGAGATAGGAGATAGGAGGTTTGACGGGCCTTAGAAGAGGCTACCAACATAGCCACCTCAGTCCGGCGATCGACCATTTCAAACCACGTTAGATAACGAAACCCGTAGGTATTATGTTTATTATTGATCACTATTTATAATGACAATTACACGGAGATATTAAACCCAATGGACCGCCTCACAAACCGGAGCTTGGCCTACTATTTATCTCTAATATATACAAGATAAAATATTTAGAGATTTGTAACTTTATCGAAAGAATTAAACTATGGGTTTTACTAGAGTTTATAATGATGCATGGTATGTGTTCACTATGTTTTTCTTGTCAACTTTCATGCGTAGCCGCAGGTGAACTACACAAAAAGCAAAAGGCTTTGATCTCGATGTGAGTGTGAGATTTAGAGGTCAATATTGTCAACTGAGTTTTCAGTTTTGTACAATAACCTAAGTTATTGTTCCTTTGGAACTAGACATTTTCAAGCTTTTCCAATGAATATGAATCATACCTCCCATATGTATAACCTAAACTTTTCTATTCAAGTACCTAATACGAGTAATATAGAACATCCATGAGTAGAAAGTAAATCTAGTTAGGATTTTCAACTTTCTAGACAAACAAAAAGTTACGGCTGTCACCTTAAAAGTAGAATCAAACTCTTTGTCAAAAGTCACTTTTGAAACATGTTTTGGTTAGGCAAATATTTTTAAAAAAATATCATACTTTGTCATCATTTGTTTTTTAGGTAGTGAACAAATTTTTTTATATGAGTAATTTTTTTTTCAAATTCATCCTTTGTTTTATAGGTAGTGAACAATTTTTTTTATACGAGTATTTTTTTTTTCAAATTCATCATTTTAACGATTTTCTGACATTTTTGACATTTTGCTCCTCGCCTAATAGGATTTTTTTTTTTTTTTAAAGAAAACGTCAAAAAGACTTTAAAATGATAATTTAAAAGAACAGTACCTCTAAAAGCAAAAAAATTTGTTAACTAACTAAAAAAACAAATGATGTCAAATATGATACTTTTATAAAATTTTGGTCAAATGTTTCATAAAAGTATCATATTTGCCATCATTTCATTTTTTGGGTATCGAACAAATTTTTTTCCTTATACGGATACTAATCTTTCAAATTTGATTTTTTTGAGATATCTTATGACATTTTTGCACCTCTCAGCTAATAAGAGTTTTACTATTTTGAAGGGCTAATATGATATAAAGTACTTTGAGAAGGCCGAATTTGAAAGATAAGTACCAGTATAAGGAAAATTTTGTTCGATACCCGAAAAGAGAAAATGATGGCAAGTTTGATACATTTATAAAATAATTTTCTTAGATTTTTAAGAAAACAACTACTCCCTATGTTTTAAAATTATTGCTAGGAGACAAAAATTACCAAGTTTAATAAAAGTTGGATAATATTAATTTTCAACCACTAATACGGAATATTCTCCTATTAAATTCTCTATGTATTACTAAAAACAGAAAGTGAACAATTTTTTGGAAACGTTTCAAAAATGAAATATGGACAATTAAAATGAGAAGGAGGGAGTATTTAATAGCATCAAATACCATCTAAGTTACTATCTCAATTAAAAGAGGGGTGATACTCACACCACATCTTTTACGACGCACTATAATTGTATGCATTATACCTCAGACGATACAAACCTAGTATGAAAATTATAAATGCATGCGTCAAAAGATCGTATATAAGATCAATTCTCCAATTAAAAAAATAACAATTCTCAATGTTAAAGCACTCAAAGTTCCTGTGTATAATCTAATCTTCTTTATAGAATTTGTGTTTCACCAGCGAAACTTTAGATCCCCCTTTCGGGCCATAGCATTTTGTATGTGACCTGCCTTTCTTTGTCATTGTTTGGCACTTCAAATACAACTTGTGGAATGTGTTGATCCTCACAAGTGCAATATCGCCAAGGTCGTATGTTGATCAGGTCATTCATACGTTGTCCCTCTTCACAAGTTCATTTTGATGATTTATAACCTGTTTAAGATATTAAGGTAAATTAAAGGTTGTGATATCATCATCAAATTACTTTGCGCCTCAGTCCTCAGATACGACATTATTTGTATGTCTTAGAGATAATGAGTTTTAAATGTATTCAAGTTGTCACTTTTTAGTGAGTTGTGTAACATACTTTTTTTTCTAACTGAGGTACAGAAGTTGCTAATCCTAGCTATCTCAACAGACTAGGTGATTAAGGTTTTCAGTTAGAGTCATTTACATAAATCGTCGTTGTGGTTAGGACCAAATTGCAACGTTAGTCCTTTATTTTAACGGTCGTTTCTAATTAACTAAAAATTTGGTTTTCTTTAAAAGAATATTTTCTACGCGTTTTTTTACATGTTTTATACACGCTTTTATACATGGTTTTATACGTGGTTTTACACATGTTTTTAAAACTTTTTTATACACGTTTTTTACTTGGTTTTAAACGCGATTTTACACGTGTTTTTATACACATTTGTTAGGATTTAGTAAATCCAGTTATTAAAGACTCGGTCACCTCAAGTATATGTAATCGTTAGAAAGCTCGTAGTCGTAGATTATTTAATGTTTAGTAGTATTTAGTTATGTAACACCGTGGAGGACGGACGGTCTTTACCCACGGTATGCCCGATCCATGACCGTAGGTGGCGACTTATGTAAGAACTATAAATACTCTCACCTCCCGGTAGAGAGTTGGAGCTCATAATAAGATTTTTCTTTCTCTCACTAAAGTTCCCAACCTCTAACTTTCTCTAAAACCATAGTATCGCCCTTTGATCTTTGGTTTAGTGTGTTTGTGAAATCCATATGTTACAAATGGTATCAAGAGTCATGGTTTGATCATCTCTCTACATATACTTGGATTTCTAGTGGTTTTAAATGGTTTTGAGTTTGAAAAGTTTAGTGGTTTTTGCATCATTTGGATCATTTTTGTGTTAAAGTTTGAATTTTGGGTGTACTTTTGTGTTTAGAATCATTGTAAGTGCTTGGGTTTTGATTTGGTAAGCTTGAATCACCGTGGTTGAGCTTGTTTTGGATTGAAAAGTGTGTTTTGAAGTTTTTCTTGCTAGCGACTTGGTTCTCGTAGTATTTTTCATCATAGCGACTTACTTGAAGAAAGTTAGGGAGTTACAAAGTTAGTTGTTAGCGACTTGAGCCTAGCGACTTGTCTATTGAGACAATGTCGACAAATAGTACAAGTTAGTGGATTCTCCACTACTACTAGCGACTTGGTGAGGTTAGCGACTTGCTTGTAAATTGTTAGCGAGTTGTAGTGTAAATTGTTAGCGACTTGATACTAGCGAGTTGTTCTTTAGCAACTTAACTGTGTCTAGCGACTTGGTGTTAACGACTTGGACCTTAGCGAGTTTCTCTTTAGCGACTTGACTGTGTAGCGACTTGGTTCTTAGCGACTTGGTCTTAGCGACTTGGTTCACAGGAATTTGAGATCTTGGCGAGTTGCTACTTAGCGACTTGGTGATTAGCGACTTGGTTCAAGAATTCGTAGCGACTTGGTTGATTTTTGTTTGTATGTCGGTTTTCTCTTGATTTAGTAAAATCCGTGAAAGAATCTATTTCCGCTTTAATCATAGAGTTATAAAATCCGTGTAATCGCTAACATGTCTACCAACGTACCTACAATTATCTCCACCGTTGTCGAGGATGTTCAAGCAACGGTTCAGATATCGACCACCTATGCTTGATGAACCGACTACGACTCTTGGGCTCGCCAATCGATTGTCTTGTCTTGGAAAGGAAAATGGGGTCAACATTCTCAAATCCATTGATGAAGGACCTTATTAGATTGAGACTACAAGAGATCGAATTGATACACCGCAGATGGAACAATGATCTATGGATTAGATGCACAAAGACGTATGATGAACTCAATGATAAGGAGAAAAGAGATTCGATGTCGACATCGGGGCTTCTAACATTATACTGTGGTCTTCCAAAAGACATCTACAAGCTTATCAATCACAACACCGAAGCCAAGGCGGTTTGGGATAATGTCAAGATGCTTTTATCGAGTTCGAATTAACCAAGGAAGACAGAGAATCACAAATCAGATGACGAGTTTGAGCATTTCAAAATGAAACCGATGAGAGTGTCTATGAGTACTACGAAGATTCCATAAGCTTGTGAATGACATGAGGAACATCAAAATGACCATGCCAAACATTCAACTGGACTCAAAGTTTGTGAACAACATGAATCCCGAATGGCATAAGTTTGTCACTTCTGTGAAGCTAACTAAAGGATTGAAGAATACAAACTATGAGCAACTTTATGCATTCCTTCTTCAGAATGAGAGACATGCTATGTTTGAAAAAAGGATTCTTGAACAGTTCAAAACCAACCAGGGAGAAACAAGTTCGTCAAATGACTCTACAGCTTTTTACACCAATGTTGTAATTACCACCAAAGCTTCTCAAGTCATACCATAATGGTAATTACAAGCTCATCCTCGATCTAGCATATAAGCCTCCCGACCCAAACACATTCATGGAAAACTTCATCACCAACCTGCCTCGTGGTTAGTCAAAACATGAACTCTCCCACACACCAACAATAACCTCAAACCGCATCCAATCCACACATCAAGCTACCACGAGATGGGAAGGTTATGGTGCAACCGGGCCCAAGAAAGGCGATGAACAGGAAGAGGTGGAGTTGGTAGAGGATATGTGGCTAATCGTAATTGTGGAAGGAATCCAAATCGTGGTCAAGCTAAGCCAATTAAGTGCTACAACTGTGGTGGTGATGGACACATAGCAAGGAACTACACTTCTCCAAAACGCCCGCAAATGCGTAGTACTTCAAAGACAAGATGTTACTTGCAAGCTCAGGATAATGGAGTTGTGTTGGATGAAGAGGAGTCGTTGTTTCTTCTCGAGGGCAATGCCAAGACATATGATGCGATGTGGATGAGCGGCCAATTCGTGAGATAGGTCATAATCATCGAATGCCTTTCAAGTTGCGGTCGTGATGCATACGACTCGGCGTCGATGATGAACCAACTACGAGATAATCTTCATGGCTAGCATTTCTCAATGGTCTCTCCAAAGGTCTCATCATCACGAAGTGGTCCATCCAAAAATCAATCATCTCGAGGTATTAAATTGTACGATAATGTTGATGTGCAAAGATACATGACAAAGTACAATCAATCGAAACTTTTGAGTCGATATTGAAAATATGGGTAATATCAATGTTGTCCCATATGATCAATATGTGAAACAAAGTGAAAGTGAGACTGCACCTAGTGATGCATCTTCTGCAATCAATGATGACTATGTTTTTATGAATATACTTGCATGTGCTCGATGATTCGTCATCTCGAACTAAATGCCTATAAAGAACAAGTTGCTATTTATGAACAACGTGCTAAGTTTGAGTTAACCACCCGTGAGCGGAAATGGATGACCAAATGCGTAACTATTAGAAAAAGTAATTTTAGAGAAGAAGTATTAAAACAAGAGTTAAACTCCTTACATAAAAAGCTTTCTAAAAGCGCTAAGCAAAAACAAGAACTTCAAGAAAATGTTAAAATGCTTAAGCAAGAATTCAAAGCTTAAAGAATCAAAACTTTTGAATGATTTTTCTAATCTAAAACCTTGAAAACAAGCTTAAAAATAAGTTATGCGTGCAAGGGAATACCATTCAAACCGCTTCACATGATCACTACATAGAGTTCTCAATGATAAGCATAGTATCCCCATTATAAAGGAATCCAACCCCGAGTATGGTAATATAGCAAAAGTCGCTCAAAATGTAATCTATGATGGCAATGACATTCTTAAACCTAGACGAAACCTAGTTGCATTGAGTGCACCGAGGAAGATAGAAAACTAGATGATGCATCTAGGAGAAAATGAATAAGAAGCTTAACGATCCTGCGTGTAAAGAGAATAACATAACAATCAAACCCCACGATTACACTAAGGAAAATTGGATATCCTTGAACATGTTTAAGCCTCAAACTCAATTAACCCTGCAATGTATCTTTTGGAAGAAAGACATGGATAAGCTAAAAGTTAATGTACTTGTTGAAACAAACACCCCTTAGGAAAATGCTCAGTAGCTCCGCGGTATCCTCCAAATACACCAATGCATCTAGTTCCTAGATCTATTGCCACTAATAGCAAGACCTTAATCACCTGTATGTTGTTTATCACCGTTTATTGATTTTGAGAAAACATGTAAGAGAATCACACCTGCTGTGGATAACTGAGGGGAAAGGGTTTTGAGCAAACTAAAGAATGTTATTTAAGCGAGGTCATGCCTTTCTTCAAACAATTAAAAGGACAATTTGAGAGTCTTCAAAAGGGATAAATTCGGATATTAAAGAAATGGAAAAGGAATTTGATGCAATGATAGTTGAAGTCAATGATTATGAACAGAACTCAAATATAATGAAGTTGAAAGAAAGAACTTGCACATCTTAAATGAGAATTTGATTTCGAGTTGTGTTGCTCAAGATGTGTTTTATCTCGTTACTAAGCACTCTATTACGCCTTTCTCGATTTCATGAATTATCTATTGCATTGAAAGTTTCCCATGATCGTGTCATTGAGCTTGAAAACAAAAACTCGTAACAAAGTGAGAAAATTGATCGAGATGATCACGATAATTTGGTAAAACATATTTCTAAACTAGAAGTTGAACATTTTGATTTACAACTAAAATATCAACATCTTAAAGAAAATGTCAAACCTCAAATATCAAGACATCCTCATATGTTCCGTAGTTTGATGCGATTTTCGGATAAACAAACGCGATGAATGATTCAAGCTCATTGTAACACGATCGAAAGTTGAAAGCCCAAATCTCTCAATTAAAGGGTGAAAAGAACAATGTGACTAGCTCCCAAATGCCTCCTCCTTTAGATTCTCGGATTCTCAAACTTTTCATCTTCAAAACTTAGGTAATGCTTTACAAAAAGAAAACGAGAGCTTTCTAGAAGAAAATGAAAAGTTAAATGAAACTTTAAAGAGTTATATGATTCAATGAAAGTCACTCGTGACAAAAACAACGAAAAATAACGTCTTTACAAAAAGAAATTGAGAATCGAGGAGTCGGGAAAGGGAAGCGCCACTTGTTTTAATGAGAATGTTGCATCAAAGTCATCCTCGATCGCAAATATATTGTGATGTAAATACATTCCTCCTCATCTTAGGAATAATGAACCCATGTTTCACAACTATTGTGCTCACCTTAAGGATAGTCTAGAATGTCTCCGTGAGATCGTGGAAGAGGATTTCTTAAATAAGCCTCTTGATAGAGAAATTAGGTTTGCTTGCATTCGTGCCAAACGATCTCAAGAGTCGCTAGAATGTTTAATAGCAACATGTCCTAAATCCTTAGGTGCGAAAGGAAAAGTCGTGATGCCTTGTTCTATGCCTAGTGCCAAGCATACAAGCCATTCTATGCCCGCTTTAAGAAAGTGAACACTAATGTGACTTCAAGTAGTTCGGATCCCCTGCACTTCTAGTTCGAGAATGCAAACAGAGTAAGTGACACCAAAGCAAGCGGGTCAAAGCCTCAAGGCAACACAAAGAATGATAGGACCTTGCATGCTAGGAATGTTCGAAGGAAGAGAGTATGAGATCACCTTAGGGAGAATTTGAATAAGACGAATCGTGTTGATTCTAGTGTTAGCTCTAAGCGTATTGTAATTAATGCGACTCGCTACTTTTGGCAAAACATGTAATGATGATTGCGTGGTTTCACATTAATCTTGAATGTGGTGTGAATGATTTGTCTAATGTTGTTAAATGCCCGACTAAAATTATTAATGTTAAAATTCAAGCTAAAAAGGCAAAAGGCAAAGGCGAAAGAAAGTTAGAAAATGCGGTGGAACCCACAGGAAGGAAATTTAGTAACATAGGTTATCAATGGATACCCACCGCCATAAGATTAATGTGTTGTGCCCTAAATTTTCTAAGTCAATGCCCACTAGAAAATGGATGCCTCACCGGTAGAACTATTCCCTAAGAAGTGAACATACTTTGAATGGGTAAATATGAACACTAGCACCGCATCTACTTCTAATGAGTCCATTGTTTCTACTCGATGTGGGTGTTCTAATCATCACATTAACCAAATGGAACCCATTCTTGCATGGGGATCCCAATTATCCGCTTATCCATTCTTGTCTCGTGTTCAACCGCAGATCGTTCAAATCGTTACGTGGTACACGGACTCGAGTTGTTCCAAGCATATGACCGGAGACCGGTCACGGCTCATGAACTTCGTGAGTAAATTCATCGGAACCGTGAGATTCGGAAACGATCATTTTGGTGCTATTATGGGTTATGGAGATTACGTGGTTGGAAACAGTGTGATTTCAAGGGTATATTATGTTGAAGGTCTTGGACATAATCTATTTTCTCGTCGACAATTACGTGACTCAGATTTAGAAGTGGCCTTCGAGAAACATACTTGCTTTGTTAGAGAACTTAATGGTTTGGAACTTCTCGGAGGAACTCGTGGTTCAAACCTATACACCATCTCTATCGAAGATATGATGAAATCTTCACCCATCCGCTTTGTCAAAGGCTTCCAAAACTAAGTCATGGCTATGGCACCGTCGTCTCAATCACTTGAACTTTGGTACCATAAACAATCTTTCGAAAAGGACTTAGTACGAGGATTACCCAGTTAAAGTATGAAAAGATCATCTTTGTTCGACTTGCCAATTGGGAAAAAGCACAAAATATGCCCACAAACCAAAACCCACAAACTCAAGAATGGAAGTTCTTCATACCCTTCATATGGATCATGCGGACCAATGAGAGTGCAAACGATAAATGGGAAGAAATACATTCTAGTAGTTGTTGATGAGTACTCTCGATTTACTTGGGTAAAGTTTTTGAGGACAAAGGATGAAACTCCGGATGTCATCATCAAACTTATCAAACAACTTGTGTTCGACTCAACAATCTTGTTAGAATTGTTCGAATGACAATGGCACGTAGTTTGTTAACAAAGACTTATTTCGCTTTTATGAAAGTGTTGGAATCGGTCATCAAAGAAGTGTTCCACGAACTCCTCAACGTAACGGTGTAGTTGAAAGACGAAATCGAACTCTTGTGGAAGCCGCAAGAACAATGCTAATTTATTCAAAGGTTCCAATGTTTCTATGGGTCAAGCCATTGCCACCGCTTGCTACACCCAAAATCGCTCCTTATTCACACATCTCATGGAAAACTCCATATGAACTTGTCCATAAACGAAAACCCGATCTATCCTACCTTCGTGTGTTTGGTGCTTTATGTTACCCAATTAATGATGGTCAAGACGTAGGTAAACTAAAAGCTAAAGCGGACATTGGAGTATTTGTAGGTTATGCACCAAATGAAAAGGATACCGAATCTACAACAAGAGAACCCGAAATATCATGGAAACAATTCACGTTACGTTCGATGAGTCGATCGGTCAAATGGCTCCGGACAATCCAGCCTGGACCCACATTTCAACCTTTATCCAAGAGTCCTATCGGTTACTCTTGTTTCTAATCCTCACCAAAGAACTCCTTATGTACCTCCTTTAGAAGATGATTTGAATAAATTATTTGATCCAATGTTTGATGAACACTATGAGCCAAGTGCTAATGATATGTCGGCCCATCAACGTAGGTCGCCTCTATCCCTGCCAATGAAGTTAACCCTTCGCCTTCAATGTCATTAAGTCATGAAGCGCTGTGTCGATCACTCTGTCTCATCAACAAATCATCAATCATCTAGTGTACACAATGGAAATGTTGCAACAGCATTACGATGATGAAAACCCTTTGCTCCTCCGGAAGATGAACCATTTGAAAACATATTTGCTCACGAGTCATCATCGAACCATCTTCTTGGGAGTTATCAACTCGCTACTTCAGCCTCAACAACAACCACATGAACACCTTAGAAAATGGACACATGATCATCCATTGGACAACATCATCTAAACCTTTCCCGTCCAAAGATCCACACGGAAACAACTTGCAACCGATGCCTTATGGTG
Source organism: Chrysanthemum lavandulifolium (assembly GCA_022545495.1). Classification (NCBI taxonomy): domain Eukaryota; kingdom Viridiplantae; phylum Streptophyta; class Magnoliopsida; order Asterales; family Asteraceae; genus Chrysanthemum; species Chrysanthemum lavandulifolium. The sequence continues at coordinate 189,683,838 of CM040241.1, read as the reverse complement.
CTTCTTCAACTCCGTACTCTAAGATCGAACCAAAGACGTGAAACCGCCATGAATGAAGACAATGGTTCAATGCCATGCAAGAAGAAATTCGGAGTTTGATCGACTAGATGTATGGGAATTAGTACCGCTCCAGTTGTGCAATGATCATTGCTCTAAAGTGGATCTTCAAACTAAAACTTGATGAGCATGGTGATGTTTTGAAGAACAAGGCTCGATTAGTTGCAAAAGGATACCGTCAAGAGGAGGGTATTGACTTTGAAGAATCATTTGCTCATGTTGCTCGTATCGAGGCAATCGTAATCTTCTTGGCTAATCTTTAAGTAAGAACATGGTAGTCTATCGGATGAATGTAAAGACGGCGCTTCTTAACGGAGATCTTAAAGAAGTCGTTTCGTCGGCCAAATGAAGGCTTTGTGAATCCAGAGCATCCTACTCACGTCTATCGTTTGAAGAAGGCTCTTTACGGTTTGAAGCAAGCTCCAAGGGCATGGTATGATCGCTATCAAAGTTTCTTCTATCTCTTGGATTCAAAGAAGGAGCAGTTGATCCGATATTGTTCACCGTAAAGTCGTGCAAACATTTAATTCACGTTCAAATATATGTTGATGATATCATTTTGCCTCGATCGACCCCAATGAATGCGACCGTTTTCAAGTGAAATGGGTTCTAAATTTCAAATGTCAATGATGGGACAAATGTCATTTTCTTGAGATTACAAATTTCACAAAGTCCCGGAGGCATTGTTATAAATCAATCTAAATATGCAAATGAGATTTTAAACAAATTTGGATTTGATTCTAGTGAACTTGTTGACACTCCCATGATAGGCGTACTAAACCGGATGAGGACCACTCGGGGATCATGGTAGACCAAACAAAATATCAAGTATGATTGGATCCTGATGTACCTCACACCGATGACCAGACATTCTTCTCGTTGTTTGCATGTGTGCTAGATATCGTGTTAAGCCTACCAAAAGCACCTTGAAGCGGTTAAACGGGTCTTCGGTATCTCCAAGGAACCATCAATATGGGACTTTGGTACCAAGGACACCGGTATGTCACTAACGACCTATGCGAGATCTTGATCATGCGGATGTCAAGATACACGTCAAGCACGTCCGAGGTGCTCGCTTTTGGGTGATAAGCTTGTGAGTGGTCTTCAAAGAAGCAAATGAGTACTTCTATTTCCTCTACAGAGGTGAATACATAGCCATGTCATCTTGTTGTGCTCAAATCCTATGGATGAGATCTCAATTATCGACTACGACTTTGAATTCAACAAAATCTCTTTGTACCGTGATAATAAAAGTGCTATTGCTCTCATGCAACAACGTACAACACTCAAGAGCAAAACACATCGACATTCGACATCATTTCATCGGGGAGCAAGTAGAAAACGGTGTGGTGGAACTCTATTTTGTGAGGACCGAATATCGCTTAGCGACATCTTCACCAAAGCTCTTCCTAGAGAACGTTTGAGTTTATCCTCCCGACTTGGTCTAAAGAGTCTACAACCGAACACTCAAACGCCTTCAAGAGGAAGACGAGGAGTAAAGGTCTTTCTACATCCATCTCTTGTAAATATTCATTTCAAAAGCAAATAGAAAAATATAAACTTTCAAAATCCATAAAAATTTGAAAAATCTTTAAAAATAAAAAAATTGTCTTTTTTCATGTTTTTCTTGATTCAAAATATCTACGGTCTTTTGTCTTTGTCATTCAAAGAATGACACGGACTTTAGATGTTGTTCGAATGTTCTTAAATATATATATATATATATATATATATATATATATATATATATATATATATATATATATATATATATATATTTGGGAGAAAGTGAAACAATGGTTTATTGTCATTCGGCATTAACCCGCTTTTCAATGAAAGAACAGAGCCATGCTATATCTTGTTTTTCAAATCTCATGCTCTGATTCTATAAACAATCACTTACTATCTAATGAAAACTAATTGCTTTGAAAATTAACTCGGACTCTATTTTTGAATATCATCTGGACTTAACGTTTGTCAAAAATATCTATCTCTCAATCAACAACTTATGTCATTAATTGAGGGGGAGAATGAATTCAATTAAATCAAAAGGTTATTCGTCATACAATTGTTTTCAAAAGATAATCATGCATGTTTAATCAATGGAGTTTAAAGTCTCATAATCCGATCCTTATCAGTTAAAATGTTTTCATAATCAAGTCACAAATCTCAAATCTCCTCAAAAGCTTTCAAAATCAATTTAAATCTCGAGATCACAAATCTCAAATGATTAGAAAATTGTGATCGGGGAGAATTTGTGATTTAAATTGGATTTAAAGCGATGATTCGATAAATGGTTTCACAAGTGTTTTGCAAGCATTCCTCCCGCATGTGCCAAACGATTTCAAATTTTCAATGCACATGTTGAGGGGAGCAACTTTAAACCATAAAGAATTGAAACGTGATTGATTTGTCTCTAAGTGCGAGTTCTTTCTAATATGTGAAAAACTCTTTGAAACCTTGAGACACATATTAAGGGAGAGCAAAATTGTGAAAACCTCATCCTTCCCCAAATATGCTTTATATACTTGATTTAATCAGGGAAGTGATGTTGATATCTTTTAGAAAATGATATTCAAAGAAGTTAATTCTTCCTCTTACCTCCGTGTGCTAAAACGATTTCTAATACATGATGCACATGTTGAGGAGGAGCTCTTTTTCTAAAAATTAAAAAAAAAAGAAAAAAAAAGAAAAAGAAAGTATATATCAAAAACAATTCAGGTACAAAATGCTTTGATAATATATCACAAGTATCTGGATTGGTTTTCAATTGGTTCTAACGGCAGATGAACAATACCAAATAGACCGACCAAATTTACTTTATGTATGGTGATATAAGGATGGTTAGGTTAGGTATTTGCTCCCACGATCCGGCCGTAATCGGAGGGATCTACCCAGGACAATCCACTAGATAGTGTAGAAGTCCTTAGGTATGATGAAAAAAGGAGAAAATGAGAATATGGGAAGAGTGCGGATGAGACGTAGCTAGTCTTGGAATAAACCTAACAAGGTTCTAGTTATGAAGTCTCGGTAAGCGAAGGGGTTGAAGAATGAAAAAGAATTGAATGAGAAAGCGGTGAGAAGAAATAGCCCTCCATTTATTCAACCTTAGGGCGGAAACCGGGTTCAATTCATATACTCTTGGTGGTTACCAAGGTAACATCGGTATTGAAGACAAGATGTCATGGACCCGATGGACGCTTGCACTACATCTTCCCAAGCTACTCAAGTTCCTCTTAAAAGGGCTTGTTTCATTCTCACGGGAACCGACATTATCTATCAATTTCTCTTAGATTTTGTTGATATTGAAGAAGGAGACCCTCTCCCTAGTCTCCGACATAGGATCCAAATATGCACAATGATTGGTCTAGAGCTACGAGATCATCAAATAAATCTCTTTAGGACATCACATTGAAGACTCTCTGCTTCACACAATGTGGAAAGAGAGATTACATCTTATGAGTCCTACGCATTATCCTTGTGGTATTGCTGAACATCCGAGTGATATGCAAACATATTCACAATGAAGATGGAAAGCCTTCGGAGCCAACATCAAACAAGCTCACGGTGGGTGGCATGTGAGATCTATCCAATAGATCAACCATGTGACAATTGAATGAAACAATGGGCGATTCAATCTTTTGAATCAATCTGGTTCGTAATGGATTGATGGATACCTTTGAAAAACCGGTCGTTGTGCTTAAAAACTCTTTTCTTTAGCACATCGATTGTGAACTAATATTTCAAAATAAAAGGTGTTTATGATTGATAATTGATTTTCTTTAAAACCTTCGTTGTATTGCAAAAACAATTTCTATTGTGCGGTACACGATTGTTTTCAAATCTCTTTCATCAATCGGTGAATCTCAATTATTTGGTTCACTCACTCCGTGTTGTCTTCTTTGAGACGTTCGGTTTGAGAACAATAGAACAACCGCGAAACCACGTCAAGGAAATTCTTGAATTATACCGCGCGCAGCGATTTGTCTTGATCAACGGGAACCGTGGGCCGTGTACCTCAATTCAACGAAGTGATCAAAGACACTTTCGGCGCTTTATTGCTAATCGTGTATGCGTGTACGCCCGACGCTTTGCGGTGATCGTAATGAAGTGGTCAATCCATAGCCACATGCTCACACCACATTCATCTCTAAAGAAATCATGATAATAGCATCAACGACTGATATTGTCACTTCATGCTTCTTTCTGCGCCGCAAATATCATGAATCAATTAAAGCCGCCGCTACTCGATAAGAAGAAATCATGATCCGAATGTGAGCATGTCGGTCCAAATGTCACAACATCACATAATACCAACACCACAATGGAAGAGTCAGAGATTTATGTTTGCTGATGATCTCAAAGCTGGCTCAAAACTCATTATCATGTGGATTAGTTTAAGACCTCCACTTGGATTAACCAACATGCAAAAATGAATAATCAATGACTACGAGCTCCTGAGCAATGAACTACATCAAGAATGCAAGAACAATTTAAAATGTAATATCTGTTTGTGTTCAATGTAATTTTGAGGTGATCTTGAGGTGACCTCCTTTAGGGGGAGATTGTTAGGATTTAGTAAATCCAGTTATTAAAGACTCGATCACCTCAAGTATATGTAATCGTTAGAAAGCTCGTAGTCGTAGATTATTTAATGTTTAGTAGTATTTAGTTATGTAACACCGTGGAGGACAGACGGGTCTTTACCCAGCTGTATGTCGATCCATGCCTCGTGGGGTGGCGACTTATGTAAGAACTATAAATACTCTCACCTCCCAAGGTAGAGAGTTGGAGCTCATAATAAGATTTTTCTTTCTCTCACTAAAGTTCCCAACCTCTAACTTTCTCTCTCTAAAACCATAGTATACGCCCCTTTGATCTTTGGTTTAGTGTGTTTGTATGTTTGCTGATGATCTCAAAGCTGGCTCAAAACTCATTATCACGTGGATTAGTTTAAGACCTCCACTTGGATTAACCAACATGCAAAAATGAATAATCAATGACTACGAGCTCCTGAGCAATGAACTACATCAAGAATGCAAGAACAATTTAAAATGTAATATATGTTTGTGTTCAATGTAATTTTGAGGTGATCTTGAGGTGACCTCCTTTAGGGGGAGATTGTTAGGATTTAGTAAATCCAGTTATTAAAGACTCGATCACCTCAAGTATATGTAATCGTTAAAGCTCGTGAGTCGTAGATTATTTAATGTTTAGTAGTATTTAGTTATGTAACACCGTGGAGGACTGACGGGTCTTTACCCACCTGTATGCCCGATCCATGGCCGTAGGTGGCGACTTATGTAAGAACTATAAATACTCTCACCTCCCAAGTAGAGAGTTGGAGCTCATAATAAGATTTTTCTTTCTCTCACTAAAGTTCCCAACCTCTAACTTTCTCTCTCTAAAACCATAGTATACGCCCCTTTGATCTTTGGTTTAGTGTGTTTGTGAAATCCAATATGTTACAACATTTTTAGACACGTTTTTATGCATGTTTTTATACACGTTTTTATAAATATTTTTATACATGTTTTTCATAAATCAGTCTAAGATTCTCATACATGTGAGAGACCACCCCTTATAAATGGTATAATACAAGAAGCATATAAGGAGCTTTATTACAAGTAATAAACAAATATATATAACACATATTCAGAGAAGTCAAAAAATTAATAAACTAATAAAAATTGCATTGATCAATATTGCAGTTGTGCATTGTTTAATACATCCACTATTACAACGTGTATAGAAACGTGTATTAAAACATGTTTAAAAAACATGTATAAAATGTGTATAAAACGTGTATAAAAACATGTATAGAAACGTATGTAAAAACGTGTATAACAAACATGTCTGAAAACGTGTATAAAAACGTATGTAAAATCGCGTATAAATTCAAATAAAAAACGTGTAAAAAATGTTTCTAAAACGTGTGTAAAACCGCGTATAAAATCATATATAAAATGTGTTAAAAGCGCGTAGAAAATATTCTTTTGGGTAAATTGCAAAAATGGTCCCTAAAGTAGCCTAAATGCGCAAAGATCACACTGAGAGGAATTTTGTTGCAAAAACGACATTAACGTTTCCTTTTTTTGCAAAACAACCATTTTCACTAACTTCCGTTAGTTTTCTCGTTATGTGCCACGTGAAGTGACTAATATACCCTCTTCTTCTTCCCCATTTTTTTATTTTTTATTTTTTAATTTATTATTATTTTTTTTTTATTGAAAGCCACCACATCACAAACACAACCACCACCACCACCCTCTACTACCACACAACCAAAACCACCACCTTCAAAACGTGCTCACGACGGGTGTAACACCCCTTGAATACGACACGACAAAAAAACGTGAAAATTTATACTTTTACGCGGAAACGACTTGACTTAAAACTGACCTGCTGTTGCTAATCGTTGAACTGATATAATTATTTAACAAACTAACCCTTAAAAGTATTTTTACATGAAACTAGACTGAATTGCCTTCGAAATGACGGGTGGCACGACCCGTGACGACTTGCGGTTAAAAAGATATGATTTTTCGAAAACTGACTTCGACTAGTTCTCCAACTAGTTCTCCACTAGTTCTCCAACTAGTACTCCAACTATTTTAACCACTTTACAAACACTTAACCATATACATTGTTTTTCCAAACATTCTTGACCCGTTTGACACAAAATGGGTTAAAAATGACCTTGTCCCAAACACCCCTTTTCTGCATATTTCTTTTATGCACTTTTGACCCATTTTTTCGAAAAATGACATCTATTACTCGGAAAGACACCAAAATTTCCAGAATTTATTAAGACCTCATATATATCGTTTTCGTGCATAAACATTAATCAATTTACCTTCGGAATGGTACTTTACAAAACAACGGATATTATGTAAAATACCCGTTTTGACCCATTTTCAATACATACAACCTTTACCACGTTTGAATTACTTCAAACCTTTCAAAAAGTATTAACTTAACATATTAAATCATGTTCATAATCATTAACCCATTTAGAACCCAAAATGGGTATAAATACACATTATTCCAAACACCTCTTTAAACATGACCATAAACACTAAGACCATGTTATAACATAACGTTTGACGACCCAATTACTTCAAAGTCCATGACATATACTTTGAAACTTGACGACACCTTTACAAACCATTTTAGACTTCCGGGGGTACAACATTGACTTGAGCTCGGTATCTACCTAAGCTCCTACTTTCTTACCAACCTTCTTAACTTCCTCTTTAGAATCCTTAAGCCTTATTTCCAAGCATTACCTTTTCTTCAAGCTTAAACCTACAAAATGTTAGACACTTAAACCGTAAACGCAAGGCTTAATAAGTAAAACGATCATAACATAATATTATAATCATTCATAAATATAACGCACCATAACTCATTAAACCGTTACAATCATTAAACATTAACATATACCTTAACTCACTTAATGCACCAATAATCCTTATAGGTTATTTCATCAACACATCTTAGCCTAATCCATCCTTGATAACTTTCATGACTAGTTATGCCAAAATAGTCTCAAACACACATACACATAAGCACATACATTCAATCACTTAAATACCTTAATATAACAAGTCACATAACACGTAATGTATAAAATCATTACAGACATCACATCATGATCGGTTTACTTACCTTGATTCCAAGATAGTGATATCAATTAGAATCATCATCATCAATACCATCATTAGCCTCTTCTTCACATCCTAGGTCAATTATCATAACACTTAATAATCATAATTAAATAATTATGACAATAGTTTATATAACCATATCTCATTTCTTACACACCTCTAATCATCATATAATCATATTTGGATTATATGATGATCAATCCCTAAATTACAAACTTAATAAAACTTAACCCATAATCATCGTAACATCTTTAACTAGCTTAAAAACATCATTTACCCAATTTCCCCAAATTAGGTATATGAACCCTAACTTTCAATTCTCTAATTAACCTCAACTAAGGGTTACTTACTTGCATATGGACATGTTTAGTGATAGATCACATGAGCTAAAGCTTTAATCCTTCATCAATTGATCATCAAAACCATCTTGTATTTTCCCTCCTTTTCTTTTTCACGTCACACACACCCTACTCATTCACGAAAATCTAATGATCTTGTAAGATATTGGATTTCACAAACACTCTAAACCATGATCAAAGTAGGCGATATAAGTATGTTAGAGAGAAAGTTCTAGTGAGAGAAAGGAGAGAGTTGGGAACTATAGTGAGAGAAAGAAAATATTATTATGAGCTCCAACTCTACCTTGGAAGGTAGAGAGTATTTATAGTCTTACAATAAAACGCCACACAACGGGTGTGGATCGGGCATCTGATGGGTAAAGACCGTCAGTCCTCCACGGTGTTACTTAACTAAAACTACTTAACTTAAAATAACTACGACTTGAGCTTTCTAACGATTACATATACTTGAGGTGACCGACTCTTTAATACACGAATTTATAATTCCTAACAATCTCCCAAGGAGGACACCTCAAACATATACAAAATTACATTGAATACAAATGGATATTTCATTAACAATTGTTCTTGCATTCTTGATGTAGTACTTTGCTCAAGCTCGTAGTCATTGATTCTTCTCATTACATGTTTGGTTACTCGGTGGAGGTCTTTTCTTGATCCACATGATAATAAATTTGAGCCACTTTTGAGATCATCGACTACTAAAATCTCGAGACATCCATTGTGGTGTTGGTATTATGTGATGTTGTGACTTTCGGACCGACATGCTCACATTACGGATCATGATATCTTCTCATCGAGTGTGGAGCTTTCGTTGATTCATGATATTGGCGTGTAGCGAAGCATGGAGCGAAAATATCGAGTCATTGATGCACTTATCATGATTTCTTGAGAGATGAATGTATTGTGTGAGCATGCGGCTATGGATTGACCGCTTCATTCGATCATTTGCAAGCGTCGGGCGTGCACGCATACAGAGTTAGCAATAAAGCGTACAAAAGTGTCTTTGATCACTTTAGTTGAATTGAGGTACACGCCCACGGTTCCCGTTGATCGATACATGTCTTGCTGTGATCGGTATAATTCGAAGAATTTCCTTGACGGGGTTTCGCGGTGCTCTAGTTGTTCTCAAACCGAACGTCTTAAAGAAGACAACACGGAGTGAGTGAACCGGTAATTTAAGTCCAGCGATTGATGAAAAGAGATTTGAAAAGCAATCGTGTATTGCTCAATAGAAATTGTTTTGCAATACAACGAAGGTTTTATTGAAAATCAATTATCAATCATAAAAACACCTTTTGATTTGAAAAATTAGTACACGGTCGATGTGCTAAAGAAAAGAGTTTTTAAGCACAAAGGCCTGTTTTCAAAGGTATCCGTCAATCCATAACTGAACCGAGATTGATTCAAGATATTGAATCGCCCCATTGTTTACATTCGGTTGTCACATGGTTGATCTATATAATAGATCTCACATGCCACCTACCGGGAGCTTGTTTGATGTAGGCTCGAAAGGCTTTCCAACTTCATTGTGAATATGATAACACATCACTCGGATGTTACGGCAATACCACAAGGATAATGCGTGGGACTCAAGATATAATCTCTCTTTCCACATTATGTGAAGCAGAGAGTCTTCATTTGAAAGTGTCCTAATGAGATTTATTGATGATCTCGTGGCTCTAGACTCAATTTGTGCATATTTGGTTCTGTGCGGAGACTAGGGAGAGGTCTCCTTCTTCAATATCAACAATCTCTAAGAGAAAGTCGATAGATAATGTCGGTACCCGTGAGAATGAAACAAGTCCTTTTAAGAGGAACTTGAGTGGTTTGGAAAGTTGAGGTGCGATGCGTCACTTTGGGTCCATGACGTCTTGTCTTCAATACCGATGTTACCATCGGTAGCATATGAATTGAACCGGTTTACGCCCTAAGGTTGAATATATGGAGGGCTATTTGTTTTCACCCTTTTCTCATTCAATTCCTTTTAATTCTTCAACCCTTCAATGCTTACAGAGACTTCATAGCAAGAACCTTGTTGGGTTTGTTCCAAGATTGCTTGCTCTGTCTCGATCCGCACTCTTCCCATATCTCACTTTTCTCCTTTTATCATCATACCTAAGGACTTCTACACTAACTAGTGGATTGTCCTGGGTAGATCCCTTGATTCTGGCGGATCATGGGAACCAATACCTAACCTTATCATCCTTATATCACCGTACATAAAGTAAGTTTGGTCGGTCTATTTGGTATTGTTCATCGCCATTTGAACTAATTGAAAACCATTTGAAAATCAATCCGGATACTTGTGATATATTATCAAAACATTTTGTACTGAATTGTTTTGATATTTTTAGAACAAGTGCTCCCCTCAACATGTGCATCAAATGTTTGAAATCGTTTTGCACACGGAGGCAAGAGGAAGAATTAACTTCTTTGATTACTATTTTCTAAAAGATATCAACATCACTTCCCAAATCGAATCAAGTAGATAAAGCATTTTGGGGAAGGATGAGATTTTCATGATTTTGCTCCCCCTCAATATGTGCTTCTAGATTTGACAAGAGTTTTGCACATACTAGAGGGAACCTGCATATTGAGATAAGTGATCACGTTTCAAATCATAGGTTTAAGATAGATACTCCCCTCAACATGTGCATGGAAAATTTGAAATCGTTTGTCACATGTGGGAAGGATAGCATGTACATCCTTATAAAACCATTTACCAATTATCGGTTTAAATCCAATTTAAATCACACATTCTCCCGATCACAATTATCCAATCATTTGAGATTTGTGATCTCTTATAGATTTAAATTGATTTTGAAAGCTTTTAAGGAGAATTGTGACTTGATTATGAAAGCGTTTTAAGCGATAAGGATCGGATTTTAAGACTTTAAACTCCATTGATAAAACATGCATGTATATCTTTTGAAAACAATTGAATGCCAAATAACTTTTTAATTTAATTGAAATCATTATCCCCTCAATCAATGACATAGATTGTTGATTGAGAGATTGATATTTTGACAAATAAGTCCGGATGATTATCAAAAATAGAGATCGAGTTATTTTTCAAAGCGATTAGTTTTCAATGAGATAAATGTTTATAGAATCGAGCATGGAATTTGAAAAACATGGTAAAGCATGGCTCGTTCTTTCTTTGAAAAGCGGTTCTTGCACGAAATGTCAATAAACCATTGTTTCTCTTTCTCCCAAAATATTTTTTAATTTTTGATTTTTTTAATAATAAAAGTTCGAACAATATCTAAAGTCCGTGTCATTCTTTGAATGACACAAAAACCGTAGATATAATCGAACCGAGAAAAACATAACAAATTGACAATATTTTTGAAAATTTTCAATTTTTCAGATTTTTATGGATTTTGAAGGTTTTATATTTTTCTATTTGATTTTTGAAGGTTTTATAATTTTGTATTTTGTTTTTCGAATAGATATATACAAGAGATAGATGAAGATAGACCTTTACTCCTCGTCTTCCTCCACGAAGGCGTTTGGCGTTCGGTTGAAGGCTTTTCAAGCCAAGGCGTGGAAGAATAAACTCAAAACGTTCTCTTGGAAGAGCTTTGGTGAAGATGTCGCTAGCGATATTCGGACCTCACAAAATAGAGTTCCACCACACCTTTTCCACTTGTTCCCGATGAAATGATGTCGAATGTCGATATGCTTTGCTCTTGAGTGTTGAGCGTTGTTGCATGAGAGAGCAATAGCACTTTATTGTCACGATGCGAGAGGATTTTGTTGAATTCAAAGCCATAGTCGGATAATTGAGATCTCATCCATAAGATTTGAGCACAACAAGATGACGTGGCTATGTATTCGACCTCTGTAGAGGAAATAGAAGTACTCATTTGCTTCTTTGAAGACCGACTCACAAGCTTATCACCCAAAACGAGCACCTCGGATGTACTTGACGTGTATCTTGACAACTGCATGATCGGCATCTGCATAGGCCGTTAGAGACATACCGGTGTCCTTGGTACCAAAGTCCCATATTGATGGTTCCTTGATATAGCGAAGACCCGTTTAACCGCTTCAAGGTGCTTTTAGTAGGCTTAGCACGGTATCTAGCACACATGCATACGGCGAACAAGATGTCCGGTCTACTAGCGTGAGGTACATCGGGATCCAATCATACTACGATATTTCGTTTGATCTACCATGATCCACAGTGGTCCTCATCCGACTTTGGTTCGATCAATCATGGGAGTGTCAACGGGTCACTTGAATCAAATCCAAATTTCTTTAAGATCTCGGTTGCATATTTAGATTGATTTATGAAAATGCCTCCGGGACTTTGTGAAATTTGTAATCCCAAGAAAAATGACATTTGTCCCATCATTGACATTTGAAATTTTGAACTCATTTCATTTGAAAAGCAGTCACACTCATTGGGGTCGATCGAGGCAAAGATGATATCATCAACATAAATTTGAACATGAATTAAATGTTTGCACGACTTCGGTGAACAATGTTGGATCAATGCTCATTTGCTAAATCCGGTAGATAGAAGAAACTTTGTGATGTATCATACCATGCCCTTGGAGCTTGCTTTAAACCGTAAAGAGCCTTCTTCAAGCGATAAGCGTGAGTAGGATGCTCTTGATTCACAAATCCTTCGGGTTGGTGGCGTGAGCGACTTCTTTAAGATCTCCGTTTAGAAATGCCGTCTTTACATCCATCGATAGACTACCATGTTCTTACTAGCGAAGATTAGCCAAAAGATTACGATTGCCTCGATTCGAGCAACTAGAGCAAAAGATTCTTCAAAGTCAATACCCTCCTCTTGGCGGTATCCTTTAGCAACTAATCGAGCCTTGTTCTTCAACACATCACCATGCTCATCAAGTTTCACTTTGAAGATCCATTTAAGAGCAATAATCATAGCACGATCGGAGCGGTACTAACTCCCATACATCAAGTCGATCAAACTCATGAATTTCATCTTGCATGGCATTGAACCGGTTGTCTTCATTCATAGCGGTTTAACATCTTTAGGTTCGATCTTTGAGAGTCTGAGTTAAAGAAGCACCATAAGGCATCGGTTGCAAGTTGTTTCCGTGTTGATACATGACGAGAGGATTTCCAATGATGTTGTCTAGTGGATGATCGTGAGTCCATTTCCTAAGGTGTTCATGTGGCGGTTGTTGAGGGCCGAGGTAGCAGTCGATGTCTCTTGAAGAAGATGGTTCGATGAAGATTCGAGGAGCAAATATGTTTTCAAATGGAGCATCTTGAGGAGTAGCAAAGGGATTAACTTCATCATTGATGCGAAACATTTCCATGATGTACATTTGAAGAATGATGATTTGTTGATGAGGCGAAGGATCGTGACTTCTTGACTTAAAGATATTGAGGCGAGGATTGACTTCATTCACATGAATATGAGCGACCTCTGTTGTGAATCGACACCTCATTGGTACTTGGATCATAAAGTTCATCAAACATAGGATCAAACAATTTCTTTAAATCATCTTCGGATGGAGGTACATATGGAGTTTCTTGAGAGGAGTTTGGAACAAGGGATGAACCAATGGGACTGTTTTGAAGTGCGGGTCTGGCTGGATTGTCCGGGAGCCATTTGACCGTCGACTCATCAAGCGTAACGTGAATTGTTTCCATGATATTTCGGGTTCTTTTGTTGTAGATTCGGTATCCCTTTTGTTTGGTGCATACCTACAAAAACTCCAATGTCTGCTTTAGCTCTAAGTTTGCCTAAGTCTTGACCCTCATTAGTTGGATAACACAATGCACCAAACACACGAAGGAAAGAGATTAGGTTTTACTGTTGTGGACAAGTTCATATGGAGTTTTCCATGAGCAGTGTGAATCGAGGAGCGATTTTGTGTGTAGCATGCGGTGGCAATAGCTTGACCCGGAGAAACATTGGAACCTTTGAGTAAATCGGCATTGTTCTAGCGGCTTCTACAAGAGTTCGATTTCGTCTTTCAACTACACCGTTACATTGAGGAGTTCGTGGAACACTTCTTTGATGGTGATTCCAATGCTTTCATAAAATTCACTAAGTTGTTTGTTAACAAACTCGGTTCCATTAATACATTCGGATAATTACGGCGGTTTTGTCAAGTCAAACTGCAATTTGTTTGATGAGTTTGATGATGATATCGGGAGTTTCATCCTTTGTCCTTAAGAACTTGACCGGTGAATCTAGAGTAATCATCAACCACAACTAACACATATTTCTTCCCAAAGATATTACGCACTCTCATTGGTCCATAAATCCATATGAATTGTATGAAGAACTTCGTGATGAGTTAGTAGGTTTGGGTTTATGGGCATACTTCTTGCTTTTCCCAATTGACATCTTTGAACAAAGATGATCCTTTTCATACTTGAGTCTAGGTAAGCCTACAACTAAGTCCTTTACGGTGAGATCATTGATGGTGCGAAGTTCGGGTGATTGAGGCGACGATGCCATAACCATGACTTTGTTTTAGAAGCCTTTGACAACAAGCAAATTGGTGAAGACTTCATCATATCTTCGATAGAGATGGTGTATAGATTTGAACCACGTGAACCTCTTAAAGTTCCTTACCATCAAGTTCTCTAACGAAGCGGTATGTTTTAGAAGGCTACTTCTAGATCGAAATCGCGAATTGACCAACAGAGAACAAGTTGTGACCAAGACCTTCTACATAGTAAACCACGGAGATAACACTTTTGCCAACAACATAGTCTCCATAACCCATAATAGCACCGAAATGATCATTTCGAATCTAACTATCCCGATGAATTTGCTCACGAAGTTCATGAGCCGTGACCGGTCGCCCGGTC
>CM040241.1:189044358-189068836 GCA_022545495.1 Chrysanthemum lavandulifolium | reverse complement strand
TGAGTGTCAAAACTAGAGAACCGGTTGTTAGGTGTAATAGTGGTTTTAGTTTTAACAGTCTCTTGAAGATCCGCAATTCTAGTTTTCACATTGTCTAAAATACTTCTTGCATCACTTGTGTTAAAAGGGTTGTTTGAAGATATTTGTTCAATGTTCGAAAGAGATTTGGAGACAACAATTGGTTTTGAAACAGATTTTGAAACAGGTGTTGACTCTTTGTTTGAAACACTTGGTGTGATGGAAAACTTTGACTTTTCTTTTTGATTAACAAAAGTAATTCCGTTAATTTTGTTCTATTTGTTATAATCAATTGGTTTGATTTCTGAATTCTTTTGTTTCATTTTTGATCTACTCTCCTCAAATAGTTCTAACGTTTCAAGAGAATCACGAACAATAATGGGTTCATGTAAAGCATTTCCATTGTTTAACACATTAAAGATTTACGAGCTTTCTTGAGGAGCGAAGAAGGGTCGTTACCAAGTGCCATTCTATTATTAGTATGAAAGCTGGATTTACTTGATTAGAAAGCATCTTGATTGTTTGAGCGAGAATGACCCGTTTAAAAGCAAATTTTCCAAAGTTTGGATTTTCTCATTTTTATCAAGAATTTCATCAAGAAGAGAATCTTCTCATATTGAAAAATCAATAATCAATCGCTTCTTCTCTTTTCAAGATTAGAAAACATTTCTTTTTGTTTAGAAAGTTGGTTATTTAAATCGAGAAATTTCTTTGTTTAAAGATTTAATTTTTAAGTTCAAATTCACATCAAGTGTGTTATACTTGATTTGCAAAAGTTGTTCTTTAGAAACCAAATTTCGATAACCAATTTCTAATTACGATTCTTTGTTTTGAAATTCAAAACTTTGCGTTCTCCTTGTAACTCTCAAGCTCGGTGGTCAATTTAGCATTGCGCCTTAACTTGCGATTGACCTTTTGACTTTTCGATTTCAATGCCACAGTTATTGATTAGTGATTCAAAATAAGCACGTGTTTCCTCATCGATCTCGATATTTTGTGCCACACGGTCTCACTAGGATCCACATCGGATTCTCGAGTTAGTATTGCTACAACTCGGATTATCCGGTATGTATCATAAGTAGGTGCCGATGTCACGAATCTTTGTCGTCATCAGTAAACACATCAAATATGACATTGTTATAGCATGGATCAATGATTGGTACCTCGACATCTTTGCGTTGGCGTCATAGAGCAGGAGGTGTGTCGGAATCGATTGTCGTCGACTTAGTCTCACGAAGATTTGCCATGAAGATGCGGTTTGCATTGAGTTCCTCGAGGTCTTCAAATCATCCATAATAGCCATAAAGTCATGTTCCTCGGCACTCAATTGAAGTCCAGTTATTCCTTTTGTACCAACATGATAGCTTTACGAAGATCGCAAGATCCTTCTTTTCGCTTATTTGGACAATTCCTTGCCATGTGACCCAATCCTTGACAGTTATAACATGTAACACGATTACCATGATTCACATTTCCATAATTCCCAACATTGGAGCTGCAACATTCCCATTACGATTACCATTGCTCTATTCCCAACATTCTCGACCCATCGATTACCACGATTGGAACCGCTTGATTACCCATGCGAAATCCGATAGCATATCCATGTGGGTTCGCATTAACTCAACCATTTGTCTTTGATTACCGTGTTCACACCCTACGTGCAATTTTCTGTTGCGAGTGTTTGATGAAATCTGTTGGTTGTTGTTAGTTGGTGTGGAATAGCGACCTCTGAATGCTTTACCCAATAGAGAATACTTGAGACAAAGCTTCTTACGGTTCCATTTCAAGATCGGTGATTCCTTGTTCTGGTAATGTTGTTGTTAAGTGGATAGTTTTGTTGTTGAGGATGTATTCTTTGCAAGTTGTTGTTAGTGGAAGATGAGGAAGGTTGTTGTTGTGTATTCACTTTGGAGTTTGAGTCTTTGCAATGAGTGCCAATGGATCATGATTCTTTGCTAATCTTTCTTGCTGACTTCATTCACTTGACTTGGTTTTGTTTGAGAAAATCGTTGAGTTGATCAAAGTTCATGATGTAAGTCTTTTGTTTGGTTGACAATAGTGACATATCGCCCCATTCTTACGGTAGATTGTTCAAGAACTTGATGTTGCTCACGATAGTTACGGGTGTCAACTTGTTTTGATCGACTCATTCATTAAAGTGCAAAACCTTCCAAGCGATTAGCGACTTGTTCTCCGTATCTTGTTGACCAATTTTAGTTCCATGACAAAGCCGTCTAACACGTTCCCACATATCGAAAGCGGTTTCTGGCTGTCTACTGAAGAAAGATGTCTCTTGGTAAACCCAGTTGGACAATATGAATTGCCATGTCATACGCTTGACTTTCTTGATCCTCTTGAGTATTCCGATTCTTTTGAAGGCGAAAAAATGGTGGGACGGGAGGTGTTGCATCAGCATTTCCGGGTCTTGGACTTGTCGAGGTATGAAGGGTCCATCACAGATGGATTTGATCATCAATTTTCCATTAGGTTTTGTCTTGATGTAACAAGCATACGACTTGTCCATTGAAGATAACCACCTTTTTCCAACATAGGAGGACGGTTTTCGACCGGCTGCATGAATGTCTTGTTGAGTTGCCATTGATGAAGGTATGGTGCGATAAAGTTGATGTAGGATCGATTCAACGATAAAGGAGTTGTGGTTGATGAAGATTAAGCTCGGTTGAAGTGTTTACGAAAGTCGTACTCGTAACCTTGGTTCTTAAAAATTTTCTCCCAAAATTTGAAATTCACTATAAAATCAATTCTAAGGTCGTCGAAAATTTGAGTTATGACAATTTTGACGTAAATTTGACCGAAAAATTTGAATTTAGGCCAAAATTTGAATTTTTGACCAAAATTTTCTGATTAAACCAAAACTTGAATCTCGCGTAAAAATTGAACGTTTAGTCTCCTCAAAATTTAAATTTTACTCAAGTTTTCCGCCAAAAGAGCTTAGGCGTAGACAATGTGGTTACGAGTAGGATATGGTTACTGAGTGGGATGGCTTAGGCGTAGGATTCCTTAGGCGTAGGAAATACTTATCGTAAGTTTAAAGTTAGGCGAGAAAAACTTATGCGTAAGACAAGGCTTAGGCGTAAGAAAAATACTTAAGCGTAAAGTGTTCTGCGTAAGTCTAAGCTTATCGTAAGATTAGGGTTATGCCCAAAATCCTTTACACTATCACGGTGTAAAAGATATCCAAAAGTCGAAGTGTTCCACAAACTTATCCAAGTGAGGGAAGCACCGAGTAATCGTTATAGCTCGAAGAATGCACCAAAAGCTTATGCGTAGGAACTTATCGTGGTTTGACTTTCTTCTGGCGTAAAACTAGGGTTTTGACCTACGCGTAAAAATTTCCAATGATTCAAACGATTTCTCTTGCACAGATATCCTTAAAAACACTCGAATAACACAAAAATGTTGACCTTTTTCACCCAAAGTGATTAGAAAGCTTACGAGTAGAAATGACCAACTAACCAAATACGAGCTTAAAAATGAAGAAAAACACGTAAAGCTTGAACTTTTGCAAAAAGCGAAACTTTAGCACCAAATAAACCTTAAACCACAAGAATCTTGCATTTTAAGTGCAAAAATTAAAGCTTTAAGCGTGAAAACTTTGATAACGAAGCTACAGCGTAACACTACAAAAAACTTCAACCAAAACACTCCTAAACCATTGTTAGGCGATTGATACCAATTGTAGGACCACTACGATATCAACCTTATCACGAAATACCCGCGTTAACCACGGTTATCGTAGAACTCGTGAAACCCAAACACAAACTATGCGTATGAATAAAGAAGGAAAGATTAAGAGAAAGATGGTGACTTGAATGATATGTAAACCGTGTATGTGAGAGGATAAAGATAAACACAATATGTTTATTGCAAAGGAAGAAAACACACACACACACTTTCAAGCACACCCCTCAAATGACCATTTGAGGGGTATTTATAGTTGGAATACATGATGCCCTAAAAGGCTTTTCATGGGCTCGTTTGGGCTTGGGTTGGATTACATCATATATAAGGCTAGCTTAACTTAACTTATAACCAATTAGCTTAGCCCAAGTCCACGAGCCCGTTGACTATTCTATCACGATATCTAACACACGTTACAAAGTTCCTAAACGTGAATGACCATCACTTCTAATAAAAACTATTAAGGCTAACAGAAGTCGTATACGTCAGCCAACCTGAAGGCTTTGTGAATCTAGAGCATCCTACTCACGTCTATCGTTTGAAGAAGGCTCTTTACGCTTTGAAGCAAGCTCCAAGGGCATGGTATGATACGCTA
Source organism: Chrysanthemum lavandulifolium (assembly GCA_022545495.1). NCBI lineage: Eukaryota > Viridiplantae > Streptophyta > Magnoliopsida > Asterales > Asteraceae > Chrysanthemum > Chrysanthemum lavandulifolium. The sequence continues at coordinate 189,064,518 of CM040241.1, read as the reverse complement.
TCAAAGTTTCTTCTATCTCTGGATTGACAAAGGAGCAGTTGATCCGACATTGTTCACCGTAAAGTCGAGCAAACATTTAATCCATGTTCAAATCTATGTTGATGATATTATTTTTGCCTCGATCGACCCCAATGAATGTGACCGTTTTCAAATGAAATGGGTTCCAAATTTCAAAAGTCAATGATGGGACAAATGTCATTTTCTTGGGATTACAAATTTCACAAAGTCCGGAGGCATTTTATAAATCAATCTAAATATGCAAATGAGATTTTAAAGAAATTTAGATTTGATTCTTGTGACCTGTTGACACCCCCACGATAGAGCGTACTAAGGCGGATGAGGACCACTCAGGGATCATGGTAGATCAAATGAAATATCATGATATGATTGGATCCGATGTACCTCATGACCGATGAACCGAGACATCTTGTTATTTGTATGCATGTGTTCTAGATATCGGGCTAAGCTTACTAAAAGCACCTTGAAGCGGTTAAGCGGGTCTTTCGGTATCTCAAGGAACCATCAATATAGGACTTTGGTACAGAAGGACACCGGTATGTCACTAACGACCTATCTGATCTTGATCATGCGGGATGTCAAGATACACGTCGAAGCACGTGCGGAGGTGCTCGATTTTTGGGCGATAAGCTTGTGAGTGGTCTTCAAAGAAACAAATGAGTACTTCTATATCCTCTACAGAGGTGAATACATAGCCATGTCATCTTGTTGTGCTCAAATCCTATGGATGAGATCCTAATTATCGACTATGGCTTTGAATTCAACAAAATCCTCTATCTTGTGATAATAAAAGTGCTATTGCTCTCTCATGCAACAACGTTCAACACTCAAGAGCAAAGCACATCGACATTCGACCTCATTTCATCGGGAGCAAGTGGAGAACGGTGTGGTGGAACTCTATTTTGTGAGGACCGAATACCACCAGCGTACATCTTCACCAAAGCTCTTCCTAGAGAACGTTTGAGTTTATCCTCCCGACTTGGTCTAAAGAGTCTACAACCGGAAAAACTCAAGCGTCTTCAAGAGAAAGACGATGAGTAAAGGTCATTCTTCATCTGTCTCTTGTAAATAGTTATTCAAAAAGCAAAATACAAAATTACAAAACCAACAAAAAGCAAATAGAAAAATATAAAATTTTCAAAATCCTTAAAAATTAGAAAATCTTGAAAAATTCCAAAAATATTGTTATTCTGTCATGTTTTCCTTATTCGATATCATCTACGAACTTTGTGTTGACATTCAAAGAATGTCACGGGCTTTTAGATGTTCTTCGAATGTACATAACTTGTTTAAAAAAAATTGGGAGAAAGTAAAACAATGGTTTATTGTCATTTCAGGCAGTAACCCATTTTTCAAAGAAAGAACGAGCCATGCTTTATCTTAAAAATTCAAACCTCATGCTCGATTCTAAAAAACAAATGTTTGTCGTTAAAAGGACAAATGTTTCCTTTCAAATATTTTCCTTCAAATGATTCTTCCGAAAATATTTGTCATCTAATGAAAACAAAATTACTTTGAAAATACTTGGACTCTACTTTTGAAAATCATCAGGGCTTTTCATTTGTCAAAATCTCTATCCTTCAATCAACAACATATGTCATTGATTGAGGGGGAGAATGATTTCAATCAAAAAGAGTATTTTCAAAAGAACAATGTTTTCAAAAGATACTCAAGCATATTTAATCTTTGAGTCTAAATTCTCAAACTTGATCCTTATCGGTTAAATGTTTCTCATAATCAAGTCACATCTCCCTTAAAAGCTTTCAAAATCAATTTAAATCTCAGAGATCACAAATCTCAAATGATTTGAAAATTGTGATCGGGGGAGAACTTGTGATTTAATTTGGATTTAAACTGATGATTTGATAATTGGTTTCACAAGTGTTTAGCAAGCTTTCCTCCCCACATGTGCCAAACGATTTCAAATTTTCCATGCAAATGTTGAGGGGGGAGCATCTTTTTAAACCACAATGAATTGAAACGTGATTGATATGTCTCTAAGTGCAGGTTCCTTCTAATATGTGCAAAACTCTTTCAAACCTCGAGGCACATATTAAGGGGGAGCAAACTTATGAAAACCTCATCCTTCCCCAATATGCTTTATCTATTTGATTTGATTTGGGAAGTGATGTTGATATATTTTAGAAAATGGTACTCAAAGAAGTTAATCCTTCCTTTTGCCTCCGTGTGCCAAAACGATTTCAAATACATGTTGCACATGTTGAGGGGGAGCTCTTTTTCTAAAAATATCAAAAACAATTCTGGTACAAAATGCATTGATAATATATCACAAGTATCTGGATTGATTTTCAAATGGCTTTCAATTGGTTCCAATGGCAGATGAACAATACCAAATAGACCGACAAAATTTACTTTATGTATGGTGATATAAGGATGATAAGGTTAGGTATTAGTTCCATGATCCGCCGAACGGAGGGATCTACCGAGGACAATCCACTAGATAGTGTAGAAGTCCTTAGGTATGATGAAAAAAAGGGAGAAAAGTGAGATATGGGAAGAGTGCGGATGAGGCCGAGCTAGTAATGGAATAAACCTAACAAGGTTCTAGTTATGAAGTCTCGATAAGCATCGAAGGGTTGAAGAATGAAAAGAAATGAAACGAGAAAAGGGTGTAAAGAAATAGCCCTCAATAATTCAACCTTAGGCGTAAAACGGGTTCTATACATATACTCTTGGTGGTTACTAAGGTAACACTTGGTATTGAAGACAAGACATCATGGACCCAAGTGATGCCTTTGCACTACAACTTCCCAAGCTACTCAAGTTCCTCTTAAAAGGACTTGTTTCATTCTCACGGGAACAGACATAATCTATCGACTTTCTATTAGAGTTTGTTGATATTGAAAAAGGAGACCCTCTCCCTAGTCTCTGATATAGGAAACCAAATGTGCACTATTGTTTCACACAATGTGGAAAGAGATTATATTTTATGAGTCCTACGCATTATCCTTGTAGTAATGCCAGAACATCTGAGTGATATGTAAACATAACCACAATGACAATGGAAAACCTTCTAGAGCCAACATCAAACAAGCTCTTGGTAGGTGGCATGTGAGATCTATCCAATAGATCAACCATGTGACAACCGAGCGAGAAACAATGGGGCGATTCAAAATTATGAATCAATCTCGGTTCGAGCTATGGATTGACGGATACCTTTGAAAAACCGGTCGGTGTGCTTAAAATTCTTTTCTCTAGCACATCAACGTGTAATGATATTTCAAAACTAAAAGGTGTTTATGATTGATAATTGATTTTCCTTAAAACTTTCGTTGTATTGCAAAAACAATTTATTAAGCGATGCTATTTGTTTTCAAATATCTTTTTATCAATCGATGAATCTCAAATTATTTGGTTCACTCACTCCGTGTTGTCTTCTTTGAGATGTTCGGTTTGAGAACGACTAGAGCAATTGCGAAACCACATCAAGGAGATTCTTGAATTATACGATCACAGCAAGACTTGTCTCGATCAACGGGAACCGTGGGCGTGTACCTCAATTCAACGAAAGTGATCAAAGACACTTTCGTGCGCTTTATTTCTAGCGTTGTATGCATGTACGGCCGATGTTTGCGGTGATCGAATGGAGAGGTCAATCCATAGCCGCATGCTCACACAACACATTCATTTCCAAAGATATCATGATTGGTGCATCAATGAATCGATATTTTTACTCCATGCTTACCTTTCTGTTCGCGCAAATATCATGAATCAACTAAATCTTCCGCTACTCGATAAGAAGAAATCATGATCCGAATGTGAGCATGTCGGTCCATAATGTCACAACATCACATAATACCAACACTACAAAGGAAGAGTCGAGATTTATGGTAGTCGATGATCTCAAAGTCGGCTCAAAACTCATTATCACGTGGATCGGTTGAAGACCTCCACTTAGATTAATCAAACATGCAAAATGAAGAATCAATGACTACGAGCTCTCGAGCAAAGAATAGGAACAAGAATCCAAGAACAATCTTAATGTAATATTTTTTTGTATTCAATGAAGTTTGAGGTGACCTCCTTGGGGAGATTGTTAGAATTTAGTAAATCCAGTTATTAAAGTGTCGGTCACCTCAAGTATATGTAATCGTTAGAAAGCTCATAGTCGTAGTTATTTAATGTTAAGTAGTATTTAGTTAAGTAACACCGTGGAGGACAGACGGGTCTTTACCCACTGTATGCCCGATCCACGGCCGTAGGTGGCGATGTGTAAGACTATAAATACTCTCTACCTCCCAGGTAGAGTTGGAGCTCATAATAAGATTTTCACTTTCTCTCACTAAGTTCCCAAACCTATAACTCTTTCTCTCTAAGACCTTAAGTTGTACGCCTAGTTTGATCATGGTATGATGTGTTTGTGAAATCCAATGTGTAACAGGAGAGGACAAGCTAGCAGTTAGAAAGAATCATGCCAGGAATGGAGAATGGGTCAATATCACAATGAAGAAGGTAAATATTTTACTTTCTATGGATGATGACTCTAATTGGCAGTCTTACATGAATTATCTTAATGTTGACCTTAAGTTCGTAGAAGAGCAAAGACCGAATGTTTTTTCAAAATACAACAAGCTAAGTTTTGAATTAAACAAGTGTAGGGATGAACTACTTCTTTTAAAACAAGCTAAGCTTGAGGCTGTCACTTTACAAATTCAAAACACTGAATTAGTTAAAAGAAATCAGGCTCTTCAAGACGAACTAAAAAAGGTTCAAGATATTCTTGATAGTTGGACTGCTAAGAATCCCAAGGTCTTTGATGCTGTGGGAGCCCCCAGTAGCAAGAAGAGAGTCTTAGGTGAAGATCATCTTCCCGACTCTCTCAACGAAGACCGTGGTCCTAAGCCATTTGTGTACGGTGGTATGATTACAAGATGTTGACTAGTCCCAAGCCCGGTGATTAGATTGATCGGGTTAATCCCGACAAGAAGCTTCCTAATTTTAATTCGGAAGAATTCTAGAGCACGAGAGTCAAGCTCTTAAGAGCATGCTTGGACTCACGATGTGCCCGAGAGTACTAAACACATTGAGTCCAGGCGAGTCTAATGCAACGCTTCCACCCTCGAACCTCTTGTGGGTCTTGCACCAAGCTCGAGCTTACTCCAATGCAATTCAATCCTCTATCACCAAAAGAAAGGTCCGGACTTGGTAGAACCATCCGAAAGGCCAACAAAACCAACTCAACAAGAGTCTACTCCTCTGAAACTTCCACATCCTTGACTTCCAATGGTCGACCAAATTCAAGAATCGATCGAACTTGTGAGGAAGCTAACGAGAAAAGATGGAATCCATTGAAAAGTCCCTGAATCAATCAAGGAGACAAAGTCAACTTCTTCTAGTTCCTCAAAGTCCAAGTCAAACCCCAAATCCAAGCGAAGTGTGACCTATGCCACTATACGGTCATACCATCGACAATCGTTATAGAATCCTATTTTGTATGATCTCGCAAAAGGATGATCACGAACTTCGATCACTTACAATACGTAAGTTCACTCGGTGAAGCAAACTATACCAAAGTTGGTCATCGGTATGCTTCAACCTCAAGTCTGCTCAAAATTTAGAGCAAAACCCTTTCCTCCTTGTCTACACTATGGGTTTAATGATCATCACCACGATGATTGTCTTATGAACACATTTGTGATATTTATGAAATCCACTCATAAGACATCCCATCATGACAAATGTCATCCATGCAAGGAGAAGTTCAAGCAACCCAATATCACCGAGTCATCCTCGGTCTCTAAATGCAAAACACTGGTAGCACAATGCACTCAACCACCGACCATGAGTCGATTGCCAAATTCAAAGAGACCTTGAGACCCAAGCCCACCGAAGAAGTGGGTCACTAAGAGAAACTAATTGATTTACTACTTGTTTAGAGACACGCCATGGAGCCTATTTGGCATCTAGGCGGTGGATTCTCAAGAAGCATGGTGGTGTGAAGGAGTATCTGCACAAGTATGTAAAGGAACCGGGACCCAAGGTAGTATTTGGTGATAACTCATCATGTCCCATCAAGGTTATGGTTCGATTAAGCGCAATGGAATAGTTTTCTCTAGAATAGCTTATGTCATTGGTCTCAAATACAATCTCATCGATGTCGATCAACTATGTGATTCTAAGTACATTGTGCAATTCAATGACAAGCAAGGTACCATTTTCAATGCCAACAAAGAGGTTGTTTTGATAGCTCTAGAAGAGATGATGTTTATGTCTTAGACATGTCTACTCTTTCTCAAGATGGAACTGTCTCTTTGCCAAAGCCTTTGAAACTATCAACCGACGTGGCACAAGAGACTCTCTCACTTAAACTTCAAAAACATCAACAACTGGCAAAACAAAACAAGGTCCTTGGCTTACCATCACTGGTTTTGCAAAAGATAAACCATGCTCGACTGTGAAAAGGGAAAACATCAAAGAGCATCTTTCAAAACAAAACAAAATTTCTCAATCAAAAGCGCCTTCACGTCTTGCATATGGATCTCTTTGTACCAGTTAGTCCTAGATCAATCCGCATGAGAAGTATACACTTGTCATTGTTGACGAGTTTTCAAGATACACTGGGTATAATTTATTTCAAAAAGAGTCGAGCGGTGACACAATAATGTCATTCATCGTGAACATTGAAAACCGAATGACATTCTTGTTAAACAAATCAGATCGACAATGGTGCGAGTTCGAAATGATGAGCTTGAGAGTTTACGTGATGAAAAGGAATCTCCAAAACTTTTCATCTCCCTACACCCCCGAACAAAATGGGGTGGCCGAAAGGAAAATAGAACTCTCATTGAGGCTGCAAGAACCATGTTAAATGGCTCGACTCTCTCAAAGCATTTACGGATGAAGCGATCAAACCGCACTGTTACACTCAAAACAGTCAATCATTGTCAAAAGACATAACAAAACCCCATATGAGATATTCAAAGGTAGACTTCACGACATCGCTACCTTCATGTGTTTGGATGTCTTGTGTTTATTCATAACCACAAGTATCATCTAGGCAAATTTGATGCTAAAGGCGATGATGGATACTTTCTAGGTTACTCACCGATCTCCAAAGCCTTGTGGTATTTAACACAAGGAGACAACATTTCATGTCACCTTTGATGAGAGTTCGAAAGCATCGGGTTTACCAACACCTCGATGGAGGAAATAGGAATTGATAACTCATCAAGATATCCTCCCGATAAGTATAACATCAAATCAATTCCTCATACCAAGATGATGTCGACATCTCATATTATGTCTTGCCTCACAACCGTCACAACCAACTGTCGGTGAATTCATTGATAGTCAATCGGTCCCTATTTGGGATAGGAAACATCGATCCAAATGATCGGGAACCCGTGATTCATGAAACCCAACTGAACAAGACATCTCAGCAGATGTTCTTAATGATTACGTGGTCGATGCACCGAACTCACTCCCGAGTCTCCGGTAACCTCCTCAAGTTCGGATCCTAGACCACAAAGTAAATGGACAAAATCTCGGGACATTGAGCTTGTAAACATCATTGGTGAACCCATCGAGGGCATGCTTACTAGAAGCATGGTCGCTAAATTCTTGCACTTGACCAATTAATGTCTATATCTTGATTACCTATCGATATAGAACCCAAAAGTGTCATCGAGGCTCTAAAACACCCAAGCCGGGTTTAGGCCATGCAAGAAGAACTTCAATAGTTTGATAAAAACAAGGTCATGACCTTGATCAAATGTCCTCGGGATGTCATAGTCATAGGAATGAAGTGGGTTTTCGTAAACAAAACCGATGAAAATGGCACGTCATTAAAAATAAAGCCAAACTTGTAGCCAAAGGTTACTGGTCAACAAGAAGGCATTGACTATGATGAGACATTTGCTCTGTTGCAAGAATGGAAGCCATCGGGATCTTCCTTGTATTTGCTACCTACATGAACTTCAAAGTTTACGGATGGATGTAAAAGTGCATTCTGAATGATGAACTCAAGGAAGATGTGTATGCTTAGCAACCTCACGGCTTTGAGAGTAGTGAATTTCGACTATGTCGCAAGCTTGATAAAGCCCTTTATGGATGAAACAAGCTCCCGAGCATGGTATGAAACTCTCTCACCTTCCCGATCCAAAACAAGTTTGTCGAGGAAAGATAGACAACACATTGTTTATCTACAGACAAAACAAGATATGATACTAGTCCAAGTATATGTTGATGACATCATCTTTGGCTCAACAAACTACACTCTTTGCAAACAGCTTGAAAAGCGATGACAAACAAGTTTGAAATGAGCATGATGGGTGAACTCACATACTTCCTTGGACTACAAATCGAACAAACTAATAAAGAAATCTCCATCACCAAGAGAAATACACAAGAAATCTCTTGAAGAAATATGAGATATCGATCGTGCCTCGATGAAGACATCAATGGTCCCTCCTAACAACCTTGGACCCGATCTCACCGGCAAGTCATCAATCAAACCATTTCGGAGGATTGTTGGCTCACCGATGTATCTAATCGCTTCCGCACGGACATACAATTCTCGATCTGTCTAATTGCAAGATATCACCAATCCCAAAGAATCCCACTCACTGCAGCCAAAAGAATACTCGGTACCTAAAGGGAACCCCAATCCTTGGACTCTATTATCCAAAGTGCTCGTGGTTTGATCTCAAAGGTTACTCGATTACGATTATCTCGGGTGCAATATGGATAGAAAAAGTACCTCGTGGTCTGTCAATTTCTTGGAGGAAAAGCGGTTTGTTGGAGTGCTAAAAGCAACAATCGTGGCTATGTCCTCATTTGAAGGCGAGTATGTGGCTCGCCGCAGGATGTTGTGCCAATGTTTTATGGATGAAAAGTCAACTCGGTGACTATGACATCCATTACAAAATGGTACCCATCTTACGTGACAACACCGGTGCAATTGCAATCTCCAACAACCCCGTCCTTCATCAAAGAACCAAACACATTGATATCGGATATCACTTCATCGGGGACCACATAATGAAAGGAGACATAGAACTCCATTTCATCCCACCGAATATCAATGGTTGATATCTTTACAAACCCTGGATGAACCTACCTTGAGATGAAAAAGTGAATTGGGAATGCTTGACATTGAAAGTCATGCATCCGAAACCAATCTCGAGAAGTTCTCTCGAAATGGTTCTTCCTCCCTGAACGAAACCCACAATAAAACCTCTCACCCAATGAGTAAGACTCATTCAGGGACCCCGACGATTAATATTGAGCATTGAATGAGTAATCGAATGATCCAAGTATCGCCATGAAATGTCCTAGGTTAGTAACTATGCTAATTTAATATAGGAATATATGTCTCTTTGTCTTATCACAACCATATCAAGGGTCCTCACAAACATACCTCATCCCCACTTGGCATTAAATGCCTTCTCTCACATGAAATATCTTATTGATATTTTATTATCGCAAAAGTGCACTTTTACTTGCATCAGAATCTATTCCTTGAAAATGGGATTTTACTACGGGTAGTGGAGTGGTGGTATTAAATGTGGAGATTCAAAACGTTTTCATAATCTGACTTTACAAATTCCCATTTATGCACATTTTACCCCTCTCATCACTCTATAAATACCTCTTCTAAACTAAACAAACACACACAAATTGTTTTCCGAACAAAACTCGTCGAAATTCTTTCTCAAACCCGTAAAAAATTTGTGTGTTCCCAAAACTCTTCAAACCTTCTTTGAAAACCATCTTTGTAAACATTTACAAAGTTTTCATCACAAACTTGAGAGATCTAAAACCATTTGATTGTTCTAGCTAAAATACCTTTTTATAAACCCCAAAATCTTTTTAATGGAAATGGCTAGAACACAATCTCTCCGCTTGCTTCTCGATGGGTAGGGATCTTACAAATGTTGAATTTAAAACAAACAATGTCATAGGTAATTTTGAATACCCACAAAATGTCCCACCTATAAAGACATAATGAAATTTTTGTTCAATTGTCCACCGAAAACGGCCTTTGTTCGATGTCCTCTATAATGTACCAAACCTCCTCGGGGAGTTTTGGGCAACAATTAAGGCCTTTGACCCGACACCTCTTTTGATGAGAACAACCTTAGACCACTCGGGGAATATCTCATCGATTCGGTCTTAACGGGGCAAAGCAATTCCCTTGGATTATTAAACGCTTTGCACCTCAACAGGTTAGACTACAACAAGGGAGTTTATGTCGCCCATCCCGAACCCTCCACAGTGAAGGATGGGTTAAAACAAATCGTTTTAGATCTAACTTTTTGGACAAGACCCCAATCACCAAGAGTTCATTTCCGTGGCTTGGAGGATTCTATTCACTTTTGTGATTTAGGTCCTCGGCTGGAACCACTCATCCACCGAATAAGTTAACTCTATTCATTGATGATGGCATATCGCTTGATGAATGGGGTCACTGTTTATTATAGAGGAGATCATTTACATGGATCTCTAACAAGTTACAGAGCAAAACTAGGACGAAATACGTTTCGTATCCTAGGTTTGTCTCTTGTGCTTGCAAGTGTTACCGGGTTCAAACTATCCTCGTGAAAAAAATTTTGTGCTTTACCCGGCATCCGAGCCAATCAAATTGTCAAAAGGACACATCCCTTGTCACAAATATTGAATTGACGGCCCATATGGTTCTTCGTAAACAACCGAGAGGAATCAATGTCTCCTAACCCCGCTCCTAAAAGAGAAAGGGAAGTCTCGATTGGGACTAAGACCAAACCCAAGTCTCGTGGCCTTGAGGCTTCAGAACACCGCCAAAAGGCAAAGAAAACCCAAGACCGATTTGCCACCCACGGAGACCAAGCAACATCCACCCAAGGGACAACGAAGGACACCGATAAATCACAATCGGTGCCCTTGGTCCAAACTACTACTCCCAAGATCCGGAGGAAACAAACAACCCATTTGGTAGGGGCGCTTCCACATCGCCCGGTGATGACATTAGCAAATCAAAGCCTTTGTCCGAGGGCACATTGAATGATCCCAAAGACTTAGACGGAACCAAACAACCCACCGATAGGGATATCACCTTCATCGACTCGCTAAAGGCACCGGAAAACCCATCGGTGTCTCGGGGTCTTAGGGGACAAAGACGCGGAAGGAAAGGAACAACCCGCCTATACGGAACCCAAAACCAATCGACTCCAGAGAAGGCATTGGAAATTCCCACCGAAGGTGTCGAGGGGTCAACGGGGACAAAGACTCGGAGGATTAATACCACCACCGATATGGAACCCATCACCAACCCCTTGTTGACTGCTGTCGATGTTATGGGATACTATTTTACGAAGATGAACTTGCCGACAGTGATGATGAAATATTATCGGCGGGGAAGAAGTGGGCCGAGGTTCAAATTGAACAAAGACCTCACCGATCCACAGAAGCATACCGCATCACCATTCCGACTGACAACAATGACTCACTCCTCTTCCTCCACCGATGAATTCAAAAATTTGATAATGTTCTTCCACTCACGGAGAGGCGGCTTGTTTAGTGGATCACCAAAGCTTCAAGGAAGCTATACTCCGGTCACCGACACATTGTGGGAACAACACACCGAGGTCGGTACCGTTATGCGATCTCGAAAGCCGAGGTACAAGCTTTCGAAAAGCGTTCATGAGCACAGGATCGATGTACGACACCCTTCACGCATGGATGACAACTTGGCCAACTTTCGGGAACCTTCGTGGTGTAGGAAGAAAGATAGATGAAATCGTGGAATTTGTCAAAGAATACCAGGTATACTCAACTCTAAAGTTTGAAGGCTACTTGAGGCTTACTTGAAACAATCCTCCACCTCACCGAATCGATCAAAATGCTCAAGTCTCGCAAATGTTCGTGGTCTTCAATCTTCATCCAATCTCTTCAAGCTACATTGGGCTCTGTGAATACTCAGTGGCAACTTTGGCTTAAGCATCTTCTTCCTTGGCACGGAATCTCGGACCCGAATGACCGCTTTGGAAGTATCTCGTAAATTTGGAAACTAAAGTCACCGGTATTCAAACAGATACTTGGATATCAAGGCAATGATCCTTTGAAATTTATCAGGCCTTCAAGGGTCAAGCTACTCGGTCCCCTCGGCACAAGACCAACTCTTGCCCTCACCGATGATCCCAGCGGTTGAGGGGAGAATATCTTGAAAAACTCCTCTTCACACCGAGGGGAGCCAACACCACCAATGTCCAAGCTCCAAAATCATCATCACCACCATCCCAGTAGCACCAATCTCATCAAGTACCACCAACATCTTCAACAACAACAACACCGACAAGAATCACACCAATAACAACAACAACACCCCTCGGTAGCAACATCATCTTCCTTAGGCCGGGACAAAGGAAAAGCATAATGGCGACACCTCCCGAGCCCGAGAAGATTCCCTTTAAGATCGGTAACATCGAGTACGTGCTCACACCACAACAACTAAGTTCATACCTTGCTAAGGAGGAAAGGAGAAAGAAACTTCTTCAAGAGGAAAGAAAGAGCGAGAAGCTTTGGTACAAGTAGTTGCCGAGAAGCCGAAAACATTGGAATAGATGCTAAGAAACTTGAAAAGGGTCAGCAGACGAAGTTCAAGGATGCTCAGAGCGGCAAAATGGGTGAAATGAAAAAGCAGTTGGAAGAAAAGAAGAAGAAAGTGAAGCCCTCGATGCAAAGCGTAATTGAGCATTACAAGCGGACAATGACAAGCGAAGGCTACGAAAAGATCACAGATGTCAAAATCATCCCGGATCCAAACCACGGCAATGAGCGTCTGCGGGGGTTGATAAAGACATTTCAAGTTCATGATCCTCTAAAATTCACCGACTTTGGGATCACCGAACTCGATGAACTCGGTCCAATAATAGAAAAGAAGCAAAATGCGGTGGTTAAGGAGTCAAGATGCTCAAGAAAAGATATGAAAGCGAGGATGCACCGGCTGGCTGGGATTCACCGCCTTATCGCACCTCAAGGATCTCAACCACAATCATCTACGGCAAAAGGAAGAGGTTGAGTTCCACCGAGATCAAAGTGCGGACTAGAATGCAACAGGAGCCGCCGAAGGTGTTAAGTTCAGTGAAGCTGTACGGTGATAGAAAAGCTGAAAGAGGGCTATTCTTTATTGATGTCTATGGAAACCCAGCATTCCAAAGGTGGAGTGATATCGATCAGCGGGGAGTGGCTACAATGCTCGGCTATATTCAGTGGCCTCTCAAATTGAGACTCACGCAAATGTCGGGTTCTGTCTTGACTTAAATGCCAAGATAAGAGACCATCCCGACAGGAAACACTCATCACCAAGAAAGTCAAGCTTGAAGCTTTGGAATCCATCCGGGTGACATCATTTTGAACTATCTTTGTACTAGTGATAGGAACTTTGTAATTTGATCAATAAACGATGTATGTTTTGTTAAAATATTCATGTTTCTTATTGTATTCATTAGTACATTGATGTAAGAAGAAGCCATTTGCTCACTTACATCGATCAAACACTTAGGCTATTTGTATATCCAAATAGGAGGAGGCTGTTGGGTTCGATAAATACCCGAACCCCTTAATCTAGGATTTGAATGAAAATAACCTAAGTGCTTGAACCGTTAAACACTAACAGCCCTTGAGTGCATAGTCTCTCAATGAGCCATCTTCGAGCCGCTCGATGAGACATAGAACAAGTCTCTCCACTCGATGAAGGCGGAACTTAAAGGGTGAAGGCGGAGTCAAGAAGAAGATGGTGGATTCAAGAAGTGATGACCATAACTTATCGAATCACTCAAACTCCTATCCAACTACAAACACTAAAGACAAATCAAATCAAGGCGAAGACTATGAAAACTAAAGAATGGGCGGACAAAATGGTTATGCTTGAAGCGATAAAGGCGGAGTACTTATCTTCAAGAAGTCAACCTTCCCTAAAAGGCTCGACATCGATATTGACATGAAGAAAGTGACTTGGTCCCTTTACCTAATATAGTCTTTTAAGCGAGACAAAATACATCGATATTTTGTCTTCGCAAATTGTCGATTTGTCATTTAGGAAGATTTAATTCTCATACTTGTATAAATAGCATAAGAGATGGAGTGAAAGGTTAAGCTTATGAATTGTAAAACACACATACACGCAGAAGCCATCTTTCAATCCTCCAAATACAACTTAATCCCGAGATAGCTCGGTGGGTACTTGTGGTTGTGCTCGGACTTAGCTTTGAGCTTAGAGAGGAGTTGCAAACACATTGTCATTTCAATCCCTAGTCTTGTTCAAGTACTAGGGTAACATATTCTTCTAATTCATTTCTAATAAGAATATGACGTTGAAAATTACTCTTGTATTTTATTTATATCTTTTCGGTCATTGATTCACTATTAGTTGTGTTTACTTTACTAAAACCATTTTATACAATAGTGAATAGGGAACAACACAATTCCTCATCGATCTCTTATGAAGCGTAGCTTCTTGTTTTATCGAATATAAAGAGTGACTAATAACATTCATGTTATTATCAATCTTTGATTAGTTCTTTCGAAACACATAACAAGAAATTTAAACCTACCCAAGACCATATAAGATCGAAGACGAATCTTAACCACATAAAAAAATGATTCTTGTATGTACTTGAATGAAAAGAATGATGACTTCTTGTTTGTGGGCTTCATGTGGATTAAAAGGATAAAGAAACAACTTGGGTATTTCTTTTCTTCGATAATCGATAGTCGATTGGTGTGTGTGTGTGTTTGGTTTGTGATTAGCTTCGTTTAGCGATTAACAAAGGACGACTTGTTTAAAGGAGTTGGATGAGATCTATTTCTCTTGATGGTTGCGTATATTTGAGATTAGAGATTATGAGATAATTAGGGTTGTGGTAGCTTTATATACTCTAATTATTAGGTTAAAGATTAACTTAGTTGGTGTTGGGGTAATATTGGGTTTTAGTCTTTTAATTGGACCGGGTATTACCAATTGGACTAGAATGGATATTTCATTTGTTTTATTGGGTTGAATTGCTACTCGAATGGTTTTGGGCTGCAAGTTACATGGATTGGGTGAAAAGGTTTTTTATCACACGTTATGGGTCTGGTGCTATATCATAAATGGGCTGAAAATTAATTATTCAAATGTATTTTCTAATACATAGTGATAATTTTGGTATAATATTTGGCGATAAAGAGTGGTATTTTGGTTATCATAAATGTTCACGGGATACATTTTTTTGACAAGATCGGGAAAAACCATTATCATAGTTCATTTTAAGCAAGTAACAAAGGCTAGATTTGGGCATTTAACCGCTAGATGTGACTACGGCGATAACCCATTATTATTTATTTGAGGTTGAAGTGAGATATCACAGTGCGTTTACTTAGTATCTTGAAGATATCGGGGTTGGTTGGATGCATGATTCTTTGAGATCCTTATGCGAGCTTTTAACCGTTATGAATGACAAATACTTGAGTTGTCTAGTTATACTTGATGTAAAGAGTTACGTTGTTGTGCTCACACATATAGCTATCACTTTAAAGGAGTTCTGTTGTAGTGCTCAAGTGTCACAAAAAGTCGTGGATAATTCGAGAGAAGTTCATATATAATAAAGATGGAAGGATGGGTATATGATTCTACTTTCATTGAAATTCTCGAGATTGGTTCTTCGTGGACATTAGTGCAGCGTAAGTCACAAGTTTGGGTTATTTTACTTGATCTCAAGTTCATCATATTGGGTTTTCTCCATCGTAGTCACTAAAGAGCCGTCATAATGATAATGGGGTCGGTAAAGAGTTAATGAGAGGAGTATAAATGAGTAGAAGTTTTATCACCGGTTGGTTCTCACGAAATATTTATGGTACTTTACACTTGTTCGATTAATTGGACATACGGTTATTGTCTCCAATTTCATCATCAACATACGTAGTGTATGTTTCGATTCATTGAAAACATCGGGGAAGAGAGTATGTGTCATGTGCTTTTCTTGCCTTCTTTGCGAAACCCTTTCCTTCATGAATTTATGCAATCGGGGAAGAAATGAGGCGATCCGTGGTTCAAGCGTCTTACTTGGTGTTATCGTCTCAACTTTCACGGGGTTATTTTGTGTAGTTACCTACATATGATATTTTACCGCATTATGATGCCTCACACACGGTCATTTTATCGAGTGTTTGCATATTCACGGTGATTATTATTCTAATAGACCGCAACAATCGGGGAAGTTATATTACTTCATCTTTCGTGGTTTGTTTGGTGTGAGCGTCTACATACGTGAGAAGATTTTGTTGATTTATTGCATGTTACCCCAAACGGATTTTCCGCATTGTGTATAAGCGTGATTACGTGACTAGACAAATTTTCCTAGTGTGGTTTCTTGCTCATCTACAAATTCCCGCGCATCTGGAAACTTCAAAGTTAGAAGACATGTCTACTACATCAAAGTTTCGAATCTGTGAAGACGGTTGTCGGTTTGGGAGGAAGGCGATTCAAAACTTTGCCAAAAGAAGTGTACGGAGAACTCGCTAAAGACATGCAACATGAATTGGGGAAGTTAATCCGGTTCATGCATATTACATCATTTTCCTACAAGTGAAGAAAAAGCTCTCAAGTCGAAGTACAAGATGAAGACAAAGAGTGTCGATTGTTGTCATCCTCAACATTTGAAGAGCTTATGAAGACCTTTCTTTATTTGTTTTGTACTTGTAGGAAATGTTTTAAGTAATCCCTTATGTCGTCCCATTGGGGAAGATTGTTGGGATCGCTCTAACACGTATATTGAGCGACATTTACGGGATTACATTATCTATCTTATTTAGCGAAACACATGGACTAGTTATGTCATATTGTAATAGTTATGTTTGTGTTAGGCTATATATACCCTTCCATACTTCCATGGAGGGTGAGACTCTTTGTGTATTTTCCTTTTCATTATCAATAAACACAAGTTTTTCCTTCTCTCTTTACTTCATCTCTCTAACAAAGAAGATGGTATTCTACCATCATCCCGACCTCCGAATCACCAAGTTCAACCTATATACAATCCTAACATAGTCACCACCATCCGGCGAAAATCACTAACACAATCGTCATTCCAATGAAAAGTGGATTTGGATGCCGCGAGGAGATCGATGAAGGTTTATGAAAAACATGGGTATCCGGTTCTTATATTAAAAGTGGCAAATCGGTGTGTTTTTGTATGTTTATAACGAACATAATGGCAATTGCAACAATATAATTAATATAAATTACTTAAATGGATTACCATACACTAATAATTTTTTATGTTTGATTGTTAACTTGGATTTTGATAACATACATGCATTAGGCTATGCGAGAATGATAAGGTTTTCGCTCGGTCGACCGATTGGTCATTCAAGCTTGATCCATTGCGATGCTTTGGTCCAGCTCGGTCACCAAAAGACAAATCGCAAGACTTGGTCGAATTTTGACCGAGTGTTTACTCACAAAAACAAACACATTTGTTACTTTTAATACAAAATCAAAAATAAATAAATAAGAAAGTTGTACATGGATACTAGGTCGTCTTAAGGTCGTCGGAGAGAGAAAGGCGATATGGCGGGAAAATCAAGGTCATGATAGGTCATGATTGTGCATAGCCTTAAAAACGAATGATTCCCCGCTTGCTTAAATATTAGTCCTAGAATTCAATACTTTATGCTAGTGTGTGCATGTTCATATCAACTAAGCGTGTGTTGGGTGAGCACGGTTTAAAAATCGATGGGTGACCAAAATTGAACGGACCAAAACAAATTTTGCCCAAAACACCGAACGAGGACGGATCAAAATGTTCGGTCTATGTGCGGATTGGTTCTGTCCGGTCTAACAAAGCATATTGGCGGCTTTGTGTATGACCAAACCGGATCAAGACCGAATATGATAAAAAATATGGATCGAGGACCGGACCGAAATATGTTCGATCCATCCGGTCGGTCTAATTTGGTCGGTTTCTCAATTCGGTCCGGTTCGCGGTCTATTTTTCTCATCTAATTGTGTGTGAGATATGAAGATGGATATAGAGGAAAGAACCAAATTACCCTTAAAGATAGTATATAATGAGATTTTACATAGTAGTGAAAGCATAATTAGTTATTTGAGATAGTATATAAAGTATTTTCGGTGTTTACCCTATATAATTAAACCCATTACATGCTATAAGATAACTTGAAAAGTAGGTTGCACGGATCATCCTTGTAACTAGTGGTCTAGTGTTGACTTAAATCTATCATCGTTTGGCCTTTCTCCGATGCGGATAGAACCTAACTCGAAAATCTTAAAAATCATAATACTTAGCTCTAATAGCCTTACATTTTCAATGGCAAACCCCTCATGTGCGGGGTATTTTTAGAATAAAATAAAGTTATATCTTTATTGTAATCGTGGCAATGTCGTACTAGTTGTACAATAACTTACACCTATTGCATGGGTGGAAGGTTGAAAAGACATGTTAGGTATCATTATATATTACAAATAATGATGCAATGTATTAATCAATGTATCCTTAAAAGTCTACATATACACCTATACAATAATATCGACTTTTTCACAAATCAAGCTTGAAACATAAACATGATTTATTTTTTGCAATGGTTTATATCTTAACCACAATTTAGTTCCATGCATAAGTTCAATGAAAATCCACCATACACAAAGGTTAACATCGAGTTCAAGTTCTACACAAGTATTGAATGTGGAAAAATGAGGAGAAAGACCCGATGAACACCATGAATCTGGTCTCTTGTATTTTACTTCCCAATCTCATGAAAGATCAACCTATGGCAAAGAGAAATTACTCACTGGGGGTTGGAGTATTGAATTTTATCAATGATAAGTAACAAACAATGTCACGAGCGTGTCACAAAATATATATTTTTAGAACTTGTCTTGTATTTGTATTTAAACAACTTGAGTGTTATAAATGTATTTTCCTTAATTATTCAATGTTGAAAAAGTTTTGTTGATAACTATTGGGAAAATCAACTACAATTAAATTCATCCCGAAATCAATGTCGCAATAAATAATATCGTAAATAAGTGGAATCTTAATGGATACCATATCCCTTACCCATACTATATTTGACTCAACTCGGATCTATATAAATAAAGTCCAACAAATTCTTTTAGCACCGATTAAAAATACAAAAGAAAAGAAAATATGTCTTCAAACTCTTCACAAAAGCAACATGATTCAACAAACACATTGTATGAAAACGATCCGTTTCACTCCTTGAACTCACGAAAACATCGTTCGTTATTTTTAGCGTCTTTAAACGATCACAAAATAAAGCGAAGTTGCTTATGGAGGAAGTCAAACGTCTACATCAGGAGATCAAGGAGAAGCAAAACTTGTTGTACTATTGTTAGAAAATCTCCAATTTAATGTATTTTTGCTTTTTATACATACAATTTTGTTGTTGTGTTTGTTTTCTCCGATTTAATAAAAAGTATTGAATAATCTTTGGAATTACATTGTTTACGTGCTTTAGCAATTCCATCAAATTTTTTAATTTGTGTTATTAGTAATTCGACCCACATATCTTATTATTGGTAAAATTTAGGTGATTTAAATCATAAACCTCTATTTTAACTTATTCGCAACTCATTTGTATGTAACGACAAACATATTCATTGAGAAAAGTAACACCGATCGATCGTTATATAAGTACGTCATGTGTATCGAATTCGCATTGTGTTTGTAATATAATCACATTTGATCACATTTTTCTTTTGGGCTTGAAAAGATATTCAAGATGAAAAGGATTAGATTTAGTAACTAATGAGTAGTGCAGAAGCTACAAACGTGTGATAGTTAGATGTCGACATTTAATAGACAAAATATATGTAATTAATACACAATGCTAGGAGTAATTTTGGCATTTAGAAAAAGTCATAGTTTTAGCAATATATTATAAAAGTGAGACAAGTTAGAAATAAGTATTATTTTAGGTGTTATAAATGAAAATTTCCTTATATCATAGGTAGAGATTGTTTTATATAACATGAAAATGTTGTAGACGTGAAATTAACCATTTTAAAAGTTTTCAAATTTGTTAATATATATAATTGTAGACGGATTGAATATTGTTGTTGTATGTTTGTAACTTTTAAAAGTTTTCAAATTAATGTTTTATTAATACATAGTTGTAGAT
>CM040241.1:189015619-189044258 GCA_022545495.1 Chrysanthemum lavandulifolium | reverse complement strand
TGAATCTTCTACATCTCATTCGATGATAATCAAATGGATCCCGTAGTTATATTTGACGATCAAGATAACCTTATGGTTAATATTGATAATCAAGTTGACTCTGTGGTCATATTTGAGGATCTAAATAATGATCATGTTGAAATTCAAGTTGAACAAGCTGAACATTTGTCTAATCCAGATCTTGAGCTCATGACCAACTTAATTAAGACCACCCAATCTCAACTGGAAAAGTGCAATGACATCAATAAGAAATTGCAAGATAAAATTGCACTGTTGACTAAGGATAATGAATGCTATAAGTTTCAACTCAACATTTTTTAAACTAAAGAGAAACGTGAAAAAGGTTTTGAAGTCGCATTTGCTAAATCTTACCAAAATGAAAAATCTTTGGAAAAACAGATCTGTGATCTAGTTGCATCCAAAAATGCTTTGTTGTCTCAAATAGAACAATTGAAATATGATCATAAACAACAACTTAACGCCTCACTTGAAACTCAAAAAGCCAAGTCCGAGTTGTTAACTTGTCAAAAACAGTTTTGTGAGTACAAAAGCATTCAAGAAAACAAATAGATGACTATCTTGAGGAAATTGTTGACTTACAAAACAAAATTAAAGAGTTTCAAATGTTGTTTACAAACATGGTGAGACAATCACAACAATTCAAAAGTTTTCCTTTAAACCAAATCTGATGGATATGGACCAAATCTTGCGATTCTGTACTACGTTTTCACATAGAATTGATGACTCCATTATGAGTGTTGTTGAATATAATCGTATGGAAGAATTAGATGCGTAGGATCGATATATTTATTGTGTTGATGATTCGGTGGTCTTGGATGATCAAAATACATGTTATCCATTAGAGAGAGAAAGTAGAGAGAGGAATTTTCTTGGTAGAGACTTGTAGAATAAAATATTGAAAGGTTAGATTGAAAGCTCCACCCTTCCATGGATGGAAGGGTATTTATAGTTACAACATACACAACCTCCTATCGGCCTGGATCGTGCATACAGTGGGTAAAGACCGTCCTTCCTCCACGGTGTTACAATAAACTAAACTACGCTACAAACTAACTAATTAACTACTTAACAACGTAAATAACGACAAGTCTACGAGCTAACATATGCTAGACCATAATTGGGGTGACCGACACTTTAACATGGAATTTCCAATTCCTAACAATCTCCCCCTAAGGGAGGTCACCCCATGAAATACATTTTGCATCCTAGCATTCTATCTTTGACTTCGTTCTTGAGCTCGTAGACTTGAATTCTTCAATTCCGCAATCTTTGTGCTTTAGTAGCGATTCTTCAAAGTCCGCATTGATTTGTACTTTTAAGTGGAGGCCTTTGAACGATCCACATCTTTGATGATCTTGAGCTTTCATTGAGATCATCACCACAAGAAATCTCTTTGGATCATCCATAGTTGTGTTGCCATCATGTGAAGTTGTGACTTTCGGACCGACATGCTCACACTTTTGAATCATGACATCTTTCCATCGAGTAGCGGAAGCTTTATTGGTTCATGATATTTGCAGCATCGTAGCGAAGCATAGTATAAAATATCGAGCCGGGTTCTGTAGATATGCACCAGTCATGATTTCTTCAATTAAGTGTGGATCGCCGTGAGCATGCGGCTTTGGATTGACTCCTCAATTCGATCATCCGCAACCGTCAAATGTACCGCAAAAGCAACGATTAGCAATAAAACACACGAAAGTGTCTTTGATCACTTCGTTGAATTGAGGTACACGCCCACGGTTCCCGTTGATCGATACAAATCTTGCACGTGATCGGTATAATTCCTAAGAATCTCCTTGACGGGGTTTCGCAATGTTGTTCTAGCGTTCTCAAACCGAACGTCTCAAAGAAGACAACACGAAGTGAGTGAACCAAAGAAATTGAGATTCATTGATTGATAAAAATGATTTGAAAACAATCGCGTATTGCTTAGAAGAAAGAGTTTTGCAATACGACGAAGGTTTATGAGAAAGATCAATTTTCAATCATAAATACTTTGAAAACAAAATGCACAATCGAAGTGCTAGAAAAGATTTTTTCGCCCAACGACCGGTTTTCAAAGGTATCCGTTTTTTCTCGACAAGGTTGATTCAAAGGAATCGCGGTTTTATCACAAGCTTGATCTTAGAGAAGATCTCACATGTTACCCACCAAGAGCTTGTTTGATTTGGCTCTAGAAGGATTTCAATACTTTTACGAGATGATCGAACTTGTTAATACAAATACAAATAAGCCGTAAAACGTTTATTTATATTTTACGATCTTCTAATGTTTTGTCGATAACAAACGTAAAATCATATTAAAGAAACAAATAAAATACGTAAATGGTTTGAACTAATAGTTTCTAACATATTCACATTTTCACATAAAACACTAAAACAAGTATAAGTGATTTTATGATTTAGTATTACATATGTACAACAACTAGTGTTTACATATTTGGGTAAATATACACATAACTAGTATGTAGTATATTGGGTAATATAAATGGGTAGAAACTTAAGTATTTGACCCATTGACCAAATACATTGAATGTAGTTGGGTAAAACAAGTATATACTAAATGGGTAAAACTAGCAAATGGTATTGACCCATAACCCATGGTTTTATATATACCACTTGACCAAGTTCATTGTATACTAGCAAATGGTATTGACCCATAGCCCATGGTTTTATATATACCACTTGACCAAGTTCATTGTATCCTTAAGATACATTGTATCTAGAAAGAAAACCATGGATCAACCCATAACCCATGACCCATAACCAAAAATACCCATGGGCAAGAGGAGCGTTCCACGGATCCCTAGCTTTGTGCTAGCGGATCCCAGTGGAAGGATCCGTGGGATCCGGGGAAACAGAGAAATTTTCCTATAAATAGTGAGCCATTTCTTTCCTTTTAGCTCATCCCTTTACACATACTTCCCCAAGTATTCTAACCCTCTAACCTCGGATCCAAGAGATCTATGTAGCTTTTCTCTTTTGTTTTGTGTGATCTTCTAGGTTCCTCTTAAAGGAAAGATCACCACATCTTGAAGACGCAAGCTCAAGTCCATGAGTTGCCATGCTTCATCATCATCAAGACAACAAAGGTTCTCTTGTTGATAGATCTACCTTTCTCCATAGATGTTGGGTTGAAGGCATTAGTGAAGAATGCCGAAAGTATCAAGATGAAAGCATTAGTGAAAGGTGCTCATCATCCGTGTCAAAGCATTAGTGAAGAATGCTAAAGGTGTCAAGGCGAAGGCATTAGTGAAGGGTGCCAAGCGTTGTGTCAAAGGCATTAGTGAAGGATGCCGATGAATCTAATCAAGTAGCATCGGGAAGAATGCTTAGGTCGTATAATTGATGAGGTGCATCGTTATACTTATAAGTAGTTGTTTATTTCAAGGATGGTGATATCCTTGATGATATTGTAACAAGGAGTAGATCTCCTTGATATTAGGTGTTGTGTTGTGAAGGGTAGTAGTTCCTCCATGGTAATGGAACTAGGTGCTAGCCTAGTACCTAATAAAGGGTAGGCGAGTTGTGATAGGATTAGTTCTCCTTGGTGTGAAAGAACTCGGTGGTTAGCCTAGCACCGTATAAAGGGTAGGCGACGTTGTGTTAGGTGTGGTTCGCCTTGGTGTGAAAGAACTCGGTATATAAAGGGTAGCTTTGTTACCCTTGGTGTGAAAAAGGTTAAGCGCTTTGTTGTGAAAAGGCTTCTCCGCCATAAGGAGTTGGTGTAGTGCTTACGAACTCTCGAGTAGGTGACTCGGGGAGTGGAGTAGGGCAAGGAAGGTGTCCTTGTAGCCGAACCACTATAAATACTTGTGTCGTGGTGATGTGCTTCTTACTCTTTATCTTTCATTACAAGTTTATATATCTATCTATCAACGTCCAACATAAACAACCAAATAGATTGACATAAGTCGATCTAAATATTTAAAAGGATGTTTTAAATTGGTAAAACTATTCAACCCCCCCTTCTAGTTTTCCACAATTGGTATCAGAGCTTCGTTACCAAGTTTTTTTTTGTATATTGTACTTTGAAAACTTGATACGATCCGTGTATGTTTGAAAACTACAAAGAAGAATTTCTTAAAACAAAAGTCATGTTTTATAAATCATCATATGTTGGATAGTGATAGATCATTCTAACATTTTCCTTTGAGAAGTCTTCATACTAGGATTTGGGTATCTTAGAAGATCATGAAGTATTTCGCGTTATGGTTTCTAAAACCATAAAAGGGAATATAGCAAAGGATTGGGGTATCTTAGAAGATCATGAAGTATTTCGCGTCTATGGTTTCTAAAACCATAAAAGGGGATATAACAAAGGTATGTTTTCTTAGTTACATTTTTTTCAAAACGTGCTAAATTGCTTGTGGACAAAATGGTGATATATGCTTCTATCTTATGATAAGCATAATATGAAAAGTGTTTTAGTGATTTTTTTCTTTGAAGTTTTGTTGTTAGATATCTTGTTAATCAAGCTTGAATAAAGGTAAAATGGGTAATATAACTTCACTAAAAAGTCTACAAAGACTAAACCTTTTAAATCGGGTCAAAACGTACATTTTGTAATTCTTTGTCGATCCGCGGATCCTCAGTTACACCGACGGATCCTCAAGCAAGGGATCCGTGGGATCCGTAGAGTACTGAAGACAGTTTTTCGAATTTCAAAAATTCATAACTTTTAACCGTAAGTCGTTAGAAGTCGTGCCACCTATCGCTTTAAAGGTATTTGAGTCTACTTTCATTTAAAAATGATTTCATAAACTGATTCAAAACAATAATTTACAGAATCATTGATTAATAATAGAAAGTCATTTTCGGTCATAACTTTTGCACAAACTTTTGATCTTATTGGAGACGGATGTTTTCGCTTTTGAATAACAATGTGTCCTCTATTGAAATTAAGGTTTTGATCATATTTATAAATATAAAATAAACTAATCAAGCTTGGTATACATGTTTATATTTAACACAAAGCGATGAAAAGAACTTTCGTATGCTATGCTAAATGATAAATTGTCTTCTTTGCATTACTTGATTATTTGCTTATCTCAAATAGCTTTTGTGCTTGTTTGATTGAATAGCATATGTGGTTTCCTTACCTTGCTATTCATTCTCTTGTTTGTCGATTTAGTAATATTCTACTAATCAATGTGCTATTTGAAGGAGTGTTTGGGATAACATCTAGTTGTGTCGAAAATGTTAGTTTAGACACTTAAATAAGTCATATAGGTTGAAAATGTTTTATGTGCTTATATGATTTCTTTTGTTCTTGTATCATTTTCTAAAACAACAAGAATGTACATCGGATCATAACCTACACTTGTGTTGATGATGTACTCTCCCATTTTCCTTTTCATGATCGCTTTCCAAGCTTCTTAGTAGGATTGACAACTTGATTATTTCATCGATATACTCAAGTAAATTATTTTGCAACGCAAATATAATTGTTCATATCCGAAAGTCCAAACTCAAAGCTTTCCAACAACATATGTTGAACTAGCTCATCCAACCATTTTTGTTGTTTACCATATGGACAACTTTTAAACTTATTTTTAACATGACGCCTTCGTCACCTTAGTTGTCTCAAGTATAATATTAAACGAAGCAAAGTATCATCATTATTACTCTTGATAGGCCATTGTAGGAATATAAATTTTCCTAACTTGAGAATGAATCTTGGAGAACTTGTGGCACTAGAAACTCAATTTGACCTAACGGTTGAATTGCTTCCTTGATAGAAGTTGGGTATGTGGAATCACCGTAAAAATGGTCGTGTTTAGCCGTAATTGAGCACCACTAGTAATAGTCTCATATTCATTCTCTCACTTGGGAATCTATACTCCCATGTTTCCTAAAGTAAGTTTACAATGGAAATACTTTGCGTTGTCTTAGGATTACTAATCAACCAAGTTGTAAAATTGATTTTTCGTTTAATTAATCACAACCACTTGCCTCATCAAGCGATTATCTTGCTTTGATCGAGAAGAGCTACATGACTTCATGGACGAAGTTCATTGTATGCTAATCACCATCCATAATGACTATACATAGTTCATTGCTTCCGTTGGCCAAAACAACCCTATTGTCTTGAACACCATCATCTACTCTGCACGCCATTGTTAATACAAACAATTTACTAATCTAGATCGTAAATATGTTTTGAGTTTCTTGAATAGTGCTTGTTAAGTTTGATAAGCCTCTTTGTTATTTGTGAGCTCGATCACATTTGATATCTTAGTGTTAGAACCTCTTTAAATAAACCTATGGATATAATGCATTGTCAAAATCATTGCATACCTTTAGTAAAGGTTCGCTCTAGCGGATGGACGGATCCCAAATGTTGTACTAAGCGGATCCCTACACCTAGGGAACCGTGGGATCCGCAAGAAAAGCAATGCAATTGCAAGCATTGTATCTCAAACACATCCTTAGAACACCTTACACTAAGCTAAACATAGTGTCTTAAGGCGATTAAGTCCTTATCAAGATAGGTTGATCCTTCCTACACATAACTCACCTAGATCACACTCTAAAACACTTATAGATCCACCGTTTCATTTTAATCCATTACTCTTCCGCTCTCAAAACTCACACTTCATTTTTGATTGATCCTCACATCTAGTCTTAGAAATCCTTCGATTATAGCTAAGATTGATCATAAATCATCCTCACCACAAAATTGATCAAAGTTGATCAATTCCTAGTTTTCCATCTCAAAACCTTTAGGATATTTTCCAAAACATAATCCTAAGTCACAACCTGATCTCTAGGATCATTTAGCTTCAATTGACACTCTCATCTTTAGTGTCATCCTTGCTCATCCATTGGTACTCTTGAAAGTTCCAAATCCTTCCATAAATAACAATCATTAGCTACATCACCCATTACTTTCAAGTACTCAAGCATCCCTTCATTTAAAACACTTAGGAGGACTGAAACACTCAAGATGATATAGGTCTTAGATCTTAGAAACATCATTTCCACTCTTTCATAGTCTGAGAGAGGCGGATCCCTAGGATTAGCCTAGACGGATCCCTCCGAGGAGGAACCGTGGGATGCGGATGACAGTATAGGTCAAATCTTGCTAAAACAATCATTTCAACTCATCTTTCTAACTCATACACTCCATCTCATCTTAAATGAGTTCCTAGATCAGTACAAACTCTGAAGTTGACTCTTGTGCATGATAATCATCACATTCCAAAGGATATTAGAAGCTTAAGTCTTGAATGCACTTGCCAAATCCTTCCCTTTATAAGTCATCTTGTTAGAATCCCTTAGTCATCAAACACAACATAATTCTCAGCATTTAGAAACCTTTTCCTTAGTCATTTCATCATGAGGAAAGCTCCTAGTGCTAACTCATCCACCCAAGAACCACCCAAGAAACTTGCTCGTGTTGTACACGAAATTTCCTCAACCGAATCATCTCGGTTAAACCCACAAATGCTAGGATTTCCATCCACGAATCATCACCGTAAGAGATAATAGTGCTAGAATCCCACCTCAACAAACCCAATCAACAATTGCCAATAGAACCGCAATAATTAGCATTAAACCTCTTAGGTTAGAAAAGGGATCATCGAGCTCTAAACCAAGCGTACCTAGTTCTAGCAAACCGTCTAAACCTTCATTCCTAGAGCATGGACTACACTCCTTTACCAAGCCTCTCTCTATTCATTAGAGCATTCACCACCGAGAACTTCCCATTCACCAACCTTCTCGTTAAAATAGGAACCACCTACATCACCAACTAGTCCATCGTTGGAAACAAGGAACCACCAAGGACTTGATCATATGGAGGAATTTCCATTACCACCACTCTCATTCCTAGTAGAACCTCATCCTAAATTACTCAATGTACCTCCACCATCATTTGTAGAACCTCCTCAAAACATCATGTTCCTAATCAAGACAATAATTGCTCTAATTGTCTAATCACCCAAGGACTTGTTCAAGAAGTACGAAATGAGTTGCATTTCATGTTTAATCATCTTCTTGAAAGATTGGACCAAATCAACAAGTCTACTCATCCCTAGACTCAAGCACATTGTTGCTTCTTAAGCTTTGGTCACTTATTAGTATTAATAGAATATGGCTAAATCATTCTCTTAGTTTTTAGAGATTTGTTGATCATCTCTTATGTTTTATTGAATGATAGTTTACTTGCCATATTGCATTGGGTATATGTTTGTTGGTTGAATACATATCTCATTTTGATGTTAACATTACTTGTTACATCACCTTTCTTTAATTTCATCGACTATACGGATCCTCAAAATTGCCTAGACGGATCCCTACTAGGACGGAACCGTGGGATCCGTGAGAGAGAAAACTATTTTTCTACTAACTTGGATCACATATGCAGGAAATTGTGCATTATACTTGTTTTCTAACCTTTGTTTTGTAGTTATTCAATCTACACTTGAAGCATTTGACACCCTAAAGCTAGGGGGAGCTTTGTGTCAAAACAATACATTGCAAATTATTTGCAATATTAGGATTACATTTCAAGACATCCCTTTGCAAAATTGCAATCATCAAGGGGGAGCACACTCGTCACTTAGACGAAATATTTTGCAAACTTAGTTTCTAACAAAGTAGCTTAGTATTACTTTCTTGGCGCCTTACATAGGGATGGACTCGTCAAGGGGAGTAAAAGACGAGATCCGTTCCGTTACTTGCTCTATATTTTTCCTTTCACATGTTTTTCCTAAAAACAATGTGTTAGTTTCCTTCAAGCTCTTTTGTTTCGACAAAAGGGGAGAAGAAAGTAAAACTACAAATTCAAACTTTTACAATTTTAGCTTTTCCTTAAAATAATTTTATGTTTTGTCATCAACAAAAAGGGGGAGATTGTTAATACAAATAAGCCGTAAAAACGTTTATTTATATTTTACGATCTTCTAATGTTTTGTCGATAACAAACGTAAAATCATATTAACGAAACAAATAAAATACGTAAATGGTTTGAACTAATAGTTTCTAACATATTCACATTTTCACATAAAACACTAAAACAAGTATAAGTGATTTTATGATTTAGTATTACATATGTACAACAACTAGTGTTTACATATTTGGGTAAATATACACATAACTAGTATGTAGTATATTGGGTAATATAAATGGGTAGAAACTTAAGTATTTGACCCATTGACCAAATACATTGAATGTAGTTGGGTAAAACAAGTATATACTAAATGGGTAAAACTAGCAAATGGTATTGACCCATAACCCATGGTTTTATATATACCACTTGACCAAGTTCATTGTATACTAGCAAATGGTATTGACCCATAGCCCATGGTTTTATATATACCACTTGACCAAGTTCATTGTATCCTTAAGATACATTGTATCTAGAAAGAAAACCATGGATCAACCCATAACCCATGACCCATAACCAAAAATACCCATGGGCAAAAGGGCGTTCCACGGATCCCTAGCTTTGTGCTTGCGGATCCCAAGTGGAAGGGATCCGTGGGATCCGGGAAACAGTGAGAAATTTTCCTATAAATAGTGAGCCATTTCTTTCCTTTTAGCTCATCCCTTTACACATACTTCCCCAAGTATTCTAACCTCTAACCTCGGATCCAAGAGATCTATGTAGCTTTTCTCTTTTTTTTAGTGTGATCTTCTAGGTTCCTCTTAAAGGAAAGATCACCACATCTTGAAGACATGCAAGCTCAAGTCCATGAGTTGCCATGCTTCGTCATCATCAAGACAACAAAGGTTCTCTTGTTGATAGATCTACCTTTCTCCATAGATGTTGGGTTGAAGGCATTAGTGAAGAATGCCGAAAGTATCAAGATGAAAGCATTAGTGAAAGGTGCTCATCATCCGTGTCAAAGCATTAGTGAAGAATGCTAAAGGTGTCAAGACGAAGGCATTATTGAAGGGTGCCAGCGTTGTGTCAAAGGCATTAGTGAAGGATGCCGATGAATCTAATCAAGTAGCATTTGGGAAGAATGCTTAGGTCGTATAATTGATGAGGTGCATCGTTATACTTATAAGTAGTTGTTTATTTCAAGGATGGTGATATCCTTGATGATATTGTAACAAGGAGTAGATCTCCTTGATATTAGGTGTTGTGTTGTGAAGGGTAGTAGTTCCTCCATGGTAATGGAACTAGGTGCTAGCCTAGTACCTAATAAAGGGTAGGCGACGTTGTGATAGGATTAGTTCTCCTTGGTGTGAAAGAACTCGGTGGTTAGCCTAGCACCGTATAAAGGGTAGGCGACGTTGTGTTAGGTGTGGTTCTCCTTGGTGTGAAAGCCTCGGTGTGAAAGAACTGCGTTATGTTAGATTTGTTCGCCTTGGTGTGAAAAAGGTTAAGCTTTGTACCGGAAAAGGTTAAGCGAAGGGCTTCTCCGCCATAAGGAGTTGGTGTAGTGCTTACGAACTCTCGAGTAGGTGACTCGGGGAGTGGAGTAGGGCAATGAAGGTGTCCTTGTAGCCGAACCACTATAAATACTTGTGTCGTGGTGATGTGCTTCTTACTCTTTATCTTTCATTACAAGTTTATATATCTATCTATCAACGTCCAACATAAACAACCAAATAGATTGACATAAGTCGATCTAAATATTTAAAAGGATGTTTTAAATTGGTAAAACTATTCAACCCTCCTTCTAGTTTTCCACACGTACTTTTGTGGGTTGTCACAAGCTTGATCTTATGAAAGATCTCACATGTCACCCACCAAGAGCTTGTTTGATGTTGGCTCTAGAAGGATTTCCATCTTCATCGTGAATATTTTTACATATCACTCGGATGTTACGGAAATATCATAAGGATAATTCTTAATATATTCTTACTTTCCACATTGTGTGAAACAGAAGTCTTCATTAATTTAGTGTCCTAATGAGATATTGTGGATGATCTCTTGGCTCTAGACTCAATCGTGCACATTTGGTTCCTATGCTTGGGAGACTAGGGAGAGGGTCTCTTCTTCAATATCAACAATCTCTAAGAGAAAGTCGATAGATTATGTCGGTTCCCGTGAGAATGAAACAAGCCCTTTTAAGAGGAACTTGAGTAGCTTGGGAAGTTTAGTGCGATCGTCACTTGGGTCCATGACGTCTTGTCTTCAATACCAGTGTTACCTTAGTAACAACCAAGTAGCATATGTATTGAACCCGGTTCTTCGCCTAAGGTTGAATTATTGGAGGCTATTTCTTTTCACCCTTTTCACATTAATTTCTTTTCATTCTTCAACCCTTGATTGCTTACGAGACTTCATAACTAGAACCTTGTTGGGTTTATTCCATTACTAGCTCTGTCTCGGTTGCACTCTTCCCATATTCTCATTTTCTCCTTTTTCATCATACCTAAGGACTCTACACTATCTAGTGGATTGTCCTGGGTAGATCCCTCCGGTTCAGCGGGATCGTGGGAACAAATACCTAACCTAACCATCCTTATAACACCATGCATAAAGTAAATTGGTCGGTCTTTTGGTATTGTTCATTCCTTCCTTGAAACCAATTGAAAAATCATTTGGAAAAACAATCAAGGTACTTGTGATACGAGATCAAAGCATTTTGTACCTTAATAGTTTTGATCATTTAGAAAACCTCCCCCTCAACACGTGCATATGATTTAGAAATTGTTTAGCACATGGAGGCAAGAGGACTTTGACATATTTTCTTTGATCACAATTTTCATAGAAAAAGCCATTTGATTTTCTTTGGTAAATTCTCCCCCTCAATATGTGCATAGGATATTTGAAATCATTTTATCACATAGAGGAAAGAGTTCTTTTGAAGCACATCCACGATAACAAAAGCCATTAAGAAACCATTTGCTCCCAATCAATATGTGCTTCGATTTAAAAGCTTTTGTAAAGCGTTATGCTCCTCACATATGAGAGAGAACTTGCACACAATTGAATCAAATCGATCATCTTTATCAAATTTCATTATTAAATCACAAATTCTCCCCGATCAAAATATCAAACCCTTTGAGATTTTGGATCCCAAGTGATTTAATAAGGTTTATAAAACATGGGAGAATATGTGGCCGGTTTAAATACTCATCATGTTTTGGATAAATGCTCCCCTCAACATGTGCATTATGTATTAGAAATCGTTTGGCACATGGAGGCGGAGTGCCTTTAAAGGACTAAAACCAATTCCATTTAAACAAATTTGAGATTTAAATCACGATCTCTCCCCGATCAAAATTTCAAACCATTTGAGATTTGTGATCCCAATGATTTAAATCATTTAGAAAATTTTAGGGGAAAGATGTGGCAAGATTTAATTTTGAAAATGACATATAAGGACCATTTTAGACATTAAAGATTGTTAGTGTCGTATGATTGTTTTAAGAGATCTTTAAGTAAAATAAAACAATTTCACAATCAAACAAGAACATAAAAATTTCATTTTGACAGATCTTTGAGTTTTAAAGAAAACCATACCATGACATAACATTAAATCTTTAGATCACCACTTATTATTGTACAAACGGAACTTTTATGAAGAAATATCGTTTGAAAATATTTTATTTTAAATCACTCTCCCCTCAATCGATGACCGTAGTCGATGATTGAGTGACTTAAGTTTTGATAAAATGAAGTCCGGTGATTTTCAAAATTTAGTCCAATTTATTTTCAAAACAATATTTTCCATTTTCAAAACAATTTTATCAAAATTGTTTAAAAATGGTATCATTCATGGTATCCTGCACAAGATCGTTAGGTGGTTGAGAAGCTTTTGTTGTTGTTGTTGTTGGGCTTAGAAGAAAACCGTCTGCAGATGCGGTGAGACTTCTTCGTTGCATTTTGAATGCCAACCGAGGTCAAATTAAGCTCCGTTTCTTCAATCACTTAGAAGAAAACCATCTGCTGATGCAGTGAGACCTCTTACGTTGCATTTATGCCAACTCTCCATTGAAGTCCAATTAAGCTCCGTTTCTTCATTTGTCAACCAAGATATAGTTACCCTTTCCTTTCGGCATCCAATCATCTTCAATTGTGGGATCCGGATCGGGAACATTCTTATATACCAATATACCTGCATACGTTAGTGAACACACATACAGATATATGGTGGTCGACATCACCCAAACAGCAATCGACTAATAAAAGTCAATTCAACATATCAATCAGTTCATATAAGGTATGGGAATTATGTGTTTATCAAACTCTAATCATCTAATCCTAACAATCATATCCTAGGCACCTAGTCCTTCAACATAGGTTAACATCATTTTGATTAAGCATATTAGGATAATTAAGAAAGTCCGTTAGATGATATAGATTTGAAAACATTCTCCCCTCAATCAATGACTTATTTTATGAAAAGTTTAAAAGCTGAAGTCATTGATTGAGTTTTCAATTTTAACGAAAACTCGAAAGTGATTGATTTCAAGCAACTCATTTACCACCATTTTGAAAACAACAAATATTTTTACGAAGAATTTTAGGCGGAAAAACATTTGTGTAGGAACAATGATCCTTCAACATACTTTCCTCATTTAGTTTTAAGGATAAGTGCACGAAATATTTGAAAAAAGGGTTTAGCGTAACACTTTCCTTTCTTGAAGAGTGGTTGCTATCGAAATAATAGCAAGCCATAGTTTAAGCACGGGTTACGATCGAGTAATCGTAAGCCATAGTTTGAGACATGTTTTGAAAGAATATTTACACCTCCTGCTCGAACTTCATCTATGGTCCCGTGCCATTATTGAATGACATTTCTAAGACCGTAGATGTTATCGATACCGAAGACATGTCTTGAGAAAACATATTTTGGTCTTTTTGAAATTTTCTATTTTTATGGGTTTTGTGATGGTTTTATATTTTTCTATTTTCTTTTTGTAGATTTTCTATTTTTTTTGTATTTTGCTTTTTGATAGAATATATACAAAGATAGAGTAGATGATATAGTTTAAGAAGATGATGATCGAGTACCAAGATAAGGATATCGAGCACCCCGTTGTAGAAGATAGAAGTCATCATCCCTAAAACTTTCACCACCAAAGCTTCGAGGCTCTTGCATTGAAAAAGAAATTGAGCCATCCGAAAGTGAGACTTTGCGCTTCTCCCAAACCGAAAATCCTTTAGGTGAAAGCAGATTCAAAGCTTTCTTTCAAGCTTCTCTTAGCCAGTGCACAAGACACACACCATTCTCATCGATCTTCGCTCTTTTAAGAATAATCACCGTGATTCTTCGCTCGAGGTTATATCATCCAATAGAAAAACAACAACGTATCATCCCACATTTAAATAATCTTCTCAAATTTCATTACCACTTTGAAGTCTAAGCGATCCATTCCAAAAGGTGTCAAGAGAGCAATTCCCCAAGTAGTTGAATTGATGCGGTCGACCTCTTTGTATAACGCTCAAGAACTCTTCCGAATACACATCATGAGGGAATGAAGAACACCTTCCTATGTTCACATTTTTCTTCCCCGATGATCGTGTATGAAGCTCAAGAACCAAGTACACCAATATCCAAGAACTCTCCCGAATACACATCATGAGGGTAATGAAAACACCTCCCCATGTTCACATATTTTGTCCTCGATAACAATTGAAGAAGCGAGGCCAAGTCATGATTATCTCTGCGGATGACAATCCTGCGGATGTCAACTCCAAAATAAGTGATTATATATATGAATCAGCGATTAAGCACTCAAGTGAAACACCTCATCCCAATGTACACAATCTATCTCCCCGATCATTTGCGATACCATCGAAATCACCACACACTAGTGTACCTCTTTTATCTTGAAACTTTCTAACATCACTTCCCCACGTGGTTGGAATAAGAACACTAAACGCCTTGATGAATAAAACCTTGAGTTTCTCTGCGGTCATGACATTTGTCTTCCGGGATATCTTGAATCACTTAGAAGAATTAAGTTCATCAAGTTTACTTCATGAGTCAAACCTTGAATTTCTCTGCGGTAATAACATTTGTCTTCCGGGGTATCTTCAATTACTTAGGCGTATTAAGTTCATCAAGTTTACTCCTTTAGGTGCTTCTCCTTCCCCTTGCTGGTTTTGACACTTGAATCGAAACACATTTGTAAGTCCCCAAATACTAGAAATATTGTTGAGAAGAACATCATTAGCTCGGATGTATCTTGTGAGAATCAACTTGTTGAAGAAACGATGTGAGCAAGTCTAATTAGGGATTAAATCGGCATTTCACCCTCCCCAATTAGTGCTCTCCCTAAACCGACAATGCCCGATAAATGCCCGTTAAGAAGAAGTCTTTAGATAATCAAATGCAACTCGTCTTTAGTCTTCTAACATGTAGTAAAAATGTAGAACCGATCAGACTCGACCTTCTTCAAGATTGTCCA
Organism: Chrysanthemum lavandulifolium; assembly: GCA_022545495.1. Lineage (NCBI taxonomy): Eukaryota > Viridiplantae > Streptophyta > Magnoliopsida > Asterales > Asteraceae > Chrysanthemum > Chrysanthemum lavandulifolium. The sequence continues at coordinate 189,028,911 of CM040241.1, read as the reverse complement.
AATGGGGAATAGATAGTTAACATCTTCAACTCACCAAAAAGCATCACCAAAAGCATCCCAATTAACTTACATCTTGCAAATCCCTTAACTAAAATCCTCCCAATCAAACAAGAACAAAAGATGTTCATCAAGGAAATCGAAAATCGACCCGCACGAACACACAAAATGGTAACACCAAACTACCAATCACATCAAACAAGAACGAGAGGTTGTTCGAATCATCATGTTGATGTATCGTGAAGCATTAACCGGAAGCACTTTGTCAATAAACTCATATCCGAGTGAAGATGTCAACCAACGGCTCTTTGAAGAAACTCCATGTAAAGATGATCCGATAAGAAGAAGCTCGGTTCTTACATGAGTTTGGAGCCGTTTGACCATTTATTCTCAAATATCAATCAACCATGCAAAATTTCACACTTCTTCTCCCCTCAAGAATTGCATACGAGTTGCCATTCTTGATTAAATAAGTGAAATCATCCAAATGTATTCTATTCACACTTCTCCCATAAAATTAGCACATGATGTCGCCATCGTCATTATAGTTGAGCAAGTGGAATAAGAAAACAATCAACAGTAGCCGGTTCACTTGATAATCGAAAGCGTGTGGAAAAAGCATGAAGCATGTTGATGAGAATGGTCATTAATGAGAAGATTTCTCTTCTTCCGAAGATAAAGCGCCTTGACACGTACACTTTTCTTTTCTTTGAGGAGTTTCGAGGCATGAACACGTGAAGTGTTCATACGTCATAATCTCTCTCATTTCAATCTCTCTTGGCAAAACATGTAATCAACCCCATTATCATTCAAGAGGCTCTTTGTAGTGACAAATGATGGAGATAACCCAATATGATGAATTTGACCACAAGTAAACTAACCCGAACTCGTGACTTAAACTTGCACATATGTAACAAAGAGCGGTGCCGATTTCCATTAGCATCTCTAAGTACTCTCTATGTACTCTATACTCTTCAACCAACCAACCATCAAGTATAAGGCGTACATTACCTCTTGAAAATCCACAATTGAATGTGACATTTGAGCACTACAACGTAACTCCTTAAAGTGATAGTTATTTTGTGGTGGTATGAGCCCAATTCCCAAGTGGTAAAAGAAAAGGTAAAGACACCCAACAATAACTAGATTTCCAAGTCTTCATTTTTAATAATAAGCTCGAACAAGGATCATGAAGAATCTTCATCCAACCATCCCGATACCTTCGGATACTAAGTACACTCGCGTGATACTTCACTTCAACCTCAAATAAATAATAGTGAATTAACTCCGTTGTCACATCTTCTTGGTTAAAAGCTCAAATCTAGCCTTCTTTGACATTTAAATGAACTTTGATAATGGTTTCATCCCGACCATGGTTAAAAGCACATAACCCGTAAAACCATGTAATAACCAAACCGCCATGACGAATATCCAAACACACATCCAATTCATGAAGTACACCCTTTTATCCCTTCTTGAAGTAGAAACCGTAACACAAGCATCGAAGATTCCGAGATACACTTTCCTTTCTCCGATGGTTCCATCATCACGGATTTTACAATTCTATGGTTTAAACCGAGAAATAGTTTCTTTTATGGATTTTACAAAACCAAGAATAAACCGTAAGATAGATCCGAAATGCACTTTACAATTACCATGATGTTTCCATTGTCACGGGATTTTACAAGTCTATGATTTAAACCGAGAAATAGGTTCTTTCGGGATTTTACAAAATCAAGACAAAACCGTAAACAATGTCGACTTGAATGTGTTATGACAACCTTGGTTTCGTGAATATTTGTTTTAGGGGAACATGCAGCGGTTCATCAGCGGTTCATTATCCAACATCAGCAACATCATCAACCATCCAATAAACACTTTGGTAAACACATCATTCACGCATTCGACGGCTATTGCGGTGACAACATTGAGAAGTAAACCCGATATGCCAAACTTGATCATGAAGTAGAATTCCCTAGATTTGTTACTTAAGCTTGTACTAATCCTTGTGAAGAAGAAGCGGTGTACCCAATGTACAAAACCTCTTGACAATCTTAACTAAGTGAGACACCGAAGTGATAGTTACGTTGTGGGTAAATCGAGAAAGAATCACAACCGTACCTAAATAGCCAAGTCTTTATCACCTCTATAAGTGCCCAAACAAGTCATCTTGGCGGAAGGATAGAAGGAAATAAGACAAAATAAGTAAATGTGTCCGGAAAACCTCACTTCAAATCCAAATAAGAAATATCGTCCGAACATCCCGTGGTCAACATTTTCCAATAAACACTTCTAGCCGTGAGTATCAACTTGCACATCGCAACAAATCTTATCATTAACCCAAATCTCATCATCAAAATAACTCAAACTCGTTCCAACAACAAAATTAACCTCGATCCATCCTGAATATCTGGTCCAATTCAAGTTCATATTACATTAGGCCAATAATATCCGGATCTCATGACACACAAATTGCCTCGAAACCATCAAACGTACAACTCCACAATGAGGTTCAACTTCTCAATAGTTTTATCACAATGATTTATGATAACTCATACTTTGATAAAAAATCTTTTATGTGATAATCTGTGATAACATTATTGTTATAAGATTTAAGACCCCATGTACTACGTTAATGTTCATGATACCAAGTCCTTAAAATTCACGAGGACCAAAAACTTACAACTCGTTAGGCCCAAATCGTAGTATCATATTACCAAGTTATCATATTCGGTTAATCATCACGAGCCCAAATCATTCTCGATCCACAAGGCCCAAATCAAATTTCGATTCGACCCATAAGGAAACCAAACCAAATCAAATGATACGCTAATATCGTAGGGATATAAATTACAACATATCACTCACTTTACCCTAAAATCTCTCAAACCAACCCTAATCTCTCACTTGACAAATCCGCCCCATCTCATTCTAAAAGAAACGCCCCTTCTCTCGCTTCTCTCATCACAAATATAGAAAACAAAACATAACTAATATTTCACCGATAAATCTCTCGTCCTCCTTTGTTTACCAAGACGCATCAACAAAATAATAATCATCAAACTCTAAACGGCATCCTCAAGTCTCATGAACAAGCGTGATGTCCTCGCCACATGGATAGCATGAAGGACATGAATCGTTTAAGCCAGGGGATGGTTTGAGGTTTGAAGATGGCTTCAAGATCTTGGAACGGTCTCGTAGGTACATAGATGTGAAAATGGTTTTTTTTTTTTTTTTTTTTTTTTTTTTTTTTCGATTTGTCAAACAATGAACTAAAGAAATAAAAGTAACATCCTTGTTATGTTTTTATTTGCTTGATGATTCGGATATTCAAAGGAGTAAAACTCCTAACAAGATCTATGAAGAATATGTTCCTTGTGAATAGATAGAGTAATATCTATGTGTTGAAGAACCAATCACAAGGAACAAGGCTGAGATTTGTAAATAATCATGTAATTATTTTCTGTTTTGAGTCGTGATTGAATGAGAGTTGATGAGTATGAGGTCTTTGAGTCTTTGAAATATTCAAAATAGAGTCGGATTTGTTTAACCATTTTGTATGAGTCTTGACTGGTATAGATCAATGATGAGTTGGTGTAATGGTTCACAAAGGTCTTTAAAGATCTTGATATCTTGTACGATATTCGAATAGCGTTACCACAATCGAGATCGTTAGATTGTTGTTTAATTTAATTCGAGTCGAGTTTAGGTGTAGAGTTGGAGATGGGATTAGTTTAGACCGGATTTGATGTTGGTAGATGTAGTGGAACTGATGATGGACTGATGATGGTTGCTCAACCAGAGGTCACGAGTCTTGATGGTATATGGTTTGTGATGGTCGTGGTCAAGTGAAAAACTTCTTCTTCTACCTTTCTAATCATGTCAAGTCGCTATAAAAGTTGAGTCAAGTCGCTAACCATCAGTGACAAGTCGCTAGGTCTAAGATTTGAGCCAAGTCGCTAGCGAGTTTATTGAGTCAAGTTGCTAGCAGAGATTGTGAAGTCGCTAGCCTTATGACAAGTCGCTAACCTTTCGCTTGACTCAAAAGTCAAACCGTCCCAAGTCTCTATATCATAAAACACATAAATTGCTACCTTGTTAATACAAGTCGCTACTTAGTAAGTACATTGAATATGGACACCGAGACAACTCGCTAACTTGAACAACAACAAAATAAGACCATTTAAATTTTTTCCGTGATTATTCCGACCATATTCATTCAAACCTTAAAACGCATTATAAGGACTCATGTTATGACTTGTTGTTGATCAAGATGATATAACTTTTTGACCATGTTTAACAACGACGGATAACACAAGCGATACATAAAGACTCCTTTAACCAAAACAAGATATATAAAAGCTTGTTTAAAACACGATAACACTAGAAACTATCGAAAACATAAATTTCAAAAATGATATAGAATCAGTGTAAACAGTATTCGAGCCACACAAGAAAAATCATCAAAACACAAAAACCTTGGCTCGGTACCATTTGTAGGATCGATATATTTATTGTGTTGATGATTCGGGTGGTCTTGGATGATCAAAATACATGTTATCCATTAGAGAGAGTAGAGAGAGAGGAGTTTCTTGGTAGAGACTTGTAGAACAAAATATTGAAAGGTTAGATTGAAGCTCCACCCTTCCATGGATGGAAGGGTATTTATAGTTACAACATACACGACCTCCTATCGGCTGTGGATCGGTGTACAGATGGGTAAAGACCGTCCTTCCTTCACCGTGTTACAATAAACTAAACTACGCTACAAACTAACTAATTAACTACTTAACAACGTAAATAACTACAAGTCTACGAGCTAACTTATGCTAGACTATAATTGGGGTGACCGATACTTTAATATGGAATTTCCAATTCCTAACAAACTCTAGAGTCCTCTTCTAATGATGGTTCCCGGCCCAATGTTGCACAAATTAATGGTCCTTTACCTTCTTTTAGTAAAATAAAGCCATTAGCTAAACGATGTTAGGTTCTAAAATACTTTGACACTTTCATGTCTCGACATCAAACTTTTGGAACATGCAATTGAAGTTAATTCGAAATCAAAGTCGAACATTTTCAATCGCCATTTATGCGACAACAAATGGATATTTTTAAAATGGCTTTACCACATGTCCAAAATCTAAAATGTGTGCAATATATTGGAAAGGATCTTCGAAGGAGATTGGTCTTATGAAAAAAGTTTTCAAGAAAATGTAAACATCTATTTCAAATACTAAGCGTAAAAGAAAATGTTAAGAAATCATGTTGACCGAATCTTGGAAGATGTTATCTGTCGATACCATAAATGTTGTGTTACTACATTTTGTTGCATATGCATTTGATTATATCATTGTTGATTCTATTGATTCTCATGAAAATGTTGAGAATATCGATAATGTGTCACAAATCAAGTCTTTAAAATTGAAAATGAGCGATTGTTAAATGAGCTTTCAATGCAAAACGTAAGTCTTCAATGGTGTCAAAAGATTGTCAAAATCGTGAACTTGCTTTGCAAAACAAAATCAACCATTCGTTCAAAATCTCTTGATCCAAAAATAAAACAATCGGATGATGAAAACGTGTCTTTAAAGTGTCAAATTTCAAAATATGAACAAGAAATTGACAAAGTCAAAGCGAATATGGTGTCATATTTGATTTACTCAAAAGACTCGTGCTCAAGCGTCAAAAGATGCTTGATGATCATCTTGAATATACCGAAAAGTTTTACGAAATAATGGAAACACTCATTGTAAAATCATGATTTGTTACACACTATCCATGACTTAAAAGCGGAGTTGGTGAAACTTAAACAAGATAGGATTAGTAACACACATGTACTTGCCCTGTGATTGCTTAAAATTGACACTAGAACGCCTAATGACAAACCACATGATACTAATGTGCTTCCTTCCACCGAAACATGAATAGTTGCCTCTTTTCCCAACGTTAGCACTTCACGCCTAAGAGCAAATCCAGAAGAATAGGAAGTTGCAACGTAAGAGAAGAACAATAAAGACCTCGAAGTAGAAGAACACCTTTGGACTTTGAATAAAACTCATGTTGCACCCACTTTAGACATTGCGTTAGACAAATGTAATAGTAAAAGTGATGTAACGAATGCTGAACCTTTAAGTACTTTGAATGTTATGTTTGAAGCATCTTGTGTTGGTTGTCATAAAAGCATGTTTTCTGGTTGTCATGATAAATGTGTTGCTAATGCTATCTTATCTCGTAAGCGGAACAATAGAAAACGAAATACCTCTAGGCCCACAAATGCTTCTAAGTCTGTGCTAGGTAAAACGCCTACAAATTTTTCTGCTACTACCATTGATGTATCCATAGAACCCACTTCAACTCCTAGGAAGAGAATATCACCTAGTGCATTCACTAAGACCAAAGCTAAAACTAGTTGGACTTGGCAGAGATGGTTACAGAACATATCAGGCTTTAAATGGATTCCCAAGATCATTAACATGTGTGTGTATACTGTAACTGTAATGAAACCCTCTAACTCTTCGAGTTCCACCTCTACTTCTATTCCACCTGTAATTTTATTCCACCTGTGTCGTCTGTGTGTAATGCAGGTGATATAGATCAGCCTTTGGATTGTTGATAGCGGGTGTTTCCGACATATGACAGGCAATCTCAAACTGTTATCAAACTTTGTTTCAAAGTTCATTGGCACTGTCAGGTTCGGGAATGATCACTTCGCAACTATCATGGGCTACGAAGATTATATCAATGGGAACATCGAAATTAGTAGAGTTTATTATGTGAAAGGTCTCGGTCACAATCTCTTTTCAGTCGGTCAATTTTAGGATAGAGATTTGGAAGTTGCTTTTAGGGAGAAAACTTGTTTCATTAGTGATTTACAAGGAAACGATCTTATGTCCGAAAGCGCACATCAAGTCTTTACACAATCTCAATGCAAGACATGATTGCTTCATCCCTATCTGTCTACTTTCTAAGGCAACATCTACAAAATCTCGGCTATGACACCGTCGTCTTTCACACTTAAACTTTCAAACCATAACCAATCTTGCACGTTACAAACTTGTTGAAGGTCTCCAAGATTTCGTATTCTAAAGATCATCTATGCTCGACAGAACAAGGAAAAGCACTCGTGCTCAATTTCCTTCAAAGGTGGAACATGACTCCCAAAGATGTGCTTCATCTTCTTCACATGGATTTGTGCGGCCCGATGCGTGTGCAGATGATTAATGACAAACGCTACATTTTAGTAATTGTTGATGACTACTCAAAATGGACTTGGGTTTATTTTCTTCGAAGTAAAGATCAAGCTCCACAGATGATCATCACCTTTCTCACAAAAATTCAAGTTCAGCTCTGGAATATAGTCCGACAAATTAGAACCGACAGAGGAACTAAATTTTTGAATCAAACTCTTCGTGCATACTATGAGAAAGTGGGAATTGAGCATCAAACATCAATTGCACGGACCCCAGAACAAAATGGTGTTGTTGAAAGACGAAACCGTACATTAGTGGAAGCCGCAAGAACGATGTTGATAAATGCAAAACTTCCAGATTACTTGTGGGCTAAAGCCATGTCAACTGCATGCTACACTCAGAACCGTTCTATGATAACCAAACGCCACAACAAAACACCTTATGAGCTTATCCATAACCATAAACCAAATCTCAAACACTTTCATATATTTGGTGCTCTCTATTACCCGAATAATGATCGTGATGACTTTGGAAAGCTTAAGGCTAAAGCTGACATTGGAGTCTTCATTGGATACTCGAAAACTCTAAAGGATACCGGATATAGAATCGTCGTACAAGAGAGATTATGGAAACGATTCATGCCAATTTCGATGAGCTTCTTGAGATGGCTTCCGAGCAAAACGACTTGGAACCCGGACATAACCGTCTAAACTTCCCCAAACCCCATCATCACCGAACCAAGCCTACTGACTTACTCGTCATCAAATGGAACAACTATTTGCTCCTCTATTTAGTGATGATATTGATCAACGAGCTCCGGATGTATCAAATGTTTCCATTGCTCAACGTGATAATAATCCAATACCGATACACCGCAACAACAAAAGCGTTGAAGAAGCACTCCAATTGATTCTACAACAACGGTAGAATAAACCGCATCCAATGACGTTGAACCAGGTGATGATCTTACGAATCAAGAAGTACCTACACCTCACGATTATGATCCAAATGCGTTCTTCAATCCTTTTGCTAATGAAGCGCCACTTACGATGTTGCGGAATCATCCACAAGCCATTTGAATCCTCCTAATCTGCACAATGTATATCAACATCAACCCTCCACACATCGTTGGACTAAAGACCATCCTCTTGTGAACATCATTGGAAACCCGAATCAACCATCAGAACTAGACAACGCCTTGATCGACGGTGAACATTGCATTTATGCACTTACCGTTTGCCAATATGAACCCAAAAATATTAAAGAAGCAATGACTTATGACAATTGGATTAAATCCATGCAAGAAGAACTTAATCAGTTTAAACGTCTTGAAGTATGGGAATTGGTTGAAAAACCAACAGTAGTCTATGTTATTGGACTGAAATGGATTTGGAAAAACAAATTGGATGCTGAAGGTACCATTATTAGAAATAAGTCATGTCTGGTAGCTAAGGGTTATAGACAAGAAGAAGGGATTGACTACGAGGAATCATTCGCACCGGTTGCTAGACTTGAGGCTGTACGGATTTTTCTCGGCATTCGCGGCTCACACGAACATCATGGTCTTCGGATGGATGTTAAAACCGCTTTTACGAATGGTAAATGAAGAAACGGTCTATGTTAGTCATCGAAGGATTTGTTGATCTAGAGTTCCCTAATCACGCCTACAAACCGAACAAGGTTCTCAACGGTCTCAAACAAGCCCCGGGCTTGGTATGATAAGTTTTCATCCTTTCTTATCTCTCATAATTTCACAAAGGATCGGTCAACCCAACACTATTCATACAATATCACGGGTACACATTTTAATCGCTCAAATTTATGTGGATGACATCATTTTGGGTCAACACATCTAAAGTACTCAAACGCTTTTTCAAAACTCATGAAAAACATTTTGAAATGTCCATGATGGGTGCACTTACGTTCTTTCTAGGACCGCAAGTTCATCAATCACCCGTGGTATTTTCCTAAGTCATCCAAATATGCTCTTGAAATTTTAAACAAACATGGAATGCAAAGTTGTGATACCTATGCCACACCAATGGCACATACCAAGAAACTCGATGTTGATTTGCATGGGAAATTGGTTGACCCTACCAAATACCGAAGTATTATTGGGTCACTCATGTATCTAATGACCAAGAGACTGATATTGTATTTGATGTATATCTTTGCTCTGTTATCGATCGAGACCAATGAAACTCACCTCTCGAGGCTAAAAGAATCATCCGATACATCAAGGGAACCATTAATTTGGGGATCCGTATCCGAAGGATTCGGTTTTGAACTAATAGCTTTTTCGACGACGGCGATCACGCAGTTGCTTAGATTCTCGAAAAGTACTTGGTGCTTTGAAATTCCTTGGTGATAAAGCGGTGTCATGGCAATCGAAGAAGCGGGATTGTACATCGTTGTCATCAACCGAAGCGAGAATATGTAGCCATGTCGCCGTGTTGTGCTCAAGTCATTTGGATGAGAACACAACTCAAAGACTATGGTTACATATTTGACGAATCCCGATGTCTTTGCGACAATCGGCGTGCTATTGCGATCTCGCAACTCCGTCCAACATTCAAGTCCAATCACATCGATCTTGATATCATTTCATAAAGGAGCATGTGGAAAAGGGCACCGCTGAGTTATATTTTGTGGTATTGAACACCAATCTGGCGGACCTTCTCACCAAAGCCTTAGCTCCTGCTAGGTTTCTCGAGTTGATCCACGGATTGGTATGAGATATTTGACTCGTAAGAACCGGACGAACTTTTGACACATTCTTAAAACAAGTCAAACACCAAAACCTCTTTTGTAAATAATTTATTAAAACTAAATAGAAAAATATAAAATCGACAAAATTACAAAAATATTCTTCTATCTATATTTCTTCCAACATTGCATGTACAAATCTTCCGTCAACACTTTGCTCTTTCAAACATTTCATATATTTTTCTCGGACAAGTGTTGAGGGGGAGAATGTATATATTTTTCTGTTTCATAAAACCTTGTACTTGTATGTTACCCTAAAATGGTTGTATCTTTGATAATGGTGGATACGTTTCTTGTCTTCAAAACACTCCTCGGTCTTAAATTTGTAAAATTTCACTATTTGTAAAGTCGATGGGGAGTGTCGTCAAGTTTCTTTCCAAACTTTTACATCTTGCTTAACCAAAATGGAAGTTATGGGCTGTGTTTGAAATTGGTTGAGGTGGAGGGACCATTATTGTCAAAAGTTTGAACTCATTTTTACTAAACACTCCACCTAAGTTTTTCTTCTCATTTATTACAACATTAAATTCTCCAACAACTTCATCCACGCCTATAATTCAATCTTAAATCCGTGCATCAAACTTGAAATCTGTAAGTGTTAAAAGTTTCTTTGAGTAATTTCAAACATAAGTCTTTAATCATTTTCAAATCCAACGGTTTGATTTTGGTCTAGGCGTGATTTAAGTTTTATGCTTACGCGTATGAACAAGTAATCACGTTGTGATGTTTGTTGTGAAATGATTGTGTTAAAAGAGCTCCAACATTGATACTAAAACTATTTCCAACAATTAATTCAACCTAGAAACTGTAATTAATCACTTTCAGACTTTAGGGTTTATGCGTGGATTTGAGTATTCTCTATTGTGAGTGTTTTAGGACAATTAGAGGTTTGTAATATGTTTGATACATGATTAATTAACCAATGACACCTTTGAATCTTACCCAGAAACAACAAAATGGTGAAATTAGAATTTAGGGTTTATGCATTCGAAGGATTGGGTATTTTGATTCATGAGGTTTATGATGTTAAAACTTGTTACAAACAACTCATATGGCCTCTATGACCTCCAAAATCATTTGGTTGATTTTCTATGGCTTGATTGTTTACTCGTAGGTTTTGAATTGTTAAGGTTTAAACTTACGCATAACCCAATTTTACGCGTAACTAGAAATAACTTGTGATGCCATGTGAGGTTGAAAGAGGTTGAATATATTGTTAATAGAAGTGTTATGATTAATCTATTTAAGGTTTTACGCATTCCAATTCAGAAACAATGGTAAAATGGATTCTACGCTTATGGAATACCTTACGCGTAGATGTTACGCATAAGAGTAATCTTACGCGTAAGGGTCTACAAAGGGACTACGCGTATCTTGTGAAGGATATGCGTAAACTTGGACTCTTACGAGTAAACCTTATGCGTAAGATCCCAACCTACGCTTACGTGTAAGCTTTATGCCAAAAGTCTATTCCTACGCATAAGAGGGACTCCTACGCATAAGCTTAGTCCTACGCGTATGGTTACAATGTTTACGCATAAGCTTACAATCCTACGCTTAAGCCAAAATTTTAACTTTTCTTATGAAATGTTACGCGTACAAACTTGTAATAAGCTGTTCATAACGTCACAAGTCCAAAATGTCACTAATAAGCAATAATTGTTAAAATGTTGTGTGCATGAGGGAAAAATTTGGACTTTAAAATTCAAAATTAATATACTCACGAAACCTATCACATCAACTTTGGACTATTGGACAACAAGTGACCTTGGACTCGTAACATTTATTAACATAACATATTCAATAAATTGGACAATAAAATCAACTTTTGACTAACATAATGTATTTCAATATTGTAGAAAACTAGAAGGGGGGTTGAATAGTTTACCAATTAAAAACTTTGTTTTGAAACTTATTGAAAGATCAATTGATATTGATCTTGAGTATGTTAATGAAATATGCAAGCAATGTGTAATAAGTAAATAAGGAAAGAGATGATCAAACCACAACAAGTTGTTTATAGTGGTTCGACCTACAAGGACTCTTTTTCCTTGCCCTACTCCACTCCCCGAGTCTCACACTCGAGAGTTTAACTTCACTAGTCAACAAGCTCCTTTCACCGGTGGAGAAAACCTTTACACTTTGCTTACACTATTTCCGACACTAAGCTAGATGTCGAGTTCTTTCCAAGGGTACAACTACTCCCACACACAATGTATTTTGAAGACTAAAATACTAACCACTCACACTCACAAGATTATGATGGTTTGATACAACAATGAAGTATGGATCAATACTAGATCATACAACACTAAACAAACAAGACTTCCAACTTCTCGTTGAAGCTTGAATATGACTTGATCTTCTTTGCTACAAAGAGATCACTAATATGATATGAAACTGAGTTAGAAAGGTTAGAGAAGATATGTATGAGAGTATGTTAGAAAGGGATGAAAACTACTTGGCTTGGCATTGCTATTTATAGCCAAATTGACGAGGCGTCCACGGACGGTGGACCCTTAAAAGGGTTCCGCCTGTGTACCATTTTAGTACCGCGGTCCGATGACCAAGATATCAAATCTTGCCTAAAGTCAACTCTATCTAAGTGAGATTGTGCAAGATATGAAGAGTACAAATCTTCACAAAATATCTAATGGAATCTTCCAATGATTTCCATGATGTAATACATGATGTCAAATGTTGTATTACTATTTATAGAAATATGCAAATGCTTAAGTAGTGTTTGGTTTAAAACCTAACACATTCTACAAACTACTATCATACATAATGATTAGAGTCATATAGAGATGTTACTAATCACAAATGTAAATGTTTGAATGATGAATATATTGTTTGAGAAAGCTTGTTTTAATATCTAATAAACTTGACAAGCTTTAAGCTTTTATAAATTAAATTTACTTTTGTCGTTAACAAAACTTAGGCAAAGATCAAAAATATAAATAACGTTTAATGGCGATATTTGTATTAACAATCTCCCCTTTTGTTGAGGACAAAATATAAATTTTATTTTTATAAAAGAAACAAAGTTTGTACAAGAGTTATAAAAATATTAGTTTTAGAACTTGAAAAGGAAATGATAATGCAAGTGTATGAAATTTGACTTTTATGAAAGTCAAAGAATTCACTAGTTGGTGCATGATGTTGACTTTTAAGAAAGTCAAAGTATGCGATTTGACTTTTTAAGAAAAGTCAAGTATTATCAATGAGGGTTCTGTTTGACTTTTTAGAAAGTCAAATGTATGCAGTTGACTTTTCATAAAAGTCAAATATAAATAATTCAAAGTTCTATATTTTCTCCCCTTTTGTCTCAACAAA
>CM040241.1:188975360-189015519 GCA_022545495.1 Chrysanthemum lavandulifolium | reverse complement strand
AAACCGTCAAGTTTTATCACTCAAGCGACCACTGTGAATGGCCAATTGTAAGAAACTTAAAACGGTTCAAGCACGAACTCAATGAAGATCTGAGGAGTATAGGGTTTCCCTGGGTCGTTATGTCCCAGCGAGCTATGCAGTGAATCACCAAACGTAAAGTGATCGAGAAATTTGAACAGAAAAAGAGTATTGGATATGATATTTATAACTACAGAAAAAGCTCATAAACTAAAAGGGCTTAAATGCAAATTAAAGAAAATTAAAAAGATAAAAATATTAAATAAACGCTATCACTATTTTTAAAATTGATGTTTTTGTTTAAAACTTAAAACTAAAACTTAAATAAAAATTACGTAACGTACAAAATAAAAAGTGAAATCTAAGAAATAAAATTCCTAAAAATATGAAATGACATTTTACAAACCTAATGATAAAAGAAAATTTATAGAAAAAGAAAATTATTTTTATAACTAATTATCTAATTAGTATTAATTAAAAACTATTTTAACTATTAAATATTAACCTAAAATACAAGAAATTATGAAACAAAGCTAGAAAAATAAAATTAAGAATTGGAAAAGTCTAAAATATCAAAAGAGAATTTTCAAAACTATTTTTGTATTTTTTGATTATTTTCTATTTTCTAGGAATTAAAATTATTTAAAACTACTTAAATTATTTAAAATACAAATTTAACTAATAAAAATCTAGAAAAATATTTTTTGACTTTTATATTTATCTTAACTTAATAAAATGAAAAATTATTTTTTGAACCTTTTCTTAATTAATTGTATTTAATGCTAATTAAAAATGCTTAAAACTAATTAAAATCAAGAAAATAGCAAACTAACTTGGAAATTTCTGAAAATTTCAGGAAAACTCTAAAATAATATTAGGAATCTAAGAAAATGGAAAACAAGTGCTTATGTGTAGGAATTTGAAACGATAAGCCAAGGGCTTATAAATAAGCACTTAAATAAGCCAAATGATCAAAACAAGCCACCAAACAAACATGTAAGTCCTAATATGCTATAATAACCTAAATGCAACTAAAACAACAAGCCAAAGCCACTGAATTTCAAGATTGAACAGATTTGATTTTTTGAGTTTATAAGCTAAAACAGATTTTGGAACTAACTTTGGGCTTAAGCACAAGCTTTAAAATAAGATGAAAATGAAAACTACAAATTGGAACTTAATCAAGACCTGGGTGAGACCTTATAAACCAAATTACAGACCTAGATAAGCTTTGATGAGCTTAATACAAGCTCAGCAAGATCTCGCTTAAAACACGTGCAACTCATTGTCTGCGCACAAGGCATATAAGCCAATAATCACAAGCCTTTTGGTGCTTAAAGAAAATTTGCAAAATTATACAAAATGGCTATAAGAAAATAGACCAAGAGAAGTTTTAAAACAACAATTTTCACTTAAATTGGCTTAAACATGAAGCCAATAAAATTCACTCGATTTTGTGAAAACAAGGTTTTCTAGTTTTGACTTTTAATGATTTGGTATTTTGACCAAATTGAACTTTGCAACAGATTTTAAGTACTAAGATTGATGTTATATGAAGAAATGGAACCTCTGCAAGCTTTGTCTCTATTCTAAACACAAATCAAGTTCTTGTTTTGCAAAAGATCCAACAGATAGGCCTATAAGACAGTTAGATGAGAATTTTGACTTTAAAGGTTTTCAATCACAAATAAATGACTCAAATGAGTATAATAGGACTTAACAAGCATGAACCAACAGTTATCAACTCATGAGCACACCTCTAGTACAATGTAACAAGCTGATCCAAACACCCCTTATCACCACTGATTTGCAAACAAAACTAGGCTAAACACTGATTAAGCTATAATTGATGATCAAACTAAGTCTATAAGTCCTAAACACAATTAATTAAACAAGATTTAAGCTTATTAACTACAAATTAAGATGATGCAAAGACACCTTGAAAATAACTTACAAAAGTCCTTAGCCACTATGGCTTGAAATCACCCAATGAACCTCTAACCTATTTTATCCAACCCAATCATTCAAAATCACCCCAATTCCATGGTCGCTTCAACCCATTAACCATTCTCGCACCATTGTTGCCCCATTTTGACTTTCATTGACCAAAATCTAAAATAACTTGAAACTTAATTATAAGCTTATATAAAGCTATAATAAGCTTATACAAGCTTGTTTGAGCTTAAAAATAAGCTAAGAAAAGCTTGTATAAAAGATTTTGACTTGGAAGTTTGAAACGATGGACATAAAATGAGAATTGTACAACAAACCTGAAATTGATGCTTGAGGCGAGTTTCAATACACTTAAATACTTTAAGTTGATACAAATTAACAAAGGATTACGTATTTTACACTTAATTAAAAACTTTAAGATAAAACGACATAAGTAAAAAATAAAATAACTACTAGCCTCCTTCTACTATTCCTTTAGCTTCTTTTTATACTCCAAACTCTTTCTCTCTCATCTCCGATGAATTCCCAACACTTGAAATGACTATTGGATTGCTTAGATTCATCATGGCCTTTAATTGGATTTTGGCGCCAAAATTGGATTAACATTGGAGAGGTTGAGTGAAGAGGGGAGGTACATTAAATGCATATTGGATGGTAGGCGAGGTGGGGGGACATGGGTAAGTGGATGAGAGGAGGGGATGGGAGGCTGGTGAGTTGGGAGTAGCGAGGCAGTGGGGTGGAAATTTTAAGGAGAATTATTTTGACCAAGATTTGACTAGCTTAATTATTGAGAAGGGGTTCAAAATGGATAAATGACAGGGGCCAAAATGAAAAGCGAGGGTCCATGTATTTGTTAAATCAAATGGGTGCCAAAAGGTTTAAATGACAAGGACTAATGTTGCCATTTCGAAAATACAAGGACCTAGGTCGCCAATTCATCAAAGATGTTTCAAGGGACCAAAAGTGACAATCTCAAAAAGTACAAGGACCAAACTTGCCATTTTCCAATTTCCAAGGGCCATTTTGCCAAATTTCAAACTTGAAGGACCATTTTGTAATTTCTCAAACTTTTACATTTTTCACCAAAGGACTAATTTTGACAACTTATGATTTTAAAAGGACCTTTGGCGATTTTTCTTTTGAAATTATGTGCTCAGGATTTATTTTGACAACTTTTGAAACTTGGGGACCTAAAGCGCAATTATGCAATCTTAGCTCATTTTCATCCGATTTTAAACATTTTGCATCCGAAACATATAAAATGCAATTTTGGAATATTTTCGTATTTTGATGCATTCGAGCATTTTTAGACGTTTTGTAGTTGATTGATTCAAAATGATGAGTATTTACACACTCATCAATCCCCACACTAAACTATTGCTAGTCCCTAGCAATCTTTTGAAAAAACTTAATGGATTTGAATCTCTTTACCAAAAGCCATTACTTCGGAGTAGCCAAATGTTTTAGTTCAAGTAAGAACCATGGTACATCGATAACCATGTGATTTTGAGCAAACCACCGACTTCCAACGGATTTGATTTGTCTTTACCGAGCCGTTTGCTCGGACTAGCCAACTCTTAGATAAATTATCAATATTATCTTTGGTGAGTCGATTACCAATTATGGTTTTCCATCGCCTTTACCACAAGCCATAAACTTGCGGCTAGCCAACTCTTCACTTTTTAGGATATGGTGGTGAATACCATACAATTTTGGGCAAATTGCAAGTCGTCAACGGATTTGAGATATCTTTACCAAGAGCCGTTTGCTCTGGATTAGCCAATCCTTTTGTTTATTAGACATGGCGGATCGATAACCAATTGAGTAAGTGTAGAACACTTACTCCAAAAAAAATTTTGGCCAAAAACGGGAATTAGGTGGATAATACATATGATAAAATTCGTGAGAATTCCCCCACACTTAGAAATGAATATTGCCCTCAATATTCAAAGTACCGCGGTTATGCCGAAACAAAGAACGTAAAAGGAAATACTACGGCCATTATTTAGAAAGAAGATTTGTTTTTTTTTTTTTTTGGAACTTATATACACAACATGTGGGCAACCCCCACACTAGGGTGGTAGAAAGATAGAAAGAAGTCGAAATATGGGTGAAAACCCATATGGCATGCTCTTATTTTTGATTCCAGTCGCTAGCTTGACTCGATCCCGCATTCATTGGTTCATGGGGAAAGTTTGTAAGTCCGGACAACCATGGATGGAATGTCCTCTCCAAAATAATGCTTCACTCGATGACCATTCACTTTAAAGTTTGGACCATCGGGTTGAGATAACTCAATGGTACCATAAGGATAAACCTTAGCGATAGTAAATGGACCGCACCAACGGGACTTGAGCTTTCCCAAGAAAATCTTCAATCTTGAATTGAAAAGAAGGACTCGATCACCAACGTTGAAAACGCGGTTCTTGATTTTGAGTCATGAATCTTCTTTGTCTTTTGTTTGTAGATCAAAGAGTTCTCGTATGCTTAATCACGGAGTTCACTTAATTCATTCATTTGAACTTTCCGATGATCACCGGTTGTCTGAATATCGAAATTAGCATGCTTCAAGGCCCAGTATGCCTTGTGCTCGAGCTCAACCGGTAGATGACATGCCTTCCCGTATACAAGCTTGTATGGAGTGCACCGATGGGTGTTTTGTAAGTCGCACGGAAGGCCCAGGCGTCATCTAGCTTATCCGACCAAGAGGCACGGTTTCGCCAACCGTCCTCTCAAGAATTCTTTATCCCCGGGTTAGAAACTTCCACTTGCCCACTTGTTTTGTGGGTGGTACGCAGAGAGAGACGGTGAGTTACACCATACTTTTGCATGACTCTTTCAAATTGGTCATTGCAAAATGCGTACTACGATCACCGATTATGGCTCGTGGAGTTCCAAACCTAGCAAGAGAGATTTCAAGAATTTGACAACAACTCGGGCATCGTTGGTAGGTAAAGCCTTAGCTTCAACCCATTTTGACAAGTAGTCAACGCCACGAGTATGTATTTGTTACCACGGGAAGAAGGAAATGGCCCCATAAAGTCAATGCCCCATATGTCAAAAATCTCACACACTTGAATGGCGCTTATGGCATTTCATTTCTTTGTGAGATATTCCGTGACGACAAGCGTCCGCAGTTTTGACAAATTCATGGGCATCTTTGTAGATTGTGGGCCAATAGAATCGGAATCAAACACCTTCTTGGCGGTGTAGTTGGGGCTATGATGTCCCCAAGAGGTCCGAATGGCAAGCTTTGAGAATGTCAATAGCTTCCCGACCATACATACATCACGGATGACTTGATCCGCAAATTTTAAACAAGTAGGGTCGTCCCTAAATAATGTTTCACATCCTTAAAGAATTTATTTTCCGTTGGGACGACATCCTTTCACTACAAAGTTACCCGCATGGTAATTTGCAAAGTCAAGAAACCATGGGGTAGAAGAGTCTCCACGAAAAGAAACCACATTGAGTGTTTCGAGAGGAAATGTTTCATTAATTTCCTTTTTCTCGAACACATCTGGTGAGGGTTCTCTAATCGGACAGATGATCGCAGCCGTGTTCTCGGCTCCTTTTTATCACGAATAATGATATCAAATTCTTGTAGGAGGAGAACCCAACGAGCAATCTCGGCTTTGCATCTTGTTTTGCAAAGAGATATTTGAGAGCCGAGTGATCCGTATACACCACGATTTGGTCAAGATAAGGTATGGCCGAAAATTTTCAAACGCATACACCACAGCTAATAATTCTTTTTCGTAGTGGTGTAATGGGTCCGAGCTTCATCATAGTTTTGCTTGCGTGAGTGGATTGGTGAAAATGCTTGGTTTTGCGTTGCCCCAAGACTGCACCGATAGCAAAATCACTTGCATCGCACATGAGCTCAAAGGGTAAGTCCGGTCGGGCAACTAGAATGGGTGCCCGTAAGCTTTTTCTTTAGTGTTTCAAAGCTTCGATGCACTCGGAGAAAAGATAAAAGGAGCATCTTTTCGAGAAGATGGGTCATAGGTCGAGCGATTTTAGAAAAATCTTGAATGAATCTACGATAAAACCCGCATGACCTAGAAAACTCCTAATACCTTTGATGGTAGTAGGATGAGGCAATTTAGCAATGACATCAACTTTTGCTCTATCCACCTCAATCCCGTTTTTGAAATTTTATGGCCAAGGACTATGCCTTCTTTGACCATAAAGTGGCTTTTCTCCCAATTTAGACATAGATTGGTGTCTTCACACCTTTTAGCATTTTTTCTAAATGGGAGAGACATGTATGAAATGAGTCCCCAATGACCGAGAATTCATCCATAAACACCTCCATTGTTTCCCGATCATGTCGTGGAAAATTGCCATCATACATCGTTGGAACGTGCAGAGCATTACATAAGCCAAAAGGCATACGCCTATAGGCAAATGTCCCGTATGGGCGGTGAATGTGGTTTTCTTGATCCAATGGATCAATGGGGATCTGAAGTAACCCGAGAAACCATCAAGGAAACAATAGTACTGTTCCTCGCTAATCTCTCAAGCATCCGGTCCATGAAGGGTAGAGGAAAATGGTCTTTACGGGTGGCTTCGTTTAACTTACGATATTCAATGCACACACGCCATCCCATAACCAATCGAGTTGGAATTAACTCGTTTTCTTCATTCGTGACAACGATAATGCCACCCTTTTTGGAACGCAATGAATTGGGCTAACCCAAGGACTATCGGAGATCGGGTAAATCAAACCGCATCAAGAAGTTTGAGAACCTCTTGTTTGATTACCTCATGAATCTTAGGATTCACCCTTCTCCGATGTTGGATCATTGGTTTGAAGTCATCCTCCATTAAGATTTTGTGAGTACAAAACTCGGGGTTGATACCCTTAATATCGGAGAGTTTCCAAGCAATTGCTTGGTTGTGTGACTTCAAGACCTTTATGAGAGCAATTTTCTCCTCTTTAGTTAAGTCTTTAGCAATTATGACTGGTAATTTATCATCACCCTCCAAAAATGCATACTCGAGATGAGGAGGTAGGTCCTTAAGTTCAACCTCGGAAATTCTTCAAGAGAAGTTTGTCTTGATTTGATTTCCTCAATTGTGATTTCTTTCGGAGGAGTGAAGGTAATGGATCTTCATTAAGCAATTGCTCAAGATAAAGAATATCTCCTCCGAATCATAAACACCATCAATTCCGCGGAATTGATTCATCAAGAGCAAGAAATTCATCGATCTCTTCCAGAGGAAGTCACCTCCTCAAACGGAGTGAGAGAGGGGAAGAGTCGGCAATGATAGGTTGAGAAGATGTGGTGGAATCCCCACTCACGTAATTATGAAGATAACCAAGAAACTCTTGAGAGTACTCCTCAAGCAATATCAATTAAATCGACTCGATTAACCGATTCGATGTCATAATTTGAAGAGTACCTCAAGTTTGATCGAGGTTAAAGGTATGACTTCATTACCCACACGTAAAGTGATTTCTTGCTCAAATACATCAATAAGAGCACGGCCCATTCTCGTGAATCCTTGTCCAACAATGAGAGGAACCCGATGATCGGCATCGAAATCAACAACCACAAAGTCACCGGAAAATGGAACTTTCCTACTTTCACAAATACATCCTCGGCGATGCCAAGAGGACGCGAGATAGAACGATCCGCAAGCTCAAGAGTCATGCGGTAGGAATAAGTTCCGGAAGAGAAAGTTTCTTCCACATCGAATAAGGCATCGATTGATGCTTGCACCAAGATCGGCAAGGGCAAAGCATTCAATCATCCCGGGAAAACACAAGGAAGAAGAAATTTTCCGGGATCTCCTAGCTTCTGGGAAGCTTTTTAAAAGACTAGCGAGCAATTCTCATTCAAAGGAGTCTTAGCCATTTCAAACAACTTTTCCTTGTTGCTCAACATGTGTTTCAGAGTCGATGCAAACTTGGGCATCAACATGATAGCATCCGCAAAGCTTATGTCAAAATGAAGTTCTTGGAAATTTTGAAAGAATTTTTCCATCTGATGACTAGCTTTCTCGGAGCTTTTGCTCATGTAAACGTGAGGGGTAAGGAATAGAAGTTTTGGATTTTGGGTTACCAACCGGAGGTTCAAAACAACTCTGTGTTTGGTATTGGTTTCGGACAACCCGAGGATGGACATTCTTGGTACCTCCATTATTAGTAGGAAGTTCCTTGTCCTTTGTCGCCTCGGGTTCACTTTCCACTACCTTCGGAGAGAAGAAGAGGTAGTAGGAATAGCGGTCCATCATAAGAAGCACCACGGTTGTGATCGCCTTTGCATCGCCTCGGATTAGCGATCGTGTTGCTAGGTAAAGTACCGAGCCCGAGGGTCGATCATTTAAAGACTTCTTAATGTCGTAATCGGCTAACCAACAACTGATTCATTTCCTTTTGGGATTTCATGAATTGTTTCAACAACTCATCGATGATGGTCCAGTTGGAACAATGGCTTGAGTTTGCACAGAAAATTCGCCTCTATTGTTAGGATTAGGGCCTTGATTCGAAAATTTCCTTGGTTGTTTCCATGAAAATACCCCGGTTGAAATTTCACGACTGGTTTCTATTGAAATTTCCTTGATGTTGGAAATTTTGATTCGATTTGAAAACCGTTGTTTTGATTGAAATTACCTTGGTTTTGGAAACCTTGGTTTGGTCTATTTTGATTTTGATTACGGTTTTGATTGAAACCGGAGGTCCAGTGGTAGTGGTTAGGACGGTGGTTCGGGTCTACAGAGCACGATATTGATTGCCTCCCGATTAGAGATCCGCCCACAACATTAGCTTCAAAGGGTTACCATCGGTGGCCATACAGATTATAATAAGCATGGGGCCACCACAAGTAACATGAGACTTCCACTTTCTTAACTTCACAAGAGGTGAAGTTTGTGGAAAAGAGACTTTCTTTGGTTGGAGAGAACCAAAGCTTGAATAGCTTCCGTGAGTTTATCAATCTTAGCATCGGTGCTAGATTGACTCACGGCGATGAAGAAGAAGGACCAACACCGACTTGGGAAACAACCGCTTGCTTCATGCAAAGGCGGACTTTAGACTTGTTTTCAATGATCGCTAAAGCTTCTTTGACAGCTTTTGCTTAGGAAATTTCCTCCGCTGGAGGAATTGAGAGAATCTTGATCGATTGACTCACTCCATTGTAGAAAGTATCGAGTTGCATCAACTCGGAGAAACCGTGGTGAGGACATTTTCAAGCAATTCCTTAAAACGATCCCACGATTCATCAAGGGTTCATCAAACTTTTGAGTGAACTTGATGATTTCATTTTAAGACTCGTGGTTTTGGAAGGTGGGTAGAATTCATTCACAAATTTCTTCACCAGATCTTCCCATGTCTCTATTGACCGAGGGGTTGTTTTCAAGCCAACCGGCTTGCCCTCAAGAGAAAATGGGAATGAAGAAGCTTAACAAAGATCAAGAGGGACATTCTTGTATTTGATGGTAGATGCAATCTTGTTAAACCATCGAATATGAGCATGAGGATCATCCCGCCAAAACCGTAGAATTGATTTGAGGTTACAAGATTCATAAACCGGTTTTGAGTTCAAAATTTTCACCACAATGGTCGGTATAACAATAGCATCTCCATACCCGTCGATGGGTGCACGGAGAAGCTCACACATAGGCGTTCTTCCGCCATGATAACGAAGTAGTGTGAGCATCCGGATCTCGATCCGATCGAAGGAGCAGAAAGTCACGGACACGCCTTCTTGGAATCTTGATAAGCTCACGAAATGGGTTCACAGATCTAGAAGAGCGAAAAGATACACTAGAGTTAACTCTAAGAAAACTCGAGTTAAGGAGAGAAATAGGAATTATGAAGACGTTTTATAAAAATGGGGTGAGAAGAATCTTTATGGGTTTTCCGGTTCGACAAGTAGATATCACAACAAAATCAATTAACACAAAATCGAGGCAAAACAATGTTGAACTTAACCAATAATCACAAGATGAATGGCTTTTTTGAAAAGGTACACCAATCACAAGGACACAAAGGCAAGTTTTAAATCTTTAGTTCGGGAACTTATTATGGTCGCACCCCGCTAGGTAGTGCAACGCCTTGGTTTGCGGTGGTAATCTTTTATGTTGTTATTTATTAAAGAAAACGACAAATATTTTTGTATTTTTATATTTGATACATATATAGAAACAAAAGGAAAATATTTTTGTGTTTTATACGTTTTAAATCGCTTTTGGTTTTTGGATTTTTTATAAGAAAGTATGGATATATATATAGATAGATATGGATGATATAAACAAAGAGTGAGTATTCAAACTACTAATCTGCTAAACGTAAGATAATTAGCACGACTCCCGGCAGTGCGCCTAAAATTTGATCCGTACAAACCGTCAAGTTTTATCACGCAAGCCGACCACTTGAATGGCCGACCGTAAGAAACTTAAAACGGTTTAAGCACAAATGCAATGAAGATCCGAGGAGTATAGTGTTTTCCGGTCGTTATGTCCCAATGAGCTATGCAATGGATCACCAAACGAAAGTGATCGAGGAATTTGAACAGAAAAAGTATTGAATATGATTATAACTACGGTAAAAGCCAACAAATTACAACGGCTTAAATGCAAATTAAAGGAAATTAAAGAGATAAAAATATTAAATAAACGCTATCACTATTTGCAAATTGATGTTTTTGTTTTTATGTTTTACTTAAACTTGAATTAAAAACTACGTAACGTACAAAATAAAATGTGAAACTAAGAAGTATTAATCCTAAAAATATGAAAATGATATTTTACAAACCTAATGATAAAAGAAAATATTTAGAAAAGAAAATTATTTTTATAACTATTTAATTAATTATTATTAATTAAAAACTATTTTAACTATTTAATATTAGCCTAAAATACAAGAAAATAGGAAATAAAGCTAGAAAAATAAAATTAAGACTTAGAAAAATCTAAAATATCAAAATATAATTTTCAAAACTATTTTTATATTTTTGTGATTATTTTGTATTTTCTAGGAATTAAAACTATTTAAAACTAATTAAATTATTTAAAAATACAAATTTAACTAAGAAAATCTAGAAAAATATTTTTTGGCTTTTATATTTATCTTAACTTAATAAAATGAAAATTATTTTTTGAAACTTTTCTTAATTTTTATATTAAATGCTAATTAAAAATACTTAAAAACTAATTAAATCAAGAAAAATAGCAAACAACTTGGAAAAATATGAAAATTCAAGATAACTCTAAAATAATATAAGGAATCTAGAAAAATAGAAAACAAGTGCTTATGTGTAGGAATTTGAAGCGATATGTCAAGTGCTTAGAAATAAGCACTTGAAATAAGCAAATGGGTACCAAAAGCTACCAAACAAACACAGAAGCTGTAATATGATAAAACTACTCTAATGCAACTTAAAACAACAAGTCTTAACCTCTAATAAGCTGATTGAACAGATTTGGCTTATTTGAATTTAAACACAAAAACAGTTTTGGGAAGGCAACTTTAAGCTTAAGTAAAAGCTACAAAATAAGATGAAAATGAAAACTACAAATTGGAACTTAATCAAGACCTGGGTGAGACCTTATAAACCAAATTACAGACCTAGATAAGCTCTGATGAGCTTAATACAAGCTCTGCAAGATCTGCTTAAAACCCGTGCGCACTCATTGTCTCTGACAGGCATATAAACCAATAATCACAAGCCTTTTGGTGCTTAAAGAAAATTTGCAAAATTATACAAAATGGCTATAAGAAAATAGACCAAGAGAAGTTTTAAAACAACAATTTTCACTTAAATTGGCTTAAAAATGAAGCCAAGAAAATTCACTCAGCTTTGTGAAAACAAGGTTTTTTAGTTTTGACTTTTAATGATTTGGTATTTTGACCAAATTGAACTTTGCAATGATTTTAAGTACTAAGATTGATGTTATATGAAGAAATGGAACCTCTGCAAGCTTTGTCTCTATTCTAAACACAAATCAAGTTCTTGTTTTGCAAAAGATCCAACAGATAGGCTTATAAGATGCTTAGATGAGAATTTTGACTTTAAAGGTTTTCAGTCACAAATAAATGATTCAAATGAGTATAATAGGACTTAACAAGCATGAACCAACAGTTATCAACTCATGAGCACACCTCTAGTACAATGTAACAAGCTGATCCAAACACCCCTTATCACCACTGATCTGCAAACAAAACTAAGCTAAACACTTAAACAGCTAAAATAAATGATCAAACTAAGTTAAATTAACCTAAACACAATTACTTAAACAGATATGAGCTTATTATGACTACCAATTAAGATTTTTCAATGCAACTTGAAAATAACTTACAAAGTGTCCCGAGCCACTATGGCTTGAAATCAGAACCAATGAACCCCTAACCTATATTATCCAACCCAATGATCTCAAAATTAACCCAACTCCATGGTCGCATTACCCATTATCCATTCTCGCACCAAATGTGCCCATTTTGACTTCCTTTGACCAAGACCCAAAATTACTTAAACCTTGAATGCGAGCTTATATAAAGCTATCATAAGCTTATACAAGCTTGTTTGAGTGAGAAATCAAGTTATTAAGAGCTTGTACATAAGGTTTTGAATTGGAAATTTTCAACAAGGGACATAAAAGTATGAATTTGATATAAACCTTGAAATTGAAGCTTAAAATAGATTATATTGATGATTTAACATGAGTTTGATACAAGTCAACAAAAGATTACAGATATTACACTTAATTAAAAACTTTAAGATAAAACGACATAAAAAAAACTTAAAACTACAAGCTCCTCCTCATGCCTCCCTTAGCTTCTTTTTATAACCCAAGCTCTTTTTCTCTCATCTCGATGAATTCCCTTGAAATGATAGCCATTGGATGGCTAAAATTGATCATGGCCTTTGAATGGATTTTGGCGCCAAAACTAGATTTTAACAATTGGGGTTGAGTGAAGAGGGAAGGTACATTTAATGCATCTTGGATGTTAGTTGAGGTGGAGGGACATGGAAAGGAGATTGTGAAATGGGTGGTTGGTTGGTGAGTTGGATAGGGAGTAGGAGTGTGGGGAGGAAATGGGGAAAGGAGAAGAGGTTTGACGGTGTTTGACTAGCTTAATATATTATGAAGGGGTTCAAAATGCTATTTGACGGGGGTCAAAATGAAAGGCAGGGTCAATGTATTTGATAAGGTCAAATGGGTGTAAAGTGGTTTAATATGACAAGGACCTATGTTGTAATTTCGAAAATTCAAGGACCTAGGTCGCCAATTTGCAAAGTTATTTCAAGGGACCACAAATGACAAGTTTCCATAGTACAAGGACCAAACTTGACATTTTCCATTTTCCAAGGGCCATTTTTGCCAAATTTGAAACTTGAGGACTAATTTTGTAATTTCTCAAAACTTTTGATATTTTTCACCAAAGGACTAATTTTGACAACTTATGATTTTAAAAGGACCTTTGGTGACTTTTCTTTGAAATTATGTGCTCGTGGACCTGCTTTTGACAACTTTTGAAACTTAGGGGAAACCGCCAATTATGCAAACTTAGCTCATTTTTCATCCGATTTTAAACATTTTGCATCCGAAACATATAAAATGCAATTTTGGAATATTTTCAGATTTTGATGCATTCGAGCATTTTTAGACGCTTTGCGTCAGATTTAAACCAAAATGATGAGTATTTACACACTCATCAATGCTCGATCCACATCCGACAGAGGACGTATTCATTGTAATCTATAAATACCCTTCCATCCATGGAAGTGGTGGTGCTTCTTTCAATCTAATCTTTCATATTTGTAAACCAAGTCTCTACCAAGAACACCCTCTCACTCTTCTCTCTAAAATATGGCATACTTGTATCATCATCATCCAAGGCCACTCGAATCATCAAACACAATAATATTAAGATCCTAACATGAGAAGTTGACATGATCATAAAATATTTGGACTTGAAGCCAAAGATCAATGCCATGATGAGGACTTTATGGAGCAAGTCCTTGAATCAAGTCCATGCCTCGTAGAGATTCACCTTGACGTTGTTGGAACATCAAGATTTCATTCCTAAGTTTAGTAGTTCTCCCGTGGGAAAAATTGGGCAAGGAACGAGTGGTGAGATCATCCCAACTTGAGATGGATCCGCGGAAGTCGCTAAGCCAATCACTAGCTTGGTCCCGTAGAGAGAATCGAAGAGACGCAAGCCGTAGTCTCCCGTGTGGTAGAATCAAGGTTGATGGAATCAACGATTTTAGAAGTCCTTGAGATGTCGATTAGGATCTTGAACGAAGTCCATGGAATGCACATCCGCTTTGCACCAACCGGATGGTGTTTGATCGCAGGCCGTAGTTTGAGCTTGATCGGGAGCTCAATGGTGTTCCTATAGCCTTGGTGGCTTGGTTCAGAGGATTCACCAAGAGTACGGCCTCTTGGCGGGTCAATGATTGGTGGGTCGATGGGAAGTGGTGGAAGTGGTGGCGGGTTATCACCTTCCATGATGAAAAGTGATGGGATTACTAAAAAATTCACGAAGAAGGGGGATAGACTACAAGGAAGCTAAAAATGAGAAAAAAATCTTACTTGATAGGAATCAAGCAAGGGAACCTAAACGAGATAGAAATCTAACTAGCTATTATATTCCCCGGCAGCGGCGCCAAAAACTTGATGCTCGTACAAAGCGCGTTCGGGGTCAAAGGAACTTCCTTTTCGTCGAGCAATCTTTTCAACACCCTAGGCAGTGAACCTAATCGTTGTAGTGTAGTATAGGGTAAGCCTCGGGTATTTATATCATTCTCTAGGGGAATAGGAATGCTCGTGAGAAGTGTACTACGCTAAGGTTGAGGTTGAGGAAGATTATTTTTTATCTTTTTATATTTTTTTAGAAAGCTAGGGGTAAAATCTCGGGGTTTTGATTTGGGGGTTGGTACTTCTACCGATTACTTCTACTATCTAATTATCTAAACTATGGGTAGTCTTATGTCTATTGATGTGTGCTCGTATGATGATTAAGAATGTGTCAACCTAGATACTATTACTCCCTAGTTATCTTTTATTGGTGGTTGAATTGTCATGTCCTTATTCTTAACGCGATGTGTTTTCTAAGGTCGTAGGTGTGCCTTTTTCCTAACTCTTTGGTAAGGTTTTAAATGTACCTTTTGAGGGTCGTTTAAGCCCTTATTTAATCACTTTTGTATCCGTTATTACTTAATATCGCCTTTTCACTTTTTAGGTATCTTGAAGGCAAAATGTCGAATGACACTTATTCGGACGAAAAGGCGAATATCTACGAAGAAAATGGCCAAAGTCAAGAATCAAGCCACCGCATCATTGAACCGAAGGGGACGGCGTCAGTGCTATCTGCGATGCCGTCGCATCACTTTTGTGACTACCAAGAGCTAAATTGCTTATTTACAAGTGACGGTGTCGCTTTAAAAGAGTAGGTCGTCGCAACTCGACGGCCTAGATTTGATCAGACGGCGCCGAGATCGAAGAGGACGGCGTCACAAGCATAAGGTGACGCCGTCAGAAGACTAACGCGCCAAGACGAAACTCTATTAACGGCGACCCGACGGCGCCACAAATTAAAAGGTGACGCCGTCGCGAATGTAATCTTATATATAGAATCCGAAATTTTTATTTTCAAAGTGTAGTCTTTTGGAGTAAAACCTAAACCGAACCAAGGCTGTCTTGTACAAGATTTTAGGGTTCCAAACCCTATCTTACATCAAGATAAGTGTTTTATTTCATTAATTTAATTATGTCTTCAATTACTTGTGTTTATGCTTGCATGTTCTCCATGTCCGGCTAATTTACTCGTGTGTTTGCTTAGGGAATATGAAACTTAACTATTCAATATTGATTGGTTGTCTCTTATCTTAATTGTAAATGATCTAGTAATGCGATAGGTCATTCGTTGTGTAGTTAATGCTTGATTAATCTTTGTGAACCTTAGACTATAACACCTAGAGTAGTTGTAGGCTAAACCATCCAAAGAGTACCTTAGAGTTAGAGTTTATAAATCCTAGAGATTTTGTAGATTTAGACCCTTTGGTAGTTTCAAAGAGTTATGGATAAACGCATACCCTACGACCTTAGACACACAATGCAATTACGAATAAGGACGTGACAATTCAACCATCAATAGGAGATAATTAAGGAGTAATAAAACCTAAGTAAACACATCTTTAAAATATCATATGAGCACACAATAATTAGACATAGACTACCCTCACCTTAGTTAATTATATAATTAGATAGTAGAAGTAATCAAGAGAAATACCAACCCCCAAATCCAAACCCCGAGATTCGTACCTTTCCATTTCCTAAAAACATAAAAGATAAAAATAATCTTCCTCAACCCCAACCTTAGCGTAGTAACTTCTCACTAGCATTCCTATTCCCCAGAGAACGATATCAATTCCGTGGCTTACCCTAATACTACACTACAACGATTAGGTTCAACGCCTGGGGTGTTGAAAAACTTGCTCGATTTAAAAGGAAGTTCCTTTGACCCCGAACGACGCGTGTAGCGTTATCAAGTTTTGGCGTCGTCACGGGAATAGAATAGCTAGTTAGGAGTTCACTTCACTTAGGTTTCTTTGCTTGATTCCTATCAAGTAAATTTTTTCTCAATTTTAACTTCCTCGTAGTCTATCCCCCTTCTTCGTGACCTTTGTTCGTAAAACCCCATCACTTTTCATCATGGAAGGTGATAACCCACCACCATTCATCAACCTACCACCAAATGACCCGCCAAGAGGCCGTACTCTTGGTGAATACTCGAGACATTGAGCTTCACGATCAAGCCCAAACTACGGCCCTGCGATCCGACACCATCCGGTTGGTGCAAAACGGATGTGCATTCCATGGACTTCGTTCAAGATCCTAATCGAGATCTTAAGGATTTCCTTAAAATTGTCGATTCCGTCGACCTCGATGCTACTACTCGGGAGACCACGCGCTGCGTCTCTTCTAATTCTCTACGGGACCAAGCTAGTAATTGGCTTGAGCGACTTCCGCCGGCTCCATCTCAAGTCGATGATCTCACCTCTCGCTTCCTTGCTCAATTTTTCCCACGGGAGAACCACTAAACTTAGACGAGACATCTTGACGCTTCAACAACTTCAAGGCGAGTCTCTACAAAGCATGGACTCGATTCAAGGACCTACTCCAGAACTCCCTCATCATGGCATTGATCTTGGCTTCAAATCCAAATCTTCTATGACCATATTGATTTCATCACCGACGATCCATTGATCAAGTCGCGGTGGAAGGCTCAAGAACTTTAATGCAGAGAAATCTTGGGATATTATAGAAGAGCTTGCTAATCAAAGCTACGAAGATTGGAATGAATTTCAAACCCCGTTAAAGTAGTTAATGTTATATCAACTCCTCTTGAATCTTCCGATATCACCGAGGAGCAAATGAGTGTTATTGAGAGAAGGATTGATTATCGATGGAAAGGCATAGAAGAGCTCCAAGACAAATCCTCGAGAAGCGATCAATTCCGCCAATTCCACCAACCACCCAACACCCTTTCGGAATCCCCAAGTCATGAGCAAAACTCCAATTCGAAGGCGCCTGCTCTACTTCCCTAATACCACTCTCACCAAGCTTTAAGGAACAAATGAGGAGTACATGGCAGCTCATACGGAGAGATTAGCCAAATTTGAAGAGGAGGTTTATAGGCAAAGAGAGGAAATGCAAGCAAAATGACAAAATGATGAACCCGTAAAAGAATATACCAAGACAAAAGTTCCGTAAAAGGTACTAGTAAGAAGCGACGATTATCCTCCCACTTTGTTTGTTAACGCCATTTCCATTATGCCTGAGGATGGAAAGGTTGAGGTGAAGAAAACTGAGGAAATCAAGAGGAGGAGTCTCGAACCTAATAATGAGCCCGAGACCATTGAGTACTACCTTAAGCACGAAATTAACAAAAAACCATTGCAAACCAAGTAAACAACTTTAGGTACAATGAGGTTCTTAGGGAAGCCCTTGAAGGAAAAATAATGTAAGAAGAGTATGACGCCCGCATATGGGACCTCAGATGAGATGGTTCTAAAAACCAAGAATAAAAAACGAGACACCATGTGGAACTCGTGATACCATGTAGCATAGGTGATTTTGATAATATAAATGCCTTAGCCGATCGGGTCCGATGTGAACATAATGCCATTATCAATCTATAATAAGTTAACTAGGGAAAAGCCACCAAGACCGATCTTAGACTTTCCTTATCTAATCACACCTATGTTTACCCTATAGGAATCGCAGTGGATGTTTTAATAGAGGTGGCTAATATCGCTTACCGGTAGATTTTATGATCATAGATGTTGAGGAAGATAGAAACATGCCACTCATTTTGGGACACCATTTCGCCACCGCCAAAGCAACCATCAAATGCGGGAGGCATCATGATACTTAAAAGCGTAAAGGGTACGCTTAGAATACCCATTGTTCCAAGGTATCCTCTTAAGATCATGGAAAGGATCACGGTGAGAGTCCACAAGTCCCTAGCAATGTGGTTAAGAAGAAAATGAACGATTAGGAAAAGGGCTTAGAGATTTTATGGTTCAAGGCCCGCATGCAACATTATGGAAGCCCGATAAAAGTTAGGAAATAATCCCACTTGATACCAAAACACAAAGGAACCCTAAGGAATTTCTCAAGGAGAAAAGTACTTTTATACAAATCACGGATAAGGGCATTACAAAGTAGAAACAAACCAAGATGGTTTGGGCCTTTTTCGTAAAGGAAACCAATCTAAAGGATAAAACCGTCACCATAATAGACAACGTTGGCAAGGAGTCCACGGTAAGCATACAACGCTCACGCCTTTTCGATGAAGGGAAAGCGAAGGAAAGAGGTGACGGTAATGAAGTCACGTAGAGCACGACTCACGAGTCTAGCTACAAGACTCATAAATAAAGAAAAGCGCTTCGTGGGAGGCAACCCATGCTTAATTGTTTGCTTGTTTGTGTCATATATTTTTATTGATTGCTTATTCTCATGTTTAAATTTGTAAAATGCATTATTTTGTTTTTAACCTCGCCTTAATTACAAATAAAGGTATTTTACATAAAGGATAAGTGTAGGAGGATTACATACGTTTTCAAAAGAAACGTAAACATGAGAATTTCAATTGATTAAAAGATATACATGTGTGTTTGTTCGAGTCAAATGCTTGTATCGAGTCATAATGGATGTTTTGCGGGAAGTTTTTCCGATTCTAAAGATGTAAATTTTCCGTAACTTTTCCGTAAAATCGCACCGCTTTTTGTCGGGATAACCGACGGCGAGCGTCAGATCGCAACTCGACGGCGTCGGGAAGGAGCAAAATAATCGATTACTTTTTCTCGCTTTTCGAGATACTTATAATTTTTGGAATTTTCTGTGTCTTAATTTTCCGTAAATTGTAAACATCCATTCCACAAGCATTATATCCTAGTTTAGTAGAGTCTTATATATATTATTACCGTCGATTTTACGCGAAGGTTTCATTTGTTTTCTTCAGTGTGCGGGTTTAATTTATCAAGAAGGAGATACATAAGATGAGAAGGAGCTTTTCACGCAAACGTTCTTCTTGAAGAAAAATATAACCACCACTTTACACGGATCCTACCGAGCTAATCGTGGGAGTACTAGTTTCTTTCATCTTTTATTACCTTCCATTATCATAACTTTGATATTTTCGGGAACATTGGGGACAATGTTCAATTTAAGTGTAGGAGGAAAATAAAACGGAACTTTGAAACTATGATTATCCTTGATTATTTGCTTTGTCCAATTTCATTTGTGTAATAAACCATGAGAAAATGTCGGTTAGGGTAATTTTTGCACCAAATTTAAAATTTTTATGACATAATGGAGTGGGCCATTAGTCTTAACAAAAGCGCCTCATGGATAGGAAGTTATATGACTAGCACAAAACCCTTTACCACTTAAATTCCACCCAAAATGCGAGGATCGCCTTTAGATTAGTAGGAATTAAAGCATTCATCTTTAACACTTAGTGTAAACCGTAGTATATTAGATTCTAGAACTTGTTTTGTGATGCATCCCGAGATCGCTAGTAAGACTACACTTGTGTAGTTAGGAATAACTAAATGATAAGAGGCATTAGGATAACCCTTGTTTTATACCCGTAATATAATTACTTTTTCCACATCGGTTGAGTAATTCCCCCACACCTTTGCGTTGTACTCATCTTTAGTACACGATATCCCTAGTTAACCCTCGAGCCTATCATTTTCGCGGTTCTCGTGATGTTTTTTTCCGGAATATCAATGAAGAGCATTGTTTACACCCCCCAAATGTACACCCAAATCGCCTTAGCCTACCTTGTATGCACTCACTTTAGTGCATTATTGTTAGCACCCTAAGAACCCTTAGTTCAATTATCTAGTTGCTTCCATAAGTTGCTAAGTCGAGTCATATCCTTTGTATACGCTTTGGGACGATTGGGACTCATGGAAAAGTTAAAGTTTATGAAATGACTCGAAGGAACGTTAAATTCAAATTCCTTTATTTATGTAATAATGTACTCCAAGTGTTTTGATCTTTTCAATTCGGGTCAAATTAGTGTTAGAGTAATAAAAACTCAAGTGTAGGGATGTGCCTATAAATCCCTATCATTTTGATGTTACTATAGAGGATGGTAGAGTAAAAGCATTAGCCAGGAAGATTCTGATAGCCTCAATTCGTGCAACTGGAGCAAATGATTCCTCAAAGTCAATACCCTCCTCTTGTCGGTATCCTTTAGCCACTAGTCTTGCCTTATTCTTCAGAACATCACCGTGCTCATCAAGCTTTACTTTAAAGATCCACTTGAGAGCAATGATCATAGCATAATCTGGAGCTTGTACTAATTCCCATACACCAAGATTATTAAACTCATGGATTTCTTCTTGCATAGCACTAAACCAGCTGTCCTCAGACATTGTTGTTTTGACATCTTTAGGTTCGATCTTTGATAATACAAAATTGAAGAAGCACCATAAGGCATCAGTGGCAATTTGTGTACGAGTGGATACCAGGCGAGACGGGTTCCCAATAATGTTGTCCAATGGATGATCATGTGTCCATTTTCGAGATGTTCATGTGGTTGGTGATGAGGAACTGATGTAGCAATTTGGGTCCCCGATGAAGATGGTTCGGTGTTGGTTCGTGGGCAAATATATTTTCAAACGGTACATCTTCGTGAGTGGCAAAAGGGTTATCTCCATCAAAATATGCAGAATATTTCCATGATTTACATTCGAGGATTGAGGATTTGAGGATGATGATGAGTGATCTGCAGCAGTGCTTCTTGAGATAGAGACACGTAAAAGATGGATTATCTATGTTGATTGGAGTAGGAGCCGCCACTGTTGATGGTATAGAATGAAAATTATCAAGAGGTTCATAGCATTCATCAAACATCGGATCAAAAATTTCTTCAAATCTTCTCCGTAAGGAGGTACATATGGAGCTGCGGTAAGGGATTATGTACAAGAGATGAACTAATGGGACTACTTGATAGATATTGAGATGCGGGTCCATAACTAGATTGTCCATGAGCCATTTGCTCGATGACTCATCGAACGTTACTTGAATAGTTTCCATGATATCTCGGGTTCTTTTATGTAGATTCGGTAACTCTTTCGGTTTGGTGCATAACCAACTAAAACTCCAATGTCCGCCTAAGCTCTCAATTTTCCTAAATCCTGACCATCATTCGTTGGATAGCATAATGCACCGAATACACGAAGGAAAGAGAGATCCGTTTACGGTTGTGGACAAGTTCATAAGGAGTTTTTCCATGAGTAGTGTGAATAAAGGAACGATTTTGGGTGTAGCATGCGATGCAATGGCTTCCGCCTGAGAAACATTGGAACCTTTGAGTAGATCAAGATAGTCCTTGCAGCCGACAAGAGTCCGATTGCGTCTTTCAACTACACCGCTGTTGAGGAGTACGTGGAACACTTCTTTGATGGTCGATTCTAATACTTTTGTAAACCGACTTAGTTCTTTGTTTACAAACTCGGTTCCATTGTGCTGCTCGGATAATCCCGACCGCTTTATTAAGTCGAACCTGCAACTGCTTAATAAGTTTGATGATGACATCCGGAGATTCATCCTTGACCTCAAAAACTTAACCCAAGTAAACCGAGAATAGTCATCAACCACGACTAGCACATATTTCTTCCCGTTTATGGTTTGCACTCTCATGGGTCCGCATAAATCCATATGAAGAGTATGAAGAACTTCCATAACTGAGTTTGCAGGTTTGGGTTTATGGGCGTATTTCTTGCTTTTTCCCAATTGGCATGCTGAACAAAGATGATCTTTTTCATACTTTAATCTGGGCAAGCCTCTAACGAGGTCCTTTCTAGAAAGATCATTTATGGTCCCGAAGTTCAAATGATTGAGACGACATTGCCATAACCATGACTTTGTTTTCGAGGCCTTTGATAACAAGCAGATTGGAGAAGACTTCATCATGTCTTCGATAGATATGGTGTAAAGATTAGTTCCACGTGTTCCCTTTAAAAGTTCAACACTATCTAGTTCTCTAACTAAGCAAGTATGTTTTCTAAAGGCCACTTCTAGATCGTAGTCACGAATTGACCAATAGAGAACAAATTATGACCAATACCTTCAACATAATAAACCCTCGAAATTACTGTCACCAACAACATAGTCTCCGTGAACCCATAATTGCTCCAAAGTGATTGTTCCTGAATCTAAGAGTCCCGATGAATTTACTCACTAAGTTCATGAGTCATGAGCGATCTCCAATATATTAGAACAAACTGAGTCCAAATACCACGTAATCCATTTGTACGATCTGCAGTTGAACACGCATAAGTATGGATGATCGACAATTTGATCCCCATCGAGAATGGGTTCCACTTGGTTAGTAAATGATATTGGAACACCCACATCGAGCGCGTAATCAATGATATCATTAGAGGTAGATGCGTGACTAGAAGTGACGAGAGATCTATTCAAAGTGTGTTCACTTCTTAAAGGTATGGTTCTACCAATGGGCATCCATTTCCTATGGGCATCGATCTAGATAATTTGGGGACAATTCATTGAGATTGAATTTACGATCAAGAGGAATCCATTGATAACCCACGTTACTAAATTCTCTTCTGTTGATTTCAATGGTTTTTAACCTTTTCCACCTTGGTTTTCTATTCTTAACCTGCTTAGCCATTCTTATGGTTTTGATTGGAGATTTAGCAACATATTTCAATTCATTCACAAAGACATTCATGATAAATGCCGAAACCAAACATTCATTACATGTTTTGCAAATAGTAGCGAATTCAAATTAATTACAAGACGCTTTATAGCTAATACTAGAATCAACAAGATTCGCCTTATTCAACATAAACTTATTGTTCCTAGGGTGGTCTTCTACTTTCTTCCCTTGATCACTCTTAGCTTGCGAGGTCTAATCTTGCTTTGTATTGCCTGGAGGCTTTGACCCGCTTGCCTTAGTGACACTGATTACTCTTGTAGAGGGAATGATGGGAACATTAGTTGGTTTCACTACTTTCTGCATTTCTGGTCTAGAAGTGTTGGGGTCTGAAGTAGTAGTAGGCACATCAAAGGTCACATGTTTGACTTTCGGCATAGAACAAGGCGTATCAAGGGTCGCATGCTTGAATTTAGGCATAAAGCATGGCATAACGACATTATCTTTCTTACTAAAAGATTTAGGACATATTGCTCTTAGGCATTCTAAAATTTCCTGAGAACGTTTGGTGTATAAGCATGCATACCAAACCTCACTATCAAGTGGTTTATTTAGGCTATCCTCTTCAACAATCTCACGGAGACATTCTAGACTATCCTTAAGGTACGAAAATATTCTTGACATACAAGTTCATTGTTTCTAAGATGAGGGGGAATATACTTTACAGTGACAGCATATTTAGAACAAGCAGATACCTTTGGTGCATAAATCACATCACAGATGATTGGTATTTTCCCTTGTACCTGACACTTCAGATTCTCAATTTCCTTTTGCAAAGAAGTTATTTTTTTCGTTGTTCTTGTCACGAGTGACCTTAATTGAATCATATAACTCTTTGAAATGTTGTTTAACTTCTTTATTTTCTGCTTGAAAACACTCATTTTCTTGTTGTAAAGCATTAATGATGTTTTGAAGATGAAAGTTTTGAGAATTCTGATAATCTAAAGGAGGAGGCATGTGGGAGCTAGTCACATCATTCTTATCACCATTTAATTATGAAATTTGGGTTTTCAATCTTTTGATCGTGTTGCAATGAGCTCGAATTTGTTCATCATGTTTGCTAATTTCAAAAACTGCATCAAACTCAGGAGCATCCGAGGATGTCTTGACATCTGAGGTTTTAACATTTTCTTTGAGATGTTGATATTTTAATTGCAAAGCAAGATGTTCAACTTCCAATTTAGAAAAATGTTTGACCAAGCTATCATGATCATCCCGCTCTATTTTCTAATGTAATTTTGAATTTGTGGTCTCAAACTCAATGACACGATCATGGGAAACTTTCAAGGCAAATGATAATTCATGAAATTGAGAAGCGAGAATGAATAATTTGTAATGGTGTAGAACACATCCCGAGCAACACATCTAGAAATCAAGTTATAATTTAAGATATGCGATTTTTCCTCTCAATCTCATTACTTTAAGCTCACATTCATAATCTTTTACTCAATTTCCATTTCATTAAACATTCTTTTCATGTCTTTAATCTCGGTATCTATGGCCTTTGAGAGACTCAAATTGTTCTTTGAGTTGTTTAAAGAAAGGCATGACCTCGCCATAACATTCTTTAGTTTGCTCAAAACCTCTTTCCCCTTCAATAATGCATGTTGGAGTGATTCTCTTCTTACAAGTTTTCTCAAAGTCAACAAACAGTTGGTAAACTACATATGTCGACTAAGGTTTTGCTTTGTGTGGGAAGAGTTTTAGGCACTAAATGCATAGGTGTATTTCGAGGATATACAGTGGCTGGAGGCAATTTCCTACAGGGGGATTCTTTTCAACAAGATCATCAGCTTTTTGCTTATCCAAATCTTTCTTCCAGAACACTTGCTCAGGGTCAACTAGGTCTGAGGTCTAAACTTATTAAAGGCAATCCAGTTTTCTTTCGCATAATTCGGTGTTTTAAATGTGATATTATATTTTATGCACCAAGGATCTTTAAGTTTCTTATCCAATTTCTCTCTAGTGGCATCTTCTAATTTCTATCCTCCTCAAGTGCACTCAACACGTAGGCTTTTATCTAGGCTTAAGAATTTCATTGCCATCATAGATTACCTTTTGAGTCGCTTTGCTTTCTTACCAACCTCGAGGATTGGTTTCTACAATATCAGTATTGTGCTAATCGCTTAACACTCTATGTTTATTGATCAAGTGAGCAGTTTGAATGGTGTTCCCTTGTACGTACAACTTGTTTTCAAGTTTGTTTTTCAAAGTTTTTAGGTTGGAAAAATCATTTAAGAGTTTTGATTCCTTAGCATTAAATTCCTGTTTGGGCACTTTTACATTTTCTTGAAGCTCTTGCTTTTGCTTAACAGTTTTATTAAGCTTTTCTTGTAAGGAATTTAACTCTTGTTTTAATATTTCTTCTCTAAAATTACTTTTTCTGATAAGTGTACGTATTTTTTATCCATCTCCTGCTCAGGGGTAGTCAATTCAAACTTAGCACGCTGTTCATATATGGCAACTTGTTCCTTGTAGGCATTTAGTTCCGTAGTTATGGAATCATTAGGAGCATATGCAGTGTATTTATCAAAAATATAGTCATCATTGACTGCAGAAGATACGTTACTTGGTACAATTTCACTTTCATCTTGCTTCACATATTGATCATATGGGACAACATTGCTATTACCTATATTTTCAATATCCGATTCAATAATTTCGATTGATTGTACTTTGTCGTGAATCTTTGCTCATCAACCTCATCGTATAATTTTAGTACCTACGATATGATCGATTCCTTGGAGGATTGGCTGTTGTGGTGAAGGAACCTTTAGAGACCATTGGTGAGATGCTAGCCATGAAGATGGTTTGGGCCGTTGGTTCATCATCAACATCCAAGTCAAATGCATCACGATCGCAACTTGAAATGCATTGGGATTGTTCTCGAGCCATACCGACCTTTGGTCGCTCATCCACATCAAGATCATAAATTTTGGCATTTCCTCAAAGAAGAAATAGCAATTCTTCCTCATCTAACACGGCTCCATTATCTTTAGCTTGCACCAATAGCATTTTGTCCTTGAAGTATTCTGAATTTTGTGGACGTTTTGGAAGAGTGCAGTTCATTGCAATGTGTCCTTCTCCACCACAGTTATAGCACTTGATTGGCTTCCCTTGACCCTGGGCCATGTTCCTTCCACGGTTCTGATTACCCACATATCCTCCACCAACACCAGCATTCCCATAACCAGCTCCTGTATTCCCTTGTTCATTATGTGGAAGGTATGCATTTTGTCTTCCTTGCACGTTTTGCACCACTACCTTTCCATCTCTAACCGTAGCATGATTGTGAAGATTGGATGCGCTAAAGGTGATTGTTGGTGTGTGGGGTAAAGTTCAAGTTTTGCTTAACCATTAGAGCTAGTTGATTGACAAGTCGCTCCATGAATGAGTCAAGGCTTATATCCTTGATCCGGAATGAGTTTGTGGTTACCATCCCCGTGAGGTATGACTTGTTGATGCGTGTTTTCTTGACTGTGTCTTAATATTTATAGTGTCTCGCTATACCTATGGTCTACCCTAATGCACTAACGGGCAAAGTGTACCCGGTCGTGTGTAGTGTAGTAAATGGTAAAGCCGAGGTCGTCCCAAGAGCTATGTGTCGGATAATTACTAAGTCTAATTGTCACGTAATATTAATGGTTTGATAGGGTTTTAATTAATTAAACTACTAATGCGTAATATAAAAGCAAATAAATGGTAGAAAGGAAATCAATAGAGGAATAGTTGTGCTAACCTAGTTAATCCTCCTAACTAGTTATGTCTACGTCTACCTACTTCCAATTACTTTAGGTGGGGTCAAATTCGAGAGGATGACTTTTGGTCAATTCGCCTAACCTATCGACAAAGATGCCACCACAGGAGAAATCAAAGCACCGTCATAAGTCCTGTTGTTCCTGGTCCCCAAGCCAAGTCATTACACCGCTACATGCTAGATTCTAAATAGTGAGTGCTCGGCCGTTAGGAACTTAGACTCTACACCCCCAATTCTTAAGTTCATCCAAACGATAGGTGATCGGTTGGTCAAATCACACAAGTAGAAAGGGTCATCGGTTGGTCATATCTTACCCTTCACGTCTCGATCCGCTCACCCAGGGTCGGTTGGTCATATCTCCCAGGCAATTGGCCTCACCGCCATTCAAAACCACCGAACCTGGGGTGACTACCAAAGACTTATGCATGCATACACTTAGAAATAATTGTATCAAGTAAAGGTAAACGTAAACAAAACAATTAAGGAATCATAACTAGGCTAGCACCAAAGGGTGCTTAGCGCTCATATTAATCATGCACATTAATTCAATATTCAAAGGTACGAAATACATGAATTGAAAGTAAAGAAATAATAAACGCTAAAGCTTATCGTAATGGTGTGACTTCTCCCTGAAAATGCCTCCGTATGCTTCCCTAGACCTCCTTGAGCTTTTTCCCACGTTCTCGAGTGTTGTATGTGGAATGGGATGCTTTGAAATGCCGGAATTCATGGGGTATTTATAGGTTGTGTCAGGTTCTGGCGTAACCAATAAATGAGTTACGCCAGAACCTTTATTTCTCCGTAAATGCACTAGATGCGCTAGTTACGGCGTAACCTTGTAAGTGGTTACGCCGTAGTCTTCAATAAACTCGGTTACGTCGTAAGTGATGCGATGAGTTACTGGCGTAAGTATCGCCGCGTGAAACCTCTTTTGACATAATGGAGTTACGTCGTAACCTTTGGGAAGAGTTACGCCAGTAACCTCTTGATAAGTTGGACATACGGGTCACGCAATAGTTACGGCGTAATGTGAGAGATGAGTTACGCCAGTAACTTCTTCAAAATAAGCATCTTGTGATAAATCTTTAGTAATGTTTCCATTTCCACGCCTCTTTAGCTCCAATGCTCGTAATTTACCCGAAAGTGTAAAACAATGGAAAACAAGCGTAAATCCATATAAATGATATAAATAACGAGCATTAACGGGAAATTGACACTTAATATTTAGGACTATTTGATGTTATCAAATATCCCC
Organism: Chrysanthemum lavandulifolium; assembly: GCA_022545495.1. NCBI lineage: Eukaryota > Viridiplantae > Streptophyta > Magnoliopsida > Asterales > Asteraceae > Chrysanthemum > Chrysanthemum lavandulifolium. Next base: position 188,987,316 of record CM040241.1, on the reverse strand, counting down.
CATGAACTCTACTTGCCCTCGTGTAGACCTTATTAGATAGATTTCTAAAAGATATCTCCCAAAACCGGAAAATATGAGTTTACAAATCCCTTGTGCTAGAATAAAACAAAGCCGAACACCTCACGAAAGGGGAACAAACACTCAAATCTCTCAACTATTCTAAGTGTCAATTTCGGGTGATCACCAATCGCATATCATAACATGTATTCTATCATAAGCTTGGCGATTACAAATCTCCACCACTAGAGTTAAGGGCTAAACAATTCTCGAAGGCAATATAGGTAGACACGACAAATGTTAAGGGTGACTCGTCATTACTAACATGTCACGCGAAGTGGACAAAATCAATGATACATGACCAAATCCATGGCCTAGACACGCTTCATGACTAAAAGGGTAGGATAAGACATGGGATATATAATTGGTGTAAAATGAAAACAAGGTGTAGTCTATATCTACAACTAAGTCATCACCACTTACCGTCCACCAAAAGTTCAAGCTTATAAGTCTAGAGACCGGATCATGAAATGCAAGGTAGATGTGTCATTAGAGGACGCCGTGATGGGCACACTACCTTTTCTTCTTTAGTTGGTATAACTCCAACTCAATCTTCCAATGTGACCGAGGTGGCCTCCTCGATACTTAAACAATAAAGCTCGTACTATAGTGCTTATAAAATCGCACTTTACAAAATCATAACTCAATCAACTATTTTTTTATTTATTATTTTTTTTGAACATAACATGATAACATAACATCTCCCACTTGAGATGAACAATGAGAATTGGGGTCTTCAATGATCTTCATAATTGTTGTCGATGAAAGCGTGATTTCCAAACCTTTCCACTCGAACCTTGAACTTAGGCAAATGATGACTTCCCAATTACAAATAAAGACTACGGTGGTAGGCTAAGGTGTAAGGTGTAACGAGACAATATATTGGGGTGACAAAATGAAAGGAATGGCTCGGAAGGGTGTATCTAGGGTATCTTGCACTAAAGGGAGTGCAACAAAAGGGTTTCACATGGGGTCGAAAAGTCGAGGTGACTAATCGATAGACTCACAATGGTAGGTCGTTTGGGTGATAATCCTATAATCGCCTTCTAAAACCGAAAAGTCCAAATACATCGAGCTAACTCAACATACCTCGTCTATGGTCTCGAAATGATGCAAAAGCCAAGTTCTAAAGTTTACAAGCTACCCAAGACACTCATAATTTGGTGGATTTGGGGTAAAATATTGGAAACGGATAAGGCTAATCTCACCATGTAATATCAAGGGTTGTATGTGCTCGGCTAAGGTCTAATCTAGTTAGGTTCGGAAAAACATGTCAAAATTTTAAAACGGCATAATTTTTCAAAATAAACTAGAAAATGAGGCTAAATAAAGTTCAAGAGATAATTCTACCCCGCCCCCCACTTGAATTGTACAAAGTCCCTTTGTACTAGGCATTAAAATAAAGGTGAAGAGAAAGGTAGAATGAGAGCGAGAACTTCCCCAAATTTGCTCCATAAAGAAGAAGGCCCACGAAAGGATCGTGCCTTCGTTAAAGCGCCATGAACAAACTTCAATCCCCGAAATCACAAATACCAAGAGCATAATTCTAAAAGAAAAATAAAATGAAAAACAAACCTAACTCACTTCGTAGGAATCACAGTTGCATTTAGCAAATGCAACAAGCCTTTTAAATCACTTGGTGTCCCAGTGGACGAGTGAAGTCTCGTGAGGGTTTACAGGAACACACCCACAAAGTTCATTTAAAACTAATACAAAGTTATTGTGTTTTAAAATGAAAGAATTAAAGAGAGAGTTACGTCGTAACTCCTATGAGAGAGTTACGCCAGAATGGCAAAACCCGTATGAGCCGTGAAGCGAATAGTTACTGGCGTAACCACGAGATGGTATTACGCCGTAATTGGTAATGCGACAAGAATTACTGCTGCTAAAATGTTGGTTCTGGCGTAATCACCAAGATGAGTTACGCCGTAACTCGCTCGTATCAATCGACGCTGCGAAGAATTACTTCATTGTTTCGCAAAATGGTTAGAAACACAAAACCCAATGTAAAGAAATAAAAACAAAAGAAAGGGATAGTTCGGGTTGTCTCCGAAGAGAACTTTCTTTATTTACGAGTCTTTGTTAGACTCTTAGCCGTGGGCTACCGGTGTTTGTCCGTCATCTCGGGTGGGCAATCTCCATGTTGAAGCCGGTGATCAAATTCTCATCACGTTTGTATCCTTCTCCAAGTTCTAAACACCCTAAGTAAAAAATTTGATCTTTTGGTAGGGGTGATCAAAACCTTTGGCCTTATCTTCTTCACTAATACCAAGCGGTCTAGCATAACTCAACTGTCTTTTAGTCTAATTTTTAAAGTTTTTGACAGTCCTTGGCATTTTGAAAATAGTTTTATCATCGCCAATCTTTAGCCAAACCAGTCCTTCCTTCTCGTTTTATCAAGCCTAGATATTTCTTTAAAGGGTTTTCCGAAAATCACCCCGGTCACCCATCCGCCACTTAATTCGCTAACATCATCCAAAACCACAAAGTCGACTAGAAATGAGTGTGTTCCTACAAAACTCGTATATTTTTGCTATCCCGAAGTTGTTGTTTTGTAATCAAGCTCCTTTTCCATAACCTTGTTGTAGCATTCCTTAGAGATAATGTTGACTGGGAATCGTGGTCGATAAATGGGTGAAAATCAATGAACCCAATTTTGCATGAGATCTTCAGATAGTGGGGATTCCTATGATGGATACGTGCCCCCATCGCATAAAACTGCGGTAGGTCCGATTGCAAGAAAGTTTTTTCAGATTTGTCTTGCCAATGGGTCATCTCGACATCACTAGAGAGGTCTTCAGCACTTAATCCTAACTTATATTCTTCCTCAAAATTCAAAACATCAAAATCCTTCCCGAGTCAACCTCTCCGGGATCCGAGGGGTCGCTAAGAAACTTTTCAAGGGCTCCACCAAAATCCTCATCGGGTCAATTGCACACACCTTCTCCGGGTAGACAAATGTTCATTAGGTCCGAATGTGGCGATCTCTCCATTCGCTTCGAGTTAATTTCGGCAAAGACATCCACTTTAGTGTGAGCAGAGCAAGCATGGGTCTTCCTAAAATGATGTATCCTGTTGTCTTCGGGATGTCAAGAATCACAAAATCTCTTTGAAAAGGAATCTCTTTATCTTCACTAATACATTTTCAACAATTCCTAATGGTGATTGCATGGATCGATCGGCCATTTCAATTTTCATCTTGACCGGTTTTAAGTTGCCAATTCCCATTCGCAAAAACATCGAATCGGGCATTATACTAATACTAGCTCCAAAATATGCCGTATGCTACACATGTTCAGCTCCCGATATAGCAAGGGAGAGTAAAGCATCTGGATCTTTTTCCTTTTGTGGTAGCTCGTTCCTCAAAATAGATGAGCATCTTCGTTGAGGCGAATAGTCTTATCATAACTTAATTCCGCCGTAGTATCATGACGATTAGTATCATTAGGAGGGTTTACCAAACAAAGTTTGGTCCAAAAGTGATTGTTTCTCCATGTCGATCCGTCGCTAACCTTTCCGAAAAGGTCAAAGGTTCTTCGAGGATAGTCTCTACCGTGTGGACAACTTCTTCCTCCCGAGTCGCTAGGTAATCGAGATGGCTTCGAACATGAACTAACACTTTTATCTAATCTTTTATCCTATCATCGTGAGTTTTAATAGAAGAGATCAGATTATCCACGAATGTTTTCATCATCTTTTCTATCCTATCGTCGCGCTCTCTTGATTCTTTGATGTGGTCGAGAATATTTTTCTCAATATTGTTTCAGGTATTGGTTTCAAATATACTTTTAACTTTCTCAACCCTACATGCTTTGACTTCTCTTTCCAATCTCCGCTTTTTGAAAATTTCCGTAATTGTATTCTTGCTTCGTTATTGTCTTCATTACCTTATGATTGAAGTTATCTCTCGGTCAGTATCCAAGATCCATGTGCCACTTGTAGCAATGTTCGAAATCATGAATACATTCCAAGGCCCGATCAGAGTCATGCTAGGAATAGGTCTTGGTAACTCAAGGAGTTCTCGTGTTTGGGCATTAATCCCCGATAGAAAACGATACGATCCGATGTTTGTTTAAATCATGAGTCGGGCATCGGAGAAGTTCATTAAATCTTTCCCACGCTTGGTACAGCTGCTCTTCTCCAATCTGCATTTAATTGATAAATTTTCCCAAGCCTAGCCATTTTTAAGGAGGGCAAAATTGTCGATCTAACTCCTTTCTTAGTTTTCCCCATACTTTTTACTTTAGCTAGGAAGTTTGTTATACCATCTTTTGCGCTCCGATGAGAGTCATAGGAAAATCCTTGCGGTGATCGAATAACTTAGAGTACCCCGACGTTGAAAAGAGAGGATAAGTGGAGAACTTCATCTACGTGATCCCGAACGCCCTCATATTCGTCTCTAGAAAACTTAAGCTCGTGTAACTCTCGAATAATATGATCCGGGATGGAGTATTTTTAGGAGAATCCTTAGTGAAACTTAGTTGGCAGTTATCGTTTGGCTGATCCAAATATTGCTCCATAGTAAGGTCATTGATATTATTTTCATTGATGACTTCGGTTTCAGATCCGATCGGGTCCGATTTGTAAAATGAGAAGATGTTATGAATAGGAACCGAGAATAGATCCTCTTTTCCGAAATTGCTTCTCGGGTCAAGAAATGGGGTAGCGAGAAAAGGCCTAGAGTCATGAGTCTTGTATCCCGACATTTATCAAAAGAAAATTAAAAATGGACTTAATATAAAATCCTAAAATAGCTCCAAGAACAAGCGCCAAAAACATGATGCAGTTTTCTTGACCGACTCTTGATATTTATAGTGTCTCGCTATACCTATGGTCTACCCTAATGAACTAATGGGCGGTGTACCGGTGGCCGTGTAGTGTAGTAAATGGTAAAGCCGAGGTCCTCCCAAGAGCTATGTGTGTCGGATAATTACTAAGTCTAATTGTCACGAGAATATTAATGGTTTGATAGGGTTTTAATTAATTAAACTACTAATGCGTAATATAAAAGCAAATAAATGGTAGAAAGGAAATCAATAGAGGAATAGTGGTGCTAACCTAGTTAATCCTCCTAACTAGTTATGTCTACGCTCACCTACTTCCAATTACTTGGTGAGGTCAAATTCGAGAGGACAACATTTGGTCAATTCGCCCTAACCTATCAAGCAAAGATGCCACCACAGAGAAATCAAGCGCACCGTCATCCCCGGTCCCTAAGCCAAGTCATTAAGTACCGCTACATGCTAGATTCTAAATAGTGAGTGCCCGGCCGTTAGGAACTTAGACACTACACCCTCAATTCTTAAGTTCATCCAAACGATAGGTGATCGGTTGGTCAATCGCACAAGTAGAAAGGGTCGTCGGTTGGTCATATCTTACCCTTCCCGTCTCGATTCGGCTCACCTAGGGTCGGTTGGTCATATCTCCTTTGCAATTGGCCTCACCGCCATTCAAAACTACCAAACCAGGGTGACTACCAAAGAACTATGCATGCATACACTTAGAAATAATTATGCGAAGTAAAGGTAAACGCAAACAAAACAATTAAGGAATCATAACTAGGCTAGCACCAAAGGGTGCTTAGCTCATATTAATCATGCACATTAATTCAATATTCAAAGGTACGAAATACATGAATTGAAAGTAAAGAAATAATAGACGCTAAAGCTTATCATAATGGTGTGACTTCTCCCTTGGAAACACTCCGTATGCTTCCCTAGACCTCCCTTGTGCTTTTTCCCACGTTCAGAGTGTGTGTGGAATGGGATGCTTTGAAATCTTTGGAATTCATGGGGTATTTATAGGCGAGTGCGGGTTACGGCGTAACCAATAAATGAGTTACCAGAACCTTCTATTTCTCCGTAAATGCACTAGATCACGCTGAGTTCTGGCGTAACCTTATAAGTGGTTACGAAGAGTCTTCAATAAACTTCGGTTACGTCGTAAGTGATGCGATGAGTTACTGGCGTAAGTATCGCGTGAAACCTCTTGACCTAATGAAGTTACGTCGTAACCTTTGGGAAGAGTTCGCCGTAACCTCTTGATAAGTTGGACATCCGGGTCACGTAATAGTTACGGCGTAATGTGAGAGATGAGTTACTGTAACTTCTTCAAAATAAGCATATTGTGATAAATCTTTAGTAATGTTTCCATTTCGCGTCTCTTTAGCTCCAATGCTCGTAATTTACCCGAAAGTGTAAAACATCGAAAACAAGCATAAATCCATATAAATGATATAAATAACGAGCATTAACGGGGAAGATGACACTTAATATTCAAGACTATTTGATGTTATCACTTGTGATGCTTTGGTAGTAATTCCACATTTGTGTAGAATGCGGTGGAATCATTTGAAGAACTTGCATCTCCAAAGATTGGTATTGAACTTTTCCATGATCATTCGTTCAAATGCGAGATGCATCTCATTTTGGAGCAAATAAGCATACAATTGTTCATAATTGGTGTTCCTCAATCCTTTGTTTAGTTTGACTGCAGTGACAAATTTGTGCCATTCGGGATTCATGTTGTTTACAAACTTTGAATTTAGCTGATATTTGGCATTGTCATTTTGATATTCCTCATATCATTCACAAGCTTGTGGAATCTCACATAATATTCAAGAACACTTTCCTCGGTTTCATTTTAAAGTTCTCAAAATCATCATCTGGTGAGACTCCTATCTTCCTTAGTCGGCTCAAACGAGAGAAGCATCTTAACATTATCCCTGATCGCCTTAGCTTCGTGTTGTGATTGATCAACTTGTAAATGTCCTTAGGTAGACCTTGAAGTATAATGTTTGAAGCTCAGATATCCGCATCGTATCTCTTCTTCTCCTTATCATCAAGCTCATCATACATCTTGGTCTATCCAATCCCAATACAACCGAACCATCCGCAGCGGTTTCAAGGATATCTCCGTAGTTTCAATTTGATATGGTCCTTCATCAATTGACTTAAGGATGTTAACCCCATTTTCCTTTCCTAAGCAATACAGTCTGATTCTTTGAGCCCAAGAGTCATAGTCGGTTCTATCCAGCATGGGAGGACGAGTATCGGATCCGGCAGCTTGAACGCCATCAACAACGGAAGAAGTGATTGTAGACATGATTGCTGATTCCACGGGATTTTACTACTCTTTGATTAAACCGGGAAATAGATTCTTTCATGGGATTTTATTAAATCAAGAGAAAACCGTAAAACGTAACACAAAGAAATGACAAGTCTCAATAGACAAATCTCACCCTTGACAAACCGCTTCACAATCGCATAGTTGACAAAACGCTTCAACAAATCGCAAGTGTCAAACGCTTAGTGTCAAACCGCTACTTGACAAATCGCTTAAGTTGACAAAACGCTTAATAGACAAATCGCTTAATACCAAACCGCTTAACTTGACAAATCGCTTAGTACACAAGTACACCCACTACTTTCACTAATTTGTCCTTTCTTGTCGTTTTGTCTCAATAGACAAACCGCTTCTTTGACAAACCGCTTCAAAGAAAATTCATTTCGAGGGACAAAACGCATCATAGAAACATTCAAAAACTTAAACTTTTCAATCTAAAAATAGTCCAACCACGATGATTCAAGCGTTCCAAAACAAAACCTAAACACTTATAATGATTCTAAACACAAAAGTACTATCAAAATTCAAACTTTAACACTAGAAATGATCCAAATGATGAAAACTACTCTAAACTCATTCAAACCCAAAAACCTTATGAAAACCACTAGAAATCCAAGAACATGAAAGATGAATGATCAAACCATGGCTCTTGATACCATTTGTAACATATTTGTTTTCACAATCACACAAACAATATATATGTAGGGCGTATGATATGAAGTTTAGAGAGAGAAAGTGGAAGAGAGTTGGGAACTTTAGTGAGACAAAGAAAAATGATTTATGAAAGCTCCAACCCTTTGCCTTGCTAGGCAAAGGGTATTTATAGGTTCATACAAGACACGCCTCCACGGGATGTGGATCGGGCATCTGATGGGTAAAGACCGTCCGTCCTCCACGGAGTTACTTAACAAACTACTTACTAACACTAAATGACTATGACTACGAGCTTTCTAACGAATACATATACTTGAGGTGACCAACTCTTTAACTACGATTTTCTAAATCCTAACAAAGCGGCCCCTAAAAGCATACGATTTTGCACCGCATCAAAACATATCAACACAAAAGAAATCTAAACACAAAAAAATATAAAAGAGATATCAAATTGGACACGATGATTTATAGTGGTTCACCACTTGAGCTCCATCTTCGTCCTACTCCACTCCTTGAGTTTCCGAATTGAGAGTTACTTCACAAAGTCAACAAGCTCCCTTCTCGACGGAGAAAACCTTACAACATTGCTTTCAAGTTTACCGATACTAAGCTAGATATCGAATTCTTATTCGTGTACAACCAAACCCGTTATTATTTATGGCACAAACATAACAAACCTATTACCCTTATATTTTAATTCCTCTGAGACACCAAACCTATAACCACTGTGTTTTAAGGCCTAAACACATAAATCATCTAACCTCTAGTTTGAAATATAGTGGATGATACAAGGCTTTGTATGATGATGATACATGGTGTTGTATGAAGTCGACATAATACATGATTGTCTAATAGAGATGAACGTTTAATCTAAACATCAAGAACTCTAAGCTTGATATGGTTTATCTTATTTTGATAAGAAGCCTTCAATGGATGAATATGGCAAGAGCTCTAATCTTGTTGTGGTCAATCTTCATATGCTAATGTGCTTGTGGTAGATGAGGATTACAAGAACTCTAAGCTTGTCTTAATGGATCTTCATGTGATAATATGCTTTCAACAAATGAGAGTTAGAAGCATTATGATAAAGGTTAGAGAGGGTTTTGAAGACTTGAGAATGTGTAGTTTTACATTGCAAAAGCTTGGGTTAAGTGTGTACTAAATGGGTGTTTAAATAGGCATAGAAAAGTTGTCACAACATAGCACGGTTCCACTGAGGTATCCGTCCTCTGTTTTGGATCTGTAGGTCACCATATTTAAAAAGGTTTATAGTCGTTTTGAATTTGGTTTAGTCACATGTTTTCATTATTTCCATACATGTTCACTTGTTTAAAAGGCTCTTAATTTTACTAACCAATAATGTTTGAATTTGTAAGTTTTAATGGAAGTTTGCTTAATCAAAAAAATAAAGTGATTTGGTCTCATTACCAATACAAATAATGCGTTCCCTGAATGGGAGGTTTATGTAACTAGATGACTTCAAATTGAGTTTAATCCACAAGCAGTTAAACATTTTAGATTTTGTTAACTTTATAAAGTGTCTCTAATAAACAAACTTAGTTTGCCAAAATGGATTATGAAAGGTTTAATGCCATGAACACATTTGAATGTTTTCCTCTTTGGTCTTTGATTAATGCAAAAATGGCATATCCATTTTTCAATGCAAGATCAAGTTTGAATCCGTTCTCAAATTGCAAGATTCTTGTTATTTGTCAAATTCATTTTTATAAATCGTTTACAGAAATTTTATAAAAATGGTGCAAGTAATTTATAGAATGATACAAGAGATTTATAAGATGATGAAAGTGTTTTGATGCAATGTATATTAAATAAATGCAACTTTGATCATTATGCTAGTTTGTAAAATCATGTTCATACCTTGTATGAAATGTAAAATAAGGTTTGAAAGAGGATGATTTAAGCTATAAATACTTAATGACTCCAAAATATATTTTTAACATTCATAGTAGTGTGTTGGATGTTTTGATCATAGTTCAACATAATAAATAAATTTGAATCTGTGTTGAAACATTAGAAGGCTCGAGATGTCGAGAGGTGTTGAAAAATGTATGCTTTGTCGATTCATGGTTACAAGTAACTTGTGCATTTTACGTTATATATTACAAGTTATATGTTTTGCATTATTAAAACATAAGAGACCGTTTAGTTTCTATATCTTTATATTTGCACTAACATTATGTGTTTTTAGCAGCCCATAATGACCTTGAAAAAAATATGTATTGTTGTTATATGTAGAATTTCGCCTATTTTACGGTAACGTGTAAGGTCGTGTTCATTTTGATATTTATATTTTTGTTAATAATAATTTAAGCTGAGTTTTAGCCATGTGTGGGTTAAATATATTGAATGCGCATAATTAATAAATAATAATTTTTTGGATATCATTACTTAAACTTATAAAGAGGAGTAACATGATTCGTTTATATATGTATAATCACCTGTATTTATTTACATGTCACAGTAATTCATGCTTCATTTGTATTTGCTTTTTTTATATAATTTCGTGCAAATAATTAGTTTAATATATCTTGATAATAATATTTATAAGTAACAACAATATATTGTTAACTTGTTGTATTTTTTTTTATAAAATATTAAGTATAAAGGGTATAAAGTCCATGGGTATTTATCAACTTTATAAAGTTATTAAAAACATGAAAATTGATAACTATACTTATGTTCGTATAATTTATTTAATAATTAACAACTGAAGTTTTATTAATTACCTTTTCTTTATTTAAGCGTTTTTTTACAAAATTGACACGTGTGTTTTATACATGTTTATTTTCTTTGGATGAAATTTAGATGAGTTTGACCGATTTGAAGCCAATTTTGACTTTTATGGACTAATAAACATGCTGAATTTTGACACGTAGACAGAATGGTGCACTCGTATTGATACAATTTAATTTTTCAACCTTCTTTTGAATGTTTCTTATAAGTAAGAGATACAATAAGAAGTAAAAGCATCTAATAATATGTTGGTTTATAAATAGGTTTATAGTATGATGAAAAGGTTTATATTTTTGCAAATTAGAGTGAAAAGCTATTTTATGCTTACTTGGCATAAAAAAGATTATTATGTAGGACCTTTTTACAATTTAATGTATTTAAAATATATGTAATGTTTATAAAGCTTTACGATATTTATATGTAGTGGAATAAATTTATACAATCAAAAGATCTAAAAATTAAGGGCAAATGACAAAAAAATGCATCGAACTTGACACTTTATATGATTGTGTATAGCCAATTATTTTTTTCTTATTGTATATCTTGAACTTTCAATTTCGATCGTTATGTGTATTTTTATGACTATTCGCCATGTAAACGCATTCATTTTACTCTTGAAATTTAAAAAATTAAATGTAAAATGGTCACAAAATACATACAATAATCGAATTTTGAAAGTTTAATACTGCATGATAAGAAAAAAAAATAATTCCACACATCATCATAAAATATGTCAAATATAATGCATTTTCTTGTCATTTGCTCAAAAATTAATGACTTAAATCATTTATAAACTTATATATAAGCCTACAATAATGGATGTACTAATTAGATGGCCGGAAAATGAAGATCGACCAGAACTTAGACGACCAGTTCACTATTTAGAAAAATATAACTGGATGCCATTTAATATGTGTGCCCCATCAAATAGACTACACGTATTTCCACCATCAAAAATAGTTTTTAAGAGTAAATTGCAAAAATCATTCACGTGATTTGGTCAAATTAAGGTGGCGATGAATTGCAGCGTAATTCGCAAATCGCAAAAATCAGAATCTGCATCGCATGCTGCCCCCAACAAAAGCGATGGTGCAGTTCTTGAAAATAAGAAAATCGCGTTTTGCGGTGCGGGCCGGTTCGAAAAATCGCTTCAAAATAATCGCATCGCACCACTTCATTATATTCATTTTTTTTATTTTCTAGAATAACACACAAAATTTATAATTTTTATGATAAAATGCTTTTGTTTATACTTTTATAATAAATTATTTCAAACACATTTTAATAGTTAATTATTATCGAGTTTTTAGGTAATATAACTTTATTTTTCTTTCAACTTTCATCGAAATTTATAAAATTCTTCATT
>CM040241.1:188923456-188975260 GCA_022545495.1 Chrysanthemum lavandulifolium | reverse complement strand
GAAAAAGCCATTTGATTTTCATGGTAAAATTCTCCCCTCAATATGAGCATAGGATATTTGAAAACATTTTTTATCACATAGAGGCAAGAGTTCTTTTGAAGCACATCCACAATCACAAAATCCATTAAGAAAACCATTTGAAAACACAATCAGTGCTTTATAATTTCTTTTTAAAAACTTTTGTACCTCGATGGTTTTGCTCCCCTCAATATGTGCCGAGATTCGAGAGCGCGTTGCTTTGTGAGAAAGCGACTGCATTAATTGAATCAAACTATCACCTTATATCAAATTTCATTATTAAATCACAAATTCTCCCCGATCAAAAATATCAAACCCTTTGAGATTTTGGATCCCAAGTGATTTAATACTTTATAAAACATGGGAGAATATGTGGCTGGTTTAAATACTCATCATGTTTTGGATAAATCCTCCTCCTCAACATGTGCATTGTGTATGAAATCGTTTGGCACATGGAGGCGGAGAGATGCCTTTGAAGGACTAAAATCAATTCCATTTAAACATATAAGAGATTTAAATCACGACCTCTCACCCGATCAAAGATTTCAAACCATTTGAGATTTGTGATCCCAACCGATTTAAATCATTTAGAAAAATGCAGGGAAAAGGCGTGGCAAGATTCAATTTTGAAATATGAGAGATAAGGACCATTTAAGACATTAAAGATTGTTAGTGTCGTATGATAGTTTTAAGAGATCTTTTAGTAAAATAAAACAATTTCACAATCAAACAAGAAACGTAAAAATTTCATTTGAAAGACCTTGATTCTAAAGAAAAATCATACCATGACATAACATTAAATCTTTAGATCACCACTTTTTAACGTACAATCCGGACTTTTATGAAGCAATATTGATTGAAAATAATTTATTTTAAATCACTCTCCCCCTCAATCAATGACCGAAGTCGATAATTGAGTGACTTAAGTTTTGATAAAATGAAGTCCGGTGATTTTCAAAATTTAGTTCAATTAATTTTCAAAACAATATTTTTCCATTTTCAAAACAATTTAATCAAATTTACTCAAAAATTGTTTAAAAATGGTATCCTGCACAAAGATACGTTAGTGGTTGAGAAGCTTCCGTTGTTGTTGTTGTAGGGTTGGAAGAAAACCGTACTGCATAATGCGGTGAGACTTCTTCGTTGCATTTTGAATGCCAACCGAGGTCCACTTAAGCTCCGTTCTTCACTTGTTTGAAGAAAACCATCTGTGATGCAAGAAGACCTCTTCGTTGCATTTTGAATGGCAACCGAGGTCAAATTAGCTCCGTTCTTCAATCACTTAAGAAAACCATCTGCGATGCTGTGAGACCTCTTCGTTGCATTTATGCCAACTCTCCATTGAAGTCCAATTAAGCTCCGTTTCTTCATTGTCAACCCAGATATCGTTACCCTTTCCTTACGGCATCCAATCATGTTCATTTGTTGGATCCGGATCGGGAACATTCTTATATACCAATATACTGCATATGTTAGTGAACACACCACAAATATATGGTGGTTGACAACACCCAAACAACAATCAACTAATAAAAGTCAATCCAACATATCAATCGGTTCATATAAGGTATGGAAATAATGTGTTCATCAAACTCTAATCATCTAATCTAGCAATCATATCCTAGGCACCTAGTCCTTCAACATAGGTTAACATCATTTTAATTAAGCATATTAGGATAATTAAGAAAGCCGTTAGATGATGTAGATTTAAAAACATTATCCCCTCAATCCATGACTCATTTTATGAAAATTTAAAACGCTGAAGTCATTGATTGAGTTTTCAATTTACAAAACTACTCGAACTGATTGTTTTAAAGCAACTCATTTACCACCATTTTTTGAAAACACCAAATATTTTTAGAAGAATTTTAGACGGAAAACATTTGTGTAGGAATGCATCCTTGACATACTTTCCTTGTTTTGTTTTAGGATAAGTGCGAAATTTGTGAAAAACGTTTAAGCGTAGCACTTTCCTTCCTTTTAAGAGCGGGTTGCTATCGAAATGATAGCAAGCCATCATTAAAGCTTGATTCTGATGCGAAATAGCGTAAGCCATATTTTGAGACATGTTTTGAAAAAATATTTACACCTCCTGCTCGAACTTCATCTATGGTCCGTGCCATTATTGAATGACATTTCTAAGACCGTAGATGTTATCGATACGAGAAGACATGTCTTGAGAAAACATATTTTGGTATTTTTGAAATTTTCCGATTTTTATGGTTTTGAAGGTTTTATATTTTCTATTTTCTTTTGTTGGTTTTATAATTTTGTATTTTGTTTTCTCGATAAATATATACAAGGATAGAATAGATGATATAGTTAAGAAGATGATGATCTGATGCCGAGATAAGGATATCGGCGGCCCGTTGAAGAAGAAGAAGTCATCATCATAAACATTCACCACCAAAGCTTCCGGGCTCTTGTATTGAAGAAAGAAATTGAACCATCCGAAAGTGAGACTGGCGACTTCCCCAAACCGAAAATCCTTAAGATGAGCTGATTGAAGCTCTATTTCAAGCTTGCCTTAGCAGTGCCTGAAAAGCACACCATTACCATAAATCATTGCTCCATTTAAGAAATCGATAATCGAGGATCTCCATTCGGGTTATATCATCCAATAGAACGAACGTATCATCCCACTCTTTAAATTTCTTCTCAAATTTCTTTTCCAACCAAGTCTGAAGCAATCCATTCCAAAAGGTGTCAAGAGACCACTTCCCCACGTAGTTGAATTGATGCGGTCGATCTGCTTAGACTAGAGCTCACGAACCCGAACACACAGCCCAAGACAAAGAAACTTATACCATCAAGTAGCGATTAAGTCCAATAGCTAAAGAATAACCCGATGTATACTTTTCTCTCCTCTTGAAGAAAGTGCATAGCTCAAGAACCGAAGTACTCGAATGCCCAAAAGAGAACAACTGATAACATTGAAGGCGGGCGAATCAACGATTATCTCTGCGGATGACAATCTCTGGATGTCCACTCCGAATAAGTGATTATATCTCGAATCACATATTAAGCCCTCAAGTGAGACAATGAGAGCATCCCCGATGTACACAATCTCTATCATCACACACTTGTGTACCTCTTTCTATCTTGAAACTTTCTATTACATCACTCCTCGTGTAGTTGGAATAATAACACCAAAAGCCTCGATGAGTAAAACCTTGAGATTCTCGAGGTCATGACAAATGTCTTCCGGGATATCTTCAATCACTTAGAAGAGTTAAGTTCATCAAGTTTACTGCCATGAGTCAAACCTTGAGTTTCTCTGCGGTAATAACATTTGTCTTCCGGGATATCTTCAATCACTTAGAAGAATTAAGTTCATCAAGTTTACTCGCTTTGTGTTTATATGTGAGTCTCCTTACGCCTTCTGGTTTTGACACTTGAA
The DNA here is from genome assembly GCA_022545495.1 of Chrysanthemum lavandulifolium. NCBI lineage: Eukaryota > Viridiplantae > Streptophyta > Magnoliopsida > Asterales > Asteraceae > Chrysanthemum > Chrysanthemum lavandulifolium. The sequence continues at coordinate 188,971,842 of CM040241.1, read as the reverse complement.
ATCGACAACGTAGTATAAGCCCAATACTTGAAATCTTTATGAGAAGAACACTTGAGCTCTTGTGAGAATCAACTTTGAAGACTCTCTCGACAATTTTTATCAACCTTATGTAGACAATTTGAGTGACCAGCGATGAAGAAAAGCCGATATACCCTACTTGGCTGAAGTCAACTTCCCCACATTTGTATCTTAAGCTTGCACCTAATGATGGAAGAGCGGTGTGAGAATTTATGCTTCAAGAAAATCTCTAAGTACTCACTACCCTAACAAAGTATGAGACATTAACACCTCTTGCGATTATCCACTTTCGTCATATCGTGTGACAGGTAAAACAAAGTAACTCCTAGTAGTGATAGTTAACGGGTCTTCAACCATCCACCTCATTGCGGTAACTAGATAAACCAAGTCTTCAACTCAAATTCTTAAGCGAGCAAGTTATCAAATAAGAACACGCCTTTGTGAAAATCAACTTCAATCTCAAATAAGTGATAAATGATTAACTCAAAGTAATCAACTTGTCAAATGTCCAACAATAGTCAATATCAACGTCTCGAGTCCTTTGCTAAAAATATGAGCAAGTCTAATTGGGAATTGAATCGACTTATAACTTTCTCCCATTAGTGCTCTCCCTAAACCGAACAATCTGTTTGATAGATGCCAGTTAAGAAGAAGTCTTTAGATCGTTAAATGCAACTCGTCTTTAGTCTTCTAACATGTAGCGAAAATGTAGAAACAGGCTGTGAGACTCGACCTTCTTCAAGATTGTCCAGTTGGGGAATAGATAGTTAACATCTTCAACTCACACCAAAAGAATTCCACCAAAAAGCATCCCAATTAACACATCTTGCAAATCCCTTAACTAAAATCCTCCCAATCAAACAAGAACAGAAAGATGTTCATCAAGGAATCGACAATCGTGCCATAGAACACACACAAGATGGTAACACAAAACTACCAATCACATCAAACAAGAACAGATAGATTGTTCGGAATCATCATGTTCTTGTATCGTGAAGCATTAACCGGAAGCACTTTGTCGATAAACTCATCAATCCGGTGAAGATGTCAACCAACGGCTCTTAGAGAAAAACTCCATGTGAAGATTACCCGATAATAAGCTCGGTTCTTACATGAGTTCGAGCCGTATGACCATTTAAATTCTCAAATATCAATCACAATGCAAAAAATTCACACTTCTTCTCCCCTCAAGAATTGCATACGGAGATGCCATTCTTGATTAAATAAGTGAACATTATCCAAATGTAGTCTATTCACACTTCTCCCCATAAAATCGCACGGGATGTCGCCATCGTCATTATAGTTGAGAAAGTGGAATCGAAAACAATCAACGATGGTCCGGTTCACTAATGAGCGAAGCGCATGGAAAAAGTATGAAGCATGTTGATGAGAATGGTCATTATAGAAGATTTCTCTTCTTGAAGATAAAGCGCCTTGACACGTACACTTTCTTTTCTTTAAGAACGAGGCACGAATCGATGTGAGCAGGCGTCATAAGAAGATTTCTCTTCTTTCAAAGATAATGCGCTGTCAAACGCATACGCATTTCTTTTCTTTGGAGTCACAGGCCCGAGCCGATGTGAGCAGACGTCATAATCTCTCTCTTTTCACTCTCTTAGCAAAACATGTAATCAACCCCATTATCATTGATGAGGCTCTTTGTCGTGACGGTGATGGAGATAACCAATATGATGAATTTGACCACAGTAGATAACCCGAACTCGTGACTTAAACTTGCACATATGTAGCAAAAGCGGTGCCGAGAATTCATGCTCCATTGAATCTCTAATTACTCTATACTCTTCAACCAACCAACCATCGAGTATAAGGCGTATGTCACCTCTTGAAAATCGACAATTGAATGTGACCACGAAGCACTACAACGTAACTCCTTAAAGTGATAGTTATATTGTTAAGGTAAGAGCCAGTTCCCAGTGGTAAAAGAAAAGGTAAAGTTACCCAATAATAACTAGATTTCAAGTCTTTGTTTTTAATGGTAGCTTGAACAAGGATCATGAAGAATCTTCATCCATCCATCCCGATACCTTCGGATACTAAGTACACTTGCTCGTGTTATTTCACTTCAACATCAAATAAATAATAGTAAATTAACCCGTTGTCACATCTTACGATTAAAAGCTCAAATCTAGCCTCTTTTGGCGTTTTAATTGAAATCGATAATGGTTTCATCCCGACCATGGTTTAATGAGCATAACCCCGTAAAACTTTGAAATAACAAAGCGCCATGACGAATATCAAACACACATCAATTCATGAAGTACACCTTTTATCCCTTCTTGACGAGAAACCGTAGCGGCGGACATCGGATAAGATCCCGAAATACACTTTCCTTTCTCCGGGATGAATCCATCATTACGGATTTTACAATTCTATAGTTTAAACCGAGAAATAGTTTCTTTCATGGATTTTACAAAACCAAGAATAAACCATAAGATAGATCCGAAATGCACATCACTAATACGGGATGTTTCCATTGTCACGGGATTTTACGTCTATGATTTAAACAGAAATAGGTTCTTCGGAGATTTTACAAAATCAAGACAAAACCGTAAACAATGTCGACTTGAATGTGTTCGACAACTTTGGTTTCGATGAATATCTGCTTTTAGGGAACATGCGCGGTTCATCAATGGTTCATTATCCAACATCATCAACCATCCAATCAACACTTTGGTAAACACATCATTCACGCGATCGTGATGAGTCTGACCACTTGGTGAAGTAAATCCGATATGTCAAACTTGATCATGAAGTAGAGTTCCCGAATTGTTACTTAAACTTGTACTAATCCTTGTGAAAAAGCGGTGTACCCAATGTACAAAACCTCTTGACATTCTCAAGCTCGAGTGAGACACCGAAGTGATAGTTACGTTGTGGGTTAAGCGAGAAAGAATCACAACCGTAATTAAATAGCCAAGTCTTTATCACACTCTTAAAGCCCAAACAAGTCATCTTGGCGGAATGGTAGAGCGAAGAAGATGAAATAAGTAAACACGCCCGGGAAAACCTTCTTTGCAAAGCCAAATAAAAATACCGTACAAACAACCCCGTAGTTAACAAAGTTCCATTCAAGCCAAGCCGTGACATAATAATCATCGTGAAAGTGTATATATCAAAGTATCAACCCTCATACCACAACAACAATCATCATACCATCAACAATTATTTTCCCAAATGTAGACAACTTCACAAACCATACTAAGTCAAGTGTAATAAACTCCTTTTCCCTGAGGTTGACCGTAAAACATCAAAGTACACGTTTCTCCCCCATGATGGTTTCGAACTTTCGGAAGCATCATAACGTGTACGACCATTTGCACGAGAAGTTCTTGTCATAAGCAGACATCTTGAAAAATTAACGACTGACGTTGAAGATTCTTGAACGATTTTGCTTAGACTATGAAGTGTCTTTGACATTTATTAGCAACCGATTCTCCCGTGGGAATTCTTTGAATTGAACCTCCAATGATTCAACGCTTATTAGTAATGACCACATATGGAGATAACCCGATACAACTAACTTGAAAGAAAGGAGACATCCCAACTTAGTGACTTACTGCTTGTTCTATATTAAGTGATTATGCTCCAACAAGTTATCTTGAGACATGCATCCAACCAACAATCGTCTCAAAGATAAAGAAGATCACCCATGAAACGTCACTTCAATTTCGCGTAAGTAATACCGTACAAAAACCCCGTGATCATTTCAAATCTTTGCTCAAACCGTGAATTATGTATCCCTCCGTGAAAATTTGATTATACCAAAAATACCTCTCTTAACCAAAGATTAAAAAATATTGTATCCAATAATTCCTTTTAAGGAGAAAATTAAATTTGGATAACAATTCTCTTTAACATTCATGTAATGTCGTGAATATCATTAGCTAAGGCCAACTCTCCACCAGCCCAGTTCCAAAATAAAAACACGAGCCCAAAGCACATCGACCCAAGTCCAAACCAGTTAATCAAACCCGCTCCAAAATTAGAATAAGGCCCGAATGTGAAAATGAAATCCCAGATCCGAATGTATACAAATAACCGGTTATAACCTAATTATTCTCACATTGACTATCCCTAAACCTAATCTCACTCTCACAAAATACGCCTCCCTCACCAACATGTTCTCTCCAAACACAGATCATCTCAGAAATCTACTCATCATCTCCATCATATCTAACTTATCTCTTCATTAAACTATTCTTCTAAAACCCTCCATCTCATCTTATCTCAAATCCATCTTCTTTGTTCGTTTAAGTATAACAAGCATACCCTTTTGATATCATGTTTACAAATAACCTACGAAGAATGAACCAACGAGGGCTTCAAGATCCTAGGATGGGTCTCGGGTAGGTGTAATAGACTTTGATTTAATTGATTAATTTCTGTTTTTATATTATGAACGAACCAAAGTATGGCATAAACACTCTTGTTTATGAACGAACCAAGATAAGAAAATAACATTCTTGTTAGTTTCTTCTCTTTTGTTCGGATAGTGTAATGAGTATAAACTTGAGATATGATCGTGATGATATTATTTCGATTCAGTCTAGATGTGGCTTTGAATAATACGAAATAATAAGCTGAGATCAATAGTGATTACATATTAATAATGGATCTGTGATGAGTGATGATGGGATAGGTTAGAGTTGTTGGTGTGGGATTAGGATAAAGTCATGTTTGGCTCGATGGTGATGGATTTAGTTTTGATGTGATGTTAAGGTTTTGGTTTTCTTAATGTTTTTCAGTATTCTTGCTTTAGTGTCGGTTTAACATGGACTGAGGAAGTAATAACTGAGGTCGAGAGTCTTGAATGGAATTGGTATTTTGTTGCATCAGGTTTTGGTCTTTGTGTCGATTCATCATCTTCCTTTCTGTTCATAAGCCGTAGTCAAGAGTCAAGTCGCTAGTACTTAGTCGCTAGCACTTAGTCGCTAGCACTAAGTCGCTAGCACTTAGTCGCTAGCACTTAGTCGCTAGCACTAAGTCGCTAGCACTTAGTCGCTAGCACTAAGTCGCTAGCATAGTCGCCAGCACTAAGTCGCTTCGACTTGTTCAATTAACAAGTCGCTAATTTAGATCTTAAGTCGCTAGCATAAATCGCTACTTAAGTACATTGAATCTAGACGACACAGCAAGACAAGTCGCCGGTGCATTATTGGGTTCATCAAATCGCTAGCAAGATATTCACGTTTTCCGATGAGTTTTCCGATGAGTTTTCCGAGCTACGTTTTCCGACCATATTCATTGTAACCTTGAAAACTAGAAAACGCATCGGTTTTGACATAAAGATGACCCCGAGAGACTTGATTTGGTACAAAGTGTGAATAAATATATTGACTTGGACAAAAGGACAAGACAAACATGACAGTTGAACCATATGACCATTTATTTTACCAGAAAATGTAACCCAACACAAAAATACGTAAACTATTCTAAAACATGTAACCATGTAATAAAACCACAAAAATATCAATATCATCCAACCATTTATCAAAAGCAGTTTACGGATATACCCATGTTACAAACACGAATCAAAACCACAAGAAAACATCAAAACACAACAACCTTGGCTCTTGATACCAATTGTAAAGGATCGATATTTATTGTGTTAGATGATTCGGGTGGTCTTGGGAGATCAAAATACATGTTTTCCATTTTAGAGAGAAAGTAGAGAGAGGTGTTCTTTGAGAGTTACACAAATTGTAGAGTATTAGATTATGAAGCACCACCCCTTCCATGGATGGAAGGTATTATCTTACCTGATACACGACCTCTGTCGGCCTGTGGATCGTGGGATCTGATGGGTAAGACCGTCCTTCCTCGCGGTGTTGCACTAAACTATTTTACGCTCTTGACTAACTAATTAACTACATAATAATGTAAATAACGACAAGTCTGAGCTAACTTAAGCTAGATAACATTTGGGGTGACCGACTCTTCACTAAGAAATTTTCCAATTCCTAACACTTGTTGTATTTCAATCGATATCGAATTTTGTGTATAACATTTATGTTCTTTGTTTGTTGTAAATTTATGTTATATAAAAAAACACACATGCACCTAACTATTTATGAAAACATATATTTTAGTACTAAATCTGCAAATATGTTATCTTAAAAAAACATGTATGCACTAAATCTGGAACATGCTAACTTAAAAACATATATGCACTAAATTTGGAAACATGCTAGCTTAAAAACATATATGCACAAAATTTGAAAATATACTAGGGAAAAAAAAAAAAAAAAAAAATAAAAACGAGATTTAAAAATAAAATAAAAATGTATTTTACTATTATACCCTTTTAGATTAAATAAAAGTTTAATATTTAAAAAAATGTAGATATATTTTCAAAATGCCATTTTGCGTTGATATATTGCACACTACGCATTATTAGAAAGACATAAGTGGTTCGCATTCTCGCAGATAAGGTAGGTTCAAAATAAAGGGGCTATATATATATATATATATATATATATATATATATATATATATATATATATATATAAAGTTTTAGTAATTATTAACTTATAGTTTTTTTTTTTTTTTTTGGTAATTATTTAATTTTAAGATGTCAAACAAATGTCTTACAGTAATAGTTAACAACGAAAATAATATAGTGAATACTCTTGAGGTTCTAGACGCTTCTAATTTTAAAAATGTGGATATATATTACAACATTGCTTACTTGGCTCCTCCTTGTCCGACACCATTTTCACCCAATCACACGTACACGTCATCAAAACCTAAAAACCTAAAAAAAAAACCATAAGTCACCACCAAAACCTCACCACATTAAACCCTAAACCAACCTCACCTCACCACCACCACCAAGACTGTAACAAATGGATAATCATGTGGTGGTTCCTTTTGATTTAAGTTCCCCGGAATCGTGTCTAGAAAGTATAAAAAATGTACGAGACGAACTATTATCTTCTCGTGCTAAAGGGAGAGACGTCTACATCGAGTATCAAATAGGTGGCAGGCGGTTGGACCTCATCACAAAAAGAAATGATTTGTACTGTGATCGATTTCGCGTAGACGGTGGCAGAATCTGGAGCGTAAACGGGGGAAGTGGTGGTATTCGAAATGGGTTTTTAAATATAGGTGAGAGTTATGAGCGTTTAACTGGGAAACTAGGGGGAGTAACGAAGGTAGTCGTTGGTTTTCCAAGATTTGAACTTGCATTTTACGATATTGTAAGAAGATTTACTTTTGGGGGTAATAATGTGACTGATGAAAGAGGGACTAAGCCTAAGTTGGACTTTAAAACTAGAAACGGCTTAGCTTCACTAATAGTTATGACGCTGGAGTCCTGTAGGTCTTTTTGGATTGATGGAGATTATGGTCGGTTGATAACCGACCATAGATATGAGATGCGAGAGGTTTCCGGTCCTGAAGGTGGTCTTATGCTCGGTGGAAAAAGCGAGCGGGTTTAGTCGACTCGCAATGGAAAGATCTGGGAGATTTGGCGAAGCAGCCCCTTGAAGACGAAGATCTTAATGCACTAGAAGATCCCATCCATGCCCGGGATTGCGTTGCGGTTAGGTCAATCCCTTAAAGAAGAAAAAGACATGGGTCAAAAGCAGGAGGAAAGACAAACAATTCATTTAATTTTGACTTCTATTGTTTTAGTTAGAAAAAAATGTCCGTTTTGGTAGTCTTTAATTAGTATGGGGTAGGTAATTATGTTTTAATTAGTATGGGGTCTTTAATTAGTATGGGTCATTAATTATGTTTTATAGGGTTATTAGGGTTTTTGTAATCTAACATGATATTTAATGAAATTAATAGTTTATCTATATTTACTATAATAATAACATTGTTGATGTTGAAATTAGTAGTTATAAACTACGTTTAATTAAACATCCACTAACCCAGTCGTTTAAACCTTTAATTAATGGACACAACAACTACTGTACAACTTCTTCTTTCAATTTTAGATGATCTGTATACGCTTTAGTGTTCGTCTTTGCCGTCACAGATTCATCAAAGGTATGATTTGACCCGGATTATGTTGAATTTTGTTAATTGTGTTAATCGAGCTTAATTATGTATTCATGGTTAGATTAGTTCTTTTGAATTTGGATTAAACTTGTGGTGGTTGTTTTAGTTATTGAATTAGCTTAGGCTAGTTTATGCTATTTTAGTAAAGTCCGATTGTGTATCGTGTTTTGGCTGATTAGTTATGCCAGTTGTGTTTTCATCACTTCTGTTAGGGTTTTTGATGCTCACTAAACGCCTAAGGCGTGTGTTATAGTCTTACTAATGTGGATCAGAGCGCCTGCTCAGTTATACGTACCATTTATTTATTGGCTATTTTTGTTAGGATAAACACGAGAACTTTTATCATGTTATACCCGCTAGAGATAAAACCTAATCTAATTCGACCCTTCGTAAGTAATGGGTTGAATTGTCGAACTTGACATATCTACCACGTACTAACCACGTCTATTTATTCTTTTATTGTTTTCTGAACATGAGTTAGTATATGACATGGAGGTCATAAATTAAGCATAATTCTGGGCGAACCATGTATAGTAGCAAATAGGGATGATAAGACAGGTCCACAGTCCAATCAAGTGAAAAGCACATAATAGCAGAGACACTGATCTTATAAAGGGAGTAAAATACAGTATCAAATTAGTTATGACTGCCATTCGGAAGAGGGGGCGGGGAGGAACTAAACTTAAGGTTTTATTCTAAGTTGTTCAAGCACCTCTATTATATAAAAGAATTGGAGAAGAACCACCACATTTGCTACCCCCTCGATTCATTTTGTTCATACCTTTTTTTTCATTGTTCCTGTTGCTCTCTATTCTTGTAGCATTTTGTATAACTTTTTTGGATCCACTTTTTAAGAATGCGCTTAGTAACTTAGTAGGTCTCTATCTTCCTTTTTTTCTCATATAAACTAAACACTACTCAAGTACTTATTGTCATGTTTTTTTTATTGCAAACTGATAGAATTGCATAGCGTCTGATTGTGCGTTTGCAAAGTGAATATTCCAATACGAATACTCAGAACAAGTTGATAATATATATGTTGCTTAAAGTTAAGGGATGATTGGGTAATTCAACAGTTATGTCAATAACATTTGTGTTACAGCAACTCCATACATGCTTCCTAAAGTTCGATTATTTTCACCTTTAATCAGAAAATGCAAATCAGTTTCTGTCAAACACCCGAAACTGATGATTCTGAGTTCAGTTTAAACGCACATACAAACATCCCCTTGCCCTTAATTTATACATATATATAACTTTTAGTAAAGCATTTGGACTATAATGCTTCCTCAAGTGCTTTGTATAAAGCCTCTGGTGGTCTTATGTTGGTAAATTGCATTTTGAGCACAAATCTGAAAGTTTTGGCCTATGTTTGGTGACAGAATGAACATAACTTGGTCTCTATGTAGTCCCTTAATGTGCTAGGAAAGGTTATGCCATATTTTAGTTATACACTCTGAAAATTCTATGTTGAAAATGTCCAGTCTCATACAATTTTGTAAAGTTATGTTATCTGATAATTCAGCACCATTGTAAGATAATCACACAGTATTGAAATTTGCTCATGGTCTTAGTAATAAGTCAGCTTATTTGATGGTTAAGACTTTTTGGATCACGTTTGAGGCTGCCATTGGTACTGACAAGTGTAGATATGTTTTTATAGCATAATAGTATTACTTATTAGAAACCAGCTTTAGGGGCTGTTTGGGATATATTATTAAACTACTTATAGGGGTTGTAATTTTTACGGGCTGTTTGGGAGTTCTTATTAAAACTGCTGATAGGGGCTGTTTGATATTGTTTGCTATAACTTATTAGAATAACTCCTTATCGGGGTTGTTTTGTGTTACTTATTAGCATTGGTTGTGGGGAAAACGGTCAAGAACTGTATAAAGAATCAGCCTCGATTCTTTGAGAAGCTCTCAATAGGGAGTCTAATTCAAAGAAGCTGAAAGCTAAAGCTGTTAATGTTTCATGTTGCTGGAAATATTTAATTATATAGAGAAACATAATCACAGAGCTTGGACAACGCTCAACCTGTTCCCATCTCAGTTACAACTTTGTATTTGACCCGTGTGATATAGAACACAACTGAAATATACCTATTCATAAGATTAAGTCTAAATTTCCACCCTCGCCGTTTAATATAAACCTGACATATGATTCTGGTATGCCAAACAGAACATCTTTCCGTGAGGAATGAGGTTTACAGGTTCGGGGTTGTTCTTTTAGAGTTATTAACAGGAAGGAGGTCGGTGGACAAGACAAGACCAACCAAAGAACAAAGCTTGGTGGACCGGGCTCGACCCAAACTAAAACACAAGAAAAAAATGTTACTAATTACGACCCAAGACTAGAAGATCAGTACTCCATGAGATGGGTCTTAGGTATGTTCGGACAGTCACTAGTGGTGGCGGGTGTCGCGCCCGTAACCGAGTTGTTCTCCAGGACCTGCTACTTGTCAGGATAGATAGTCAAAGGTCAAAGTACAAGTGTGGCCATGCGCGGTGGTTACTCAAAATACATGATGATGGTGGCGGGTGTGGGTCTGAAACTGGGATCACTTCCTGTAACTACCGCAGCGTGTTAAGTTAGGCGTGTCGATGGTTACTCAGAATAAATGATGACGGTGGCGGTATGGGGCCAGAAACTTGAATTGCCTTCCTGTATTCTTGCAATGGACCATCTGCTGTTTAAACTTTAGAGTTGATGAGCGATATGTACTTTCATATATTTAAACTTTTAAGTTTTATTATGGTAAGTATGTACTTTCATCCGCTGTTAGTGAGCGATATGTTGTTGTCTGGGAAGTAGATGGTAGCAAAAGAAGTCGACTTGCTACCGGTCAAATATTATTCAAGGCGATCTCTACAAAGAAAGTCAGGTTGTTTGCTTATTTATATAAATTGATCATTTGAATATATGGCAGCTTTTACAAAATCCTCCTAAAATATATTGCTTTGTTTAATTTCATGATATGGTGCTTGATTAGGGTAAGCCAGATGACAATATGTGTCTATGTTTTTTTTCCGTCAGACTTCTTGACAACATAGCGTTATTGTCATAATTCAGTTTCTCACTCGCACACAACCCTACTCTGCCGTTTGTTCTCTAATCTGTAATTTATTAACAATCTTCTACTTTCAACAGTCACAGCCTTGGACCGTGCAAATACTGAAGGCGCGTTGCCTCCAGTTCCAAGTACTTTTAATGTTGTGCACAACGATAGCAGAACCATCTCTTCAACTAAAGGTACAATAGTTTCTTTTGTGCAGATGATTTTTGTAGTTTGAATTGCTGTCATTTGTCTTATATGTAGATTACATGCTTTTTACTTTTCTACTATCTTTTTGTGAGCAATATATGTTATGCTTTACTCAACCGTGAGCTTGGCATGGCATGTTTCTGTGATCAGATGATGCGGAGCGGATGAAATGATTAGATGCTGGAATACCGGCTAAGAGAGGGAAGGCATCCTTAGCAGTGATAATAATGATCTTATGTAAAGACACTTAACAAATGCTCTTTTAGAATTGAGTACAGATGATGCATGGCATAGCAGCAAAGTGCCATCAACTGCAAAAAGATTTATACCATATATAATCGAAAGGGGACTGATGTAAGTAGCAGGTTTGTTTTAAAACGGATGCATATTATAGGATGTGAGTTTGCTGTTCGTTGGGTACTTTCAAAGCGGGTAATTTTAGAAGCAAAATTACCTAAAGGCTCTGCAGTGTGCGGCTCTTGTCCCGCAGAGGTCCTCTTTATCGACCTTTCCAAAAGGCCTACAACTTCGCTTCAAAGGGGCGAAGTCCTTGAAGACGTGTAATTGAAAACTAAAACTTACCATACTCACCCTTTAACAATAGAAGTGCGTACGTCAAAAAAGTTGAAAATATTATAAAGTTAAAGGGTGAGTATGGTAAGTTTTATTTTTCAATTTCAAAATAGTTGATATATATAATCAACTTTAATATTTTTTATAAAATTGTGCGTACGTCAAAAGAATATTAATATTGGGCTCGTTTTGTTCGTATTTTAGAGCTCTTCGCGACGGTATTTTTTTTATTAACAAATTCGCTATTTATTTGCTAAATATTTGACGAATAAAGTTTGTTATATAAAAAAGTTGTAAATATTATAAAGTTAAAGGGTGAGTATGGTAAGTTTTAGTTTTCAATTTCAAAATAGTTGATATATATAATCAACTTCAATATTTTTTATAAAATTGTACGTACGTCAAAAGAATATTAATATTGGGTTCGTTTTGTTCGTAATTTATAGCTCTTTGCAACGGTATTTTTTTTATTCACAAATTCGCTATTCATTTGCTAAACATTTTGACGAATAAAGTTTGTTATATAAAAAAGTTGTAAATATTATAAAGTTAAAGGGTGAGTATGGTAAGTTTTAGTTTTCAATTTCAAAATAGTTGATATATATAATCAACTTCAATATTTTTTATAAAATTGTACGTATGTCGAAAGAATATTAATATTGGGTTCGTTTTGTTCGTAATTTAGAGCTCTTTGCAACGGTATTTTTTTTATTAACAAATTCGCTATATATTTGCTAAATATTTGACGAATATAGTTTGTTACATAAAAAAGTTACAAATATTAAAAAGTGTAGGATGGTTATGGTAAGTTTTATTTTTCGATTTCAAAATAGTTGATATTTATAATCAACTTCAATATTTTTTAAATTGTGCGTCGTCGAAAGAATATTAATATTGAACCTTTTGTTCGTAATTTGTTCTCTTCAACTAAGATTTTTTATTAACAAATTCATTATGTATTTCTAAATATTTGACTAATAAAGTTTGTTATACAAAAAAAGTTGTAAATATTAAAAGTTAAAGGGTAAGTTTTGTAATTTTTATATTTTACTCTTTTCCATATTCCAACACATTCTGAGGGCCCACCACGTCATATTTCGCTCAAGTTTGAAGAGATTTTGTATTTTTTGTTTTTTCTTTTTAATTTATCTCGTTTAATAAACGCACGCCGACATGGCGTGTCTTTCAAAACTGCGCCATTTTGAAGGCGAAGTTGTGGCGCTTTTGGAAAGGTCGATAAAGAGGACCTATCAGTGACAAGACCACCGCAGGCCCTTTATGTAATTTTCACATTTTAGAATAGGTCATGCTGACCCACTAAATAGTTGTATCAGGTATTAAACTAGGAACTAAACTTTTCAGTAGCAATATATTTTTTGTGGGTCAATTAATTAAATTTAGAAGATCATTTGAATAGACATTGCGCCAAGTTTAGAACATTTAACGTCATACCCAACGGACCTGACTTATGCATAGATAATTTTAATAGTTTTTGCGTATTTGAACCGGTGGAGGTAATCACCAAAAATTTTAACCCAAATTATCATACCTTTGTGCGAGTTTGGTTCAATAAGAATCAAAGAAAAACTAAATATCAAATAAATCATTCTCAATCACATATTTTTTATTAAAACAATAAAATAAACTTTCACCTTCATTTTAAAAATAAATATCTCATGAACCATTAATTGTTGATTTAAACTAATCATACCATCACGACAAAGATAAAATTACTTTTAATTTGATATCTCACATCATATACTTTCGACGAATTTTTTTTCCGACTTTTTTGTGGGTTTAGGGTTTAGGTGTTTAGGATTTAGGGGTTTGACTTTTTTGGGTTAGGCTTTTTAGGGGTTAAGGGTTTATGTTTCTTACGATTTAGCGGATAGGGTTTATGTTTTTTTGGTTTAGCGGTTAGGGTTTTAGGGGTTTAGGTTTTTAGGGGTTTTAGAAGTTTAGGGTTTTAGGGTTTAGGGTTTTTATGGGTTGGGGGTTAGGGTTTTAAGCAATGTTTTCAAACCCGGGTCGACCCGGCCGGTTCAACCGGTCGGACCGGTGCCCGCCACAAAACAGGTCAAAAACCGGGTTTCTAAACCGGTCAACCGGTTAGACCCGCGGGTTTGAGTGACCCGGTCAACCCGGTCGTGAAACCCTACGGCCGGCTTTTTTCAAAATTTGCAAGCGATGAGATCATATTAACCTTTCATTTGATTGTAAAACATTGAACTCCTCGTTTCACCAAGTCTCGAGCGACTACAACACGATTCAATGCGAGACCATAGTGCATGCATATTAAGGAGCTTGATTGTCGACCGGCTAAGTCGATAATGGAAGCTATGAGTCTCATGGGCAAATAATGCTTTATGCTTCCTTGAAAATTCATGGCATAAGTGCTTACCTTGACGACTCACCGAACTTCAACAGTCGCAGATTATAACATTAAAGCCAATAACAATTCAATTCTCAACTATAAGGTATGGAACAGTTCACTCTTGTTTCATTTTTTGCATGGTTGAAACATAGCTCCTTTTGATACTCCTCATTGTCATATAACACTCTCGGAGACATTTATTTTGAAATTAACATTTGGCATATGAAATGGAAAACCGGGTTGACCCGGCGGTCGAACCGGTTGAACCGGTCGAACCGGTGCCCGGTGACTCGACCGGGTCGATTAAAAACCCGGTTTTTAAAACATTGGTTTTAAGGGTTTAAGGGTTAGGGTTTTTAGGTTTAGGGGTTAGTGTTTTTAGGGTTTAGGGTTGTGTTATCACAAAAGAGTATTTTTAAATTTTCATATATAGTGTAATATATTGAAACCCGCAAAAAATGATAAAAAATAAGTTCGTGGAAAGTGTACAATATTGGATCTCTATAAAAAGATAATTTTATTCTTGTCGCAATGGTATAATTAGTTTTATCTAACTATTAACGGTTTGTTAGATATTTAATTTTTAAATATAAGAGTGAAAATAAATTTAAGACTAAAATACACCGTTAGTCCTTAAACTTGGCAAGGTGCATCGTGTTGGGACAAAATTCACCCTTTTCATCGCCACAAGTCCAAACCTTGGCCTTTAAATGCCAAATCAGTCCCTTTGACCAATTCTCCATTAGTCAAAGTCATTAACTTCCCATGTGCCTTGCACATGAGGGTAAAATCGCTATTTCATTATTTTGGTTTATCACCCTTCATCTTCATCTTCCTCATGTTTATACCCGATTCCGTGACCTTAAACCCGAATCCGGCGACCAAAAAGTTGTCATGTTATATCCACAAGAAAAGGTTTTGTCTTAGATTGAATGCTTAGATCTTTAATTTCAGATTATATCCACAAGATAAGGTTTTGTCTTAGATTGAATGATAAGTGTAAGATTGAATGCTTAGATCTTTTAGTTACACTATGTTATTTTTAGATTACTTGATAAGTGTAAGTAGAGAAAAGCTACGTTACAAACTTAGCATAGACATAAATATATAACGTAGTTGCAAATGGCAAACTAAAAATCAACGGAAAATGAGACAATCATAAAACACTTAGAATTGTTTCCCCCAAAACTCCTTATTTAAATCAAAACCATGATTTTGTAACCAAAATCTAAATCATGAACAAAGGGTACACCATGTATCTGGTAACAAATTATTTTCTCTTATGCTTGACCTGGGGGCTACAATAATAGTCTTTAAAATGCGATGGTATTTTTTTGTTCCTGCAGGACCTTCTTGGTGGCTCAGGTAGAGGGTGCACTGTTGTTTCTGAAAGCGGATTCATTAGATTCAATTCCGCCATTTTCATTCAAACACATTTAAAAACAAACATATGCAAGCATGTCCCCAACATCGCTGACACTTTCTATTCTATTTACAACAGGGTGAAAGTTAAAGACGCAACGTCTTTTCGTAATTACACATCTATAATAATATATTTTGTGAAAGGTCAAAGCTAGCTAACATACTTTCAAATTTCACTCGATCTAGCTAATATGACTTTGTTGGTAGTAGGTTACCGGTCACCTTGGCAAAAATTTGTGATTAGTCCTCTAGGACTAACGACCGTTAACTAGATGATAACGACCGTTAAAAAAAAAAAAAAAAAAAAACTTTAAATTTTTTAGAAAAAAACGTAAACTTTTATAATAAAAAAAAACATAAAAATATAAAAAAAACAAAATTTAATTTTTTTAAAAATTTTAAAAAAATGTAATTTAAAAAAAAAACGTAAAATAAAAAAAAAAAAAAAAAAAAAAAAAAAAAAAAAACCTAAAATTTTTAAAAAAAGTAAAATTTTTTTAAAAAAAAACGAAAATTTTTAAAAAAAACGTAAAAATTTTTTAATTTTTTTTAAATTTAATTTTTTTTTTTTTTTTAAACGAAGATTTTTTATAAAAAACGTAAAATTTTAAATTTTTTTTAAATTAAAAAAACGTAAAATTTTTGAAATTTTTAAAAAAAAGTTTTTTTTTTTTTTTTTTTTTTTTTAACGGTCATATCATCTATCTAACGGTCGTTAGTCTTAGAGGACTAATGCATGAATTTTTTCGCCAAGGTGACCCGGTAACCTACTACCAACAAAGTCATATTAGCTAGATCGAGTGAAATTTGAAAGTATGTTAAACAACCCTTAACAAAATATATTAGTAGATGTGAATTAAAAAACGTTCAGGCATCTTTAACTTTCACCCTTACAAATATCGACAAAGGAATGAATAAGTCAATGATCATAATAGAAAATTATTTATCTCGACTATACAAAACTAAAGAAAGATGTCTAGAATTTTCACTGCGGTAGGATTGTGGAACTTGTAATTATAGATACACCTTCAAGAAAACTTTCAGGGGAAATTTGATCACCATAGGCTACATCTGATACAACCAGATTAGCCATTGTGGGTGGATGATAAGAACTTGTATCAGCATCACCCCCTTCGTTTCCTTCAGTTTCATTTGAGGTGGATTTAACTAAAGACTCTTGAAAAAAGTTTACATGATTAACCAATATAGGCAATTTGTTCTTCACAGTTTCATATGAAGTGGGTCCAGTTACGGACTTGTCAAGACTTATTTGATGGTCAACAGATTCAAATGGTTCTTGATAAGGTTTTAAAATGTACCATTTTGAGGGGTCGTTTAAGTCCTTATTTGATCACTTTTGTATCCGTTATTGCTTAATATCGTTCCTTTTCACTTTTTAGGTCTCGTGAAGGCAAAATCTTTGAATGACACTTATTTGGACAAAAGGCGCGAATATATGAAGAAAATGGCCAAAGTCGAAATCAAGACACTCGCGATCATTGAATGTGAAAGCGGCGGCGTCAGAGATATTTGCGACGCCGTCGTGAGAATGTTCTGACGGTCGAACTCAAAACTCGTGTTTTCAAGAGACGGCGTCTGGTGTGAAAGAGTAGGTCGTCGCTACTCGGGCGGCCTAGATGCGATCGAACGCCGGTTAAAGAGGACGGCGTCACGGACATAAGGTGATGCCGTCGCCAAGGTTAACGTGGCGACGAAACCCCAATGGCGGCGACACGGCGGCGTCACTAAACATAAGGTGGCCGTCGCAATTGTAATCTTATATATAGAATCCGAATTTTTCGGTCTTTGTGTGGAGAGTCTTTGGAGTAAAAACCTAAAACCGAACCTAAGGTGTCTTGTACAAGATTTTAGGGTTTTTAACCCTATCTTACACCAAGATAAGTCTTTGCTTCATTAATTCAATTATGTCTTTGATTATTTGTGTGTATGATTGCATGTTCTCCATGTCCCGCTAATTTATTTGTGTGTTTGCTTAGGAAGTATGAAACTTAATTATTAAATATTGATTGGTTGTTTCTTATCTTAGTTGATTAATGATCTAGTAATGCGATAGGTCATTCGTTGTGTACTTAATGCTTGATTCATCTTTGTGAACCCTAGAGTATGATTACCGAGTGATTGTAGTCTAAACCATCCGAAGAGCGCCTTAGAGTAGAGTCTATAATCTCTAAGTGGATTTGTAGACAAGACCCTTTGGTAAGTTCAAAGAGTTAGGGAGAAACGCATACCCTACAACTTTAGAAACACAACGCAACTAGGAATAAGACGTGACACTCAACCATCAATAGGAGATAATTAAGGAATAATACAAACTAAGTAAACACATCTTTAAACTATCATACGAGCACACATTAATTAGACATAGATTCCCACAACCTTAGTTTAGATAATTAGATAATAGTAGAGTAATCGGTGAAATACCAACCCCCAAATCCAATACCCGAGATTAGTACCTTTCCATTTTCATAAAATATAAAAGATAAAAATAATCTTCCTCAACCTTAACCTTAGCGTAGTAACTCCCTACTAGCATTCCTATTCCCTGAGAACGATATCAATACCCGTGGCTTACCCTAATTACTACACTACAACGATTAGGTTCACCGCCTGGGTGTTATAAAACTTGCTCGAAGAAAAGGAAGTTCCTTTGACCCCGAACGACGCGTGTGGCGTTATCAAGTTTTTGGCGCTGTTCGGGAATAGAATAGCTAGTTAGTAGTCCACCTCGTTTAGGTTTCTTTGCTTGATTCCTATCAAGTAAATTTTCTTATTTTTAGATTTCTCTTAGTCTATCCCCCTTCTTCGTAACCTTTGTTAGTAATTCCATCACTTTTCATCATGGAAGGTGATAAGCCACTACCATTCATCAACATACCACCAAATGACCCGCCAAGAGCCCGTACTCTTGGTGAATACTCAAGACCAAGCCACTTAGGCTATAGGAACACCATTGAGCTTCCCGACCAAGCCCAAACTACGGCCTGCGATCCGACACCATCCGGTTGGTGCAAAACGGATGTGCATTCCATGGACTTCGTTCAAGATCCAAATCGACATCGAGGGATTTCCTCAAAATCGTCGATTCCATTGACCTTGATGCTACTACTCGGGAGACCACGCGCAAGCGTCTCTTCCAATTCTCTCGGGACCAAGCTAGTAATTGGCTTGAGCGACTTCCCGGCCCATCTCAAGTTGGGATGATCTTACTTCTCGCTTCTTGCTCAATTTTTCCCACCGGGAGAACCACTAAGCTTAGGAATGACATCTTGATGTTCCAACAACGTCAAGGTGAATCTCTCGAAGCATGGACCCGATTCAAGGACTTACTTCATAAAGTCCTCATCACGGCATTGATCTTTGGCTCTAAGTCCAAATCTTTTATGATCATGTCAACTTTCCCACTAAGCGATCCATTGACCAAGCGGCGGTGGAAAACTTAGTGATCTCACCGCAGAAGAATCATGGGAAATAATAGAGGACCTTGCCCTCTATGACAACGAAAGTTAGGATGACCCCGTGAGTGCCCAAAACCGTCAAGGCAATCTCCTTGCCTCCTCCCGACCGTAGGATGATCGAACTTGAAGATCGGGTTAAATTCCTCATGAGTTCCTACGAAAATCCTAAGTCTTCACACCATGTGAACAAAGCTTCCTCTTCATGTGAGCCGTTTTGTGATCCTCATAACACGCAATAGCACCCGATCCCCCGAGCACGCTTACGCTGACTACGCATCCTCGCGTATTAATGGAGTGGGAGGAAGATTCCTACACACCCGGACCTAGGAATTTCAATGAAACCCGTGAGCATGGAAAACAAGCCCGACTTTTATTGGGGACAAACCAAAGAATTCACTTCTAATGATTTCTCATGGCCCCACCTAACGGTCCTAACCAACAAAACATCGAAGGATGTTGCAAAACCTAGTTACATCCCAAGAAACCCAATAGCTAAGCTCTCGGACCGCTTTAATAATCAACAAGCCGAGATGGATAGGAAAATAGACAACCTTTTGAAAGCCATAGCTAATAGTGATAAGAAGGTTAGTGCTATCTCAACTCCGAGCCTTCGTGCATAGAGATTAAGGATCGAAGCAAGCTTAAGTATGTTCAATTCGTCAATACCATCGCCTTTAGTTGAACTGATGAAACAAATGACGAAGAGGACTATACACTAGTGGATGAGGAAATACCGAGAAGTAAATGAAGTAGACATTAACTATTTCGACAAATTTCCTACGGAAGAAGAACTATCTCGCCACCCTCACTTAGTGCGTGACCTCCGTCACATGTATGTTAGGAAAAGTCCTCGAATTAAGTTTGGGAACCCTTGGAATCTTAACATACCATGTGTCATAGGACACCTTTTTGTGGCAAAAGCCTACATTGATCGCAAGTCCCCAATCAACATAATGACTAGCACCTATTACAATTGGATATTGAAGAAGCCTATTCCAACTAGGCAAGACCCCAATGATCCTAATGTTAGTTGCAATTTTCTTGGTAGAGTTAAAGGATTGCCCGTTCATGTAGGTAGTTTCACGTTTCCTACGGATTTCATAATTGTGGATGATATTAGCACGGCCATAGACCCTAGCTTGTCCCATGTTATTCTAGGAAAACCTTTCATAGAAAGCACCGGAATGACCTATGACCCCTCATTAGGAGTAGTGCGATTCAAGAATACGACCGATGACATAGCTTACCAAATGCCGTTTAAGATTGAGAAGTTTTCATCACTCTCAATGATGAAAAGAACTTAAACTATCGGTCTATTATAGGAATAATGAGGATAGGGAGAAAGGTGTTGATTATGTTATGGCTAAGATTTTCGGATTCTACAAGGATTGTTTGAGCCTAGGACCGGAATACAGGACCGAATGGGGAGAAGATGAACTCTTAGAGAAGCGCATTTTAGGGCACTTCTACAACATGGAATCCCCCATTAGAGGCCATGAAGAGGGCGGTGGTGAGAAAACGTAGGAGCATGACTACGAGTCTAGCTACAAGACTCTTAAATAAAGAAAAGCGCTTCGTGGGAGGCAACCCATGCTTAATTGTTTGCTTGTTAGTGTCATATATCTTTTATTAATTGTTTATCCTCATGTTTAAATTTGTAAAAATGCTTTATTTTGTTTTTAACTTCGTCTTAATTACATATAAAGGTATTTTACATAAGGGATAAGTGTAGGGAGGATTACACACGTTTTCAAAAGAAACGTAAACATGAGAATAACAATTAACTAAAAGATATATATGTTTGTTTGTTCGAGTCAAATGCTTGTATCGAGTCATAATGGATGTTTTGCAGAAATTTTTCCAGATTCTAAAGATGTAAATTTTCCGTAAATTTTCCGGAAAATCGCAGACCGGTTTTGTCGGGATAACTGACCGGCGTCAGATTGCAACTGACGGCCGTGAAGGAGTAAAACATCGATTACTTTTTCTCGTTTTACGAGCTACTTATAAATTTTGGAATTTTCCGTCTTAATTTTCTTAGAAATTCAGAAACATCCATTCCACAAGCATTATATCCTAGTTTAAATCGAGTCTTATATATATTATTACCGCCGATTTTACGCCAAGGTTTCGTTTGTTTTCTTCAAGTGTGCGGTTTAGTTTGTCAAGAAGAAGTTACAAAAGATTGGAAGGAGCTTTTCACGCATAAATTCTTCTTGAAAAGAATTTAACCACCACTTTACACGGATCTACCGAGCTAATCGGGGAGTATTAGTTTCTTCGTTTTAATTACCTTCTTTATCATAACTTTGATACTTTCGGGAACATTGGGGACAATGTTCGGTTTAAGTGTAGGAGGGAAAATAAAGCGGGAACTTTGAAACTATGCTTATCCTTGACTATTTGCTTTGTCCAATTGTGATTGTGTAATAAACCATGAGAAATGTCGGTTAGGGTAATTTTGGCACCAAATTTAAAATTTTTCATGACATATAAGAGTGGGCCATTAGTCTTAACAAAAGCGCCTCATGGATAGGAAGTTATATGACTAGCACAAAACCCTTTACCACCCAAATTCCACCCAAAATGTGAGGATCGCCTTAGATTAGTAGGAATTAAAGCATTCATCTTTAATGCTTAGAGTGTGAACCGGTAGTATAATAGATTCTAGAACTTGTTTTGTGATGCATTCGAGATCGCTAGTGAGACTACACTTGTGTAGTTAGGAATAACTAAATGATAAGAGGCATTAGGATAAACCCTTGTTTGATACCCGTAATATAATTACTTCTTCCACATTGGTTGAGTAATTCCCCCACACCCTTTGCGTTGTACTCATCTTTAGTACACGATACCCCTAGTTAACCCCTCGAGCCTATCCTTTCGCGGTTCTCGTGATGTTTCGGTTTTCCGAATATCAATGAAAAGCATTGTTTACACCCCACCCCAAATATACACCCAAATCGCCTTAGCTCACCCCTTATGCACTCACTTTTAGTGCAATTATTTGTTATCACCCCAAACCCTTAGTTCAATTATCTAGTTGCTTGCATAAGTTGCTAAGTCGAGTCATATCCTTTGTATACAGCTTTTGGGATGATTGGGATTCATGGGAAAAGTTAAAGTTTATGAAATGACGGAAGGGAGCGTTAAATTCAAATTCCCTTTGTTTACATAATAATGTACCCCAAGTGTTTTGATCTTTTCAATTCGGGTCAAATTAGTGTTAGAGTAATAAAACTCAAGTGTAGGGATATGCTTATAAATCCCTAGTATTTTGATGTTATCTTAGAGGATGGTAGAGTAAAAGTGTATGAATAAAAAAAAAAAAAAAAAAAAAAAAAAAAAAATAGAAAAAAATAAAAAAGAAAAAAAAAAAAAGTGATAAAAAAAAAAAAAAAAAAAAAAAAAAAAAAACAACATACTGCTACCATCCTACATCTATCTTTTAAATTTATGTTTGTTTATTTCGGTTATCTAGAGTTTAGAGTGTCGAGTCTTGGCTTAGCAACGCCATTCTTCATATGCGATTAACATAAAGATTTTGACTTACCACCACTAAATAGCCTATCCCACCAAACCCTTATTTCCTACCGTAAGCCTAACATTACAACCCTTTAAAGACCTCTTTGATAGTCTTTCCTAGGTGCTTACGCCAAAGCGATGGAGGTTTGATCTATTCTCAAGCCAATGGTAATCTATGTACTAGGACCGTTAATGAGTGTTTATCTTCCATTTCCTATATTGTTATATTTCATTTATACACCCGAGAGAGATGTGAGTATCCAAACACCCCATGTGAGGTGCTAGTATGTAATTTCCGTGCTTGTTATGACTTTCTTGGGCTTATATGTGTTGTGGACCGTTTTGAATTAATCTTTGAATGACCCCTAACTTATAAATTAATTGGCTAAAAGCACATTTGCTCGAGGACAAGCAAATAACAAGTGTAGGGATATTTGATAAGGTTTTAAAAGGTACCATTTGAGGGTCGTTTAAGTCCTTATTTGATCACTTTTGTATCCGTTATTGCTTAATATCGTTCCTTTTCACTTTTTAGGTCTCGTGAAGGCAAAATCTTGGAATGACACTTATTTGGACGAAAGCGAATATATGAAGAAAATGGCCAAAGTCGAAATCAAGACACTCACATCCGAATGTAGAAGGCGGCGGCGCGAGAGATATTTGCGGCGCCGTCGAGAATTGTTGCGACGGTCGAACTCAAAACTCGTGTTTTCAAGAGACGGCGTCTAGTGTGAAAGAGTAGGTCGTCGCTACTCGACGGCCTAGATGCGATCCGCACGACGCCGGAAGTTGAATAGGACGGCGTCGCGGACATAAGGTGACGCCGTCGCAAGGTTAACGTGGCCAAGACGAAACCCTAATGGCGGCGACACGGCGGCGTCACTAAACATAAGGTGGCGCCGTCGCAATTGTAATCTTATATATAGAATCCGAATTTTCGGTCTTTGTGTGAGTCTTTGGAGTAAAACCTAAAACCGAACCTAAGGTGTCTTGTACAGTATTTTAGGGTTTTAACCCTATCTTACACCAAGATAAGTCTTTGCTTCATTAATTCAATTATGTCTTTGATTATTTGTGTGTATGCTTGCATGTTCTCCATGTCCCGCTAATTTATTTGTGTGTTTGCTTAGGAAGTATGAAACTTAATTATTAAATATTGATTGGTTGTTTCTTATCTTAGTTGATTAATGATCTAGTAATGCGATAGGTCATTCGTTGTGTACTTAATGCTTGATTCATCTTTGTGAACCCTAGAGTATGATTACCGAGTGATTGTAGTCTAAACCATCCAAGAGCGCCTTAGAGTAGGAGTCTATAATCTCTAAGTGGATTTGTAGACAAGACCCTTTGGTAAGTTCAAAGAGTTAGGGAGAAACGCATACCCTACAACTTTAGAAACACAACGCAACTAGGAATAAGACGTGACACTCAACCATCAATAGGAGATAATTAAGGAGTAATACAAACTAAGTAAACACATCTTTAAACTATCATACGAGCACACATTAATTAGACATAGATTCCCACAACCTTAGTTTAGATAATTAGATAATAGTAGAGTAATCGGTGAAATACCAACCCCCAAATCCAATACCCGAGATTCGTACCTTTCCATTTTCATAAAATATAAAAAGATAAAAAATAATCTTCCTCAACCTTAACCTTAGCGTAGTAACTCCCTACTAGCATTCCTATTCCCTAGAGAACGATATCAATACCCGTGGCTTACCCTAATTACTACACTACAACGATTAGGTTCATCGCCTGGGTGTTATAAAACTTGCTCAAGAAAAGGAAGTTCCTTTGACCCCGAACAGCGAGTGTGGCGTTATCGCCTCTCTTCGCTTTTCTTTGAGGTTTCAATCGAGATTCTTGAAGTTTGACTTCATTATTGACTACTAATTCACATGTTTTGTTTCTTTCGGTTTTATTTGAGGATGCTTCATCACAACTTTATGAGAAGTATTTTGATTATCACCGGATGCGATGACTCATTTGCCTCATTTTCATTTGAACCTATTTCGGAGAAGTCGAGTATTCACATCACCAATGTAAATCATTTCCGACCCAAACACATTGCTAACGCCTCGTGAGAGCACAACATCGCCGCCATTGTCTCAAACAACTTGACATCCATAGCGGTTTTTCTTCAAGTCACAAAATTAACAACAAAAGTTATTGAATTTTACATTATTATGTGTCGATCAAACTAAATATCAACACATAGCGCATTGTTAAAACTTGAATGTCTACAAGAATTAATCTAGACTCGTGTGGTATAAACTAAGATTCAGATGCCCAGTTTTAAACTTGAATGGCTACATCTGATACAACGAGTTCGTGCTCATGAGTAATTTTTTCGCCATACTTACACTTATCTTGTGGATATAATACGAAATTAAAGATCTAAGCATTCAATCTAAGACAAAACCTTTTCTTGTGGATATAACATGACAACTTTTTTGGTCGCCGGATTCTGGGTTTAAGGTCGCCGGAATATGGGTTTAAACATGAGGAAGATGAAGATGAAGGGTGATAAACCAAAACAATGAAATGACGATTTTACCATCATGTGCAAGGCACATGGGGAAGTTAACAGACTTTGACTAACAGAGAATTGGTCAAAGGGACTGATTTGGCATTTAAAGGCCAAGGTTTGGACTTGTGGCGATGAAAAGGGTGAGTTTTGTCCCAACACGATGCACCTTGCCAAGTTTAGGGACCAAAGGTGTATTTTAGTCTAAATTAAATTTAATGGTTGAGATTGATCTATTTGATCTTTAGTTTTACTGATCATAATACTCTTTCATAATACTCTTTCATAAGAAAAAGTTTATGATGATGTTGAGGAGTTTTTGTGGTTGGCATAATATTATCAAATATCCTATATTCTAATAACGCTTAAATATTTTTATTTGAAGTAATGCTTAAATATTTTATTTCTTTATCATATTTTTTATTGTTAGTTATCCATTGTATTAGTTGCTTATATATTGTACATTTATTGTGATTACCAATTGGTGACTAAATGATTAGTAGGATATTAGCTCATTGGTGATTAGATGATTAGTATTTTTCTTATATAGCTTTGGTTTATCACATTTAGTCTGGATATTTTGGTTTATCATGTTGGGTAGGGATACTTTGACTTATCGGGTTTGTTACCTGCTGCTGAAGACGTGCTTCCGTTTGCTGTCGAATGTCTTCATCAACAATTATTTATTTGTTTTAATTTATAGTTTATTAGCTTTTAATCTCCAGTCTGAGCTTTCGCGATTTCGTCACTTGGACTGCGGGAAAGTTTTAGACCGTTATATGTTATGTAATTGTATCGGTCTCTGGCCCGTATCTAAAATCTCCTGTAGGTTGTTATTTAAGTGTACATTTTATTGTGCAATCATTCAATCAAATCATTTCACCATTATACTATCAATCATATTAATTTACATTTCACGAGTCTTTTAGCTAGAGTTATTCATATATACACTGGTATAACTTTTAGTAAAGCATTTGGACTATAATGCTTCCTCAAGTGCTTTGTATAAAAGCCCCTAGTTGTCTTAAGGGCCCGTTTGGTTTGTAGATGGGTTTAGGATTATGATTTGGATTTGGATTTAAATTTGGATTTGGGTTAGGATTTGGATTTGATATAAGAGAGAGAAAATAATATAATAAGTGAATTATATAATATTTTAAAAGATTAAAAAGATAAAAGAAAATGTTAAAAATAAAATATGAGATGAAAAAAAGAATATAAGTGGTGGTGATAAAAAATGGGTCCACTGATGGGACATAGTTTTGCAAAAGTAGGCATGTTACTCCGGATTCCTGCATAGCAAATATTAAGGGTTAATTCCTAGATTTGGGGCCCACAATATTATACCAAACAACTCATTTCAACTTTCATCCCAAACCATGATGCCAATATCCGGCAAACAAACGGGCCCTAAGTTGGTAAATTGCATTTTGAGCAAAAATATGAAATTTTGGTCTATGTTTGAAATAATACAGATTTCAGGCATTGCAGAGACCTGCTCTCACGAAGCAACGATGGATGGTTATTTTGTAAGTCATAAACCTTTGTTAGCCTGTGTGATAAATAAAACTTATTTTATAAACCGGCTTATTTTAAAAGCTTAAGCTCCAATAATTGTGACAAACACATTCATATTCTGTTTTGTGGGGGCTAGTGCATTCCTTAAAAGCTAAACATAGTAACATACCAATCAGCGTGGGCCATAAATATATATAAAAAATCTTTTTTCTAACCAAAGTCAAGATCGAATTTTAATGGGACAAACTTCAATTGAAAAATAAATGTAAAAGTCAAAAACTAACCCTAACATTTCTTTTATCCAAAAAGACGTGTGTGCTTGAACCCTGCATGTCACGTGGCCTTTTTACCAAACAAATTTACGCCGTTATTGAACTTTTGTGTAAAGTGAAAATAAACGAAGCCACCACTGGACCCTCCAAGTAACTCGACCTTTTCAACCGAACCAATCTACGCCATTATTAAGCCGTTCTCTTATCTTAATACTAGTACTCATATTTAAAAAAAAAAAAAGATTTTAACTATCGAATAATTTACACCACAAATTTATCTCACATGTCTTCAAAGAATTTTGCACCAGTATATACACTTTTTACATCAAATTTAGACACAAGCCCTTTGGTGATAGTACTCATATTTACACCGTATATAAAGTTAAGTTTTTCTCATTTTTTAAAAATTTATTCACTTTACACTTTTAGCTTATAAAATTATCTTAAACATATGCAACAGATTTCATCATTATGTTAAATCTTAGTTGGAAAGTTACTTGGCATTTAAACAACAATATCAGTATCCACTATCGTAATAGATTGGCCACCTGGGCAAATCTCGTGGCGAGAGGCATTAACATTTTGTCCACTTTTTGCCCCTTTTGTCATTTAGAGGTGGAATAAGTCGATCATTGTCTCATTGATTGTCTCCGCGTCTTGCTGATTTGTAAAAGATTTTGGGTCGGTGGCGTCTTGACACCCTATTTTGTTCCCTAGGTAACTTTTGTTGTCACGAATGTTCTACGCTCAAATCTGCCCTAGTGATAAGACATTTGACCTTTTCACAAGATGCTAAGCGTTCAAATTTCAGTAGATACATATTTGGCTGTGGCGATGGAATGGTTGAAAATGGTCAAAAGATATCTCGCGTAGGAAAAACTCTTACTGTTTTATCTATTTTTCGTCATTTGCCCTATTTTGTAGAGTACATGATACAATTCGAAAGACAAATGTTGCTTCAATATAACAAACAAAGGTTATATTTGTGGGCTTGTGGGCGAGATAAATATATCAAAATTTGTCCAACCGAAGCCAACAAATAATCATGGACACATATCAAGTGAATTTATTTGCTATATCTTCAACTAGAAATAATCATGGACGATGTATATCCGTAGTGACATGTTGGGGACCTCCAAGTCACTTGACCTTTTGAACCTTAATTATATAGAAAGAAACTTGATAAGATTAACGTGACAAAAAGAAACCTTTATAAGCGTTAAAGCCCTTCAGTCAATGCTTAATATGGAGCCCTTTAACCACGCGTGATTCTCTATTTTTGGGGGTGGTTTGGTGGTAAGCACTACTAAATGGATGAAAGGTTTAAGAGCCGTTTGGTTTGTTAACGAGAATCACTATAGGTATGTGAATCACTATGGGATTTGTTAACCCACCATGCTTTGTGGGTATGAGATTTGCCTATTTGTATGGGTTTCATACCCATATCTCAAAAAAAAATAAAATAAATAAATAAATAAATAAATAAATCCCACCAACCAAACCCTTTATAAGGAATAAAATCCATTTCTGCATTCCCATTATCATAAAACAAGTATATTGTAGGTTATGTTTACATATAAATGAGATATGTTTATGTGGCTGTTTTGATGGTTATTAGAGCATCTCCATCCTTAACGCACCAACGGCGTTAAAGCCGAAAGTAACGCTCGTTAGTGGCGTTGAAGGTTGGAAATGTGGCGTTAAAACGGCGTTAAAGCTTGGGCGTTGCTCCACTAACGCCCGTTAGTGGGTTTAAAAAAAAATCAAAATTTTTTCACTTCTAGTCCCTTAAACGGCTAGTATCCGTTAGGTTTCAAAAAAAATTCAAAAAACTTTCAAAATTAGTCCCTAACGGCTAGTTTTTACACAAAGTAAATACCCAACTAAAACTCTATTTTTTCACACTTCCTCTCACACTTTATATACTTCCTCTCACACTTTCATAATTCAAAATCAAATTGCTCACAATGGATCCAAATCAAGTCGGTGATATTCTCTGCCTTGGTCGACGTTGATGACCAAGAGGACTTCAATTTATGGCGTCCACAGTCGAGTATCACCTTCGCTAGAACAACAAGAAGGTATTGAATCTCAACATCCTACTCGTTCTCGTACCCATATATATCGTGAACGTGAGCTTGCAGAGGAACGTATGCGCAACGATTATTTCGTACAAGGTTGTAAGTATTCAAACCGTAATTTTCGTAGAAGATTTCGTATGAGCCGGAAACTATTCCTGCAAATAGTTGAAGGTATTGAATCTTATACTTCCGATAATATTCCAGATCATTTTAATTACTTTAGGCAAACACCCGATGCTTGTGGTCGAATGAGTATAAGTGTAAAACCCTAAAAATCACAAACATGTAAATTGACCATGATGCCCCTCAAGCACATAATTCGTAAAATAAATCGAACTCGTTAAATACTTAATCTATAACGACTTGCATGGGACATTAAAAAAAATAAACTTACACTTATATAAAAGTATACATATAAGTATATAACACATTAAAAGTCATTTGAACTAGAAAATGTACATTTAAATATAATGTAACTAAAGTATATTTGATAAATAGGGAAAATAAATTAAATAGATTTGGTCTCCTTGTTTCCATGGAATTGGTCTCCTTGTCTCCCTTTTTGGTTCGGCTGCATCCCACGCCAAATCCCTCTTTTATAGGGCATGATCAACTTATTTATTTACACCATATTATCTATTCAAAAACGCTAGCACAAGAAAAAGTATACGGCACAAAAATACATAAAGGACTCCAAGGAAGACTTCGTGGGCGCTGTTCAGGGCTGGAATTTGTGTGGCTGGTACGAGGTGTATTTGGTGTTGATCGTGGGTCATGGTTGTCTTTGCAATGTAGTACTATAGGGTTCAAGAAGGGTGGTTTTGCTTGGTCTCGATCATCGCTTTTCTTCCTTTCACTCGCTATAAAGGTATCACCGTCGTAACCTCGTTGCTCTTTTTCGCTTTCGATTCGGATCGCACTACGACAAATTGTTAGAATTTGCACGCTTATTTTTCCACGGTTTCGAAAGAGTGGAGTTTTAAGTTGTACTTTTACACAGAAATGAGCGTGCATAAAATAACCACAAGTATTTGTGTGTACATAGTATTAGTCGACGCTTAAAAGTGTGCACAAACTTAAAAAACACCTACACTCTTTTAAGCGTGCATATTATACTATATACTAAAAACGATTGTGGTGTGGGGTCCAAAGCAAATGCATTATGTGATGATTATCATCATAATCTGGTTTGCTATTGGTCCTTTTAATGTAATTAACTACTGTTGTTCCACTAGGCATTATTTGATTGGTCATGAGAGTAACCACTACAGTGCACGCATGAACAGTGCAAGTTTTTTTATGCCAAATCTTTATAGTCTTACACTTTCACATGTCCTCATTAATTAGACATTTGGCTTCATATTTCCCCCGACCTCCACAATTTCTAGAACCTTCCTTCCTCATTGACACACACCATCACCGAAGTTAGAGGTTCACCTCCTAGAAAATTCCGCACTTTTGATTCTTCTTCTCCTAAAATAAAATATCTCCACCAAAAACACATCTTGCTACCAATCACTAACCCATATTCCAACAATCAAAATACAAAACCCCTAAAAAAAACCGACACCATCATCTATCCCACATACAAAACCATAAAAATTCACAGATTCATTGGCCAAGCGTGAATCAAGCTACTTTCAACCATCAAAGAATTTTTTTATAAGGTAATAAAAAAACCTTTTTTTAATCATTGCTTAATTTATGTTTGTTTTTTCTAAAGTTCATGATATGGATTTGTTGTAAATTCTGATTTGAGATGTGGGTTTTTGATTTTGTTAGTTTATATCATGAATTAAGGTATTAGTTATATTGTTTAGTATATATGCATACCAAGTGTTTGTTTTATGAGTGACCAAAAAAGGCTTACTTTTGGTTTTTTGTTACATAGTTAAGGTTTGTGTTTGTTATGGTATTTTCGACATTTGGGAGACTTTTATGAAATGATCTTCACTTTTGGTTTTCTAGAACGGAACCGGCTTAAGATAGCAGTCACTGTTCATTCTTTGTCAAATTTTTAAGTGAGGATTAGTATTTTCTGTTAGAATTGCGAGTGTATAATTGTGATTTTGTTAACTAATGTGAAATATTGATGTTAAACTGAAAATGCAGGGCTGAGACAACCTGAAAAAAGTTCGAGAATTTAGGGCGGAGGTTAGAGAATTTATCAAGCCCCTCGAGGACAAAGACGCATTTGGAGGTGTAATAGCAGGTAACATATTATGTCCTGGTATTTTAACTTAACAGATACATAACATAATACTTCATGGTAGTGACCATGGTTGAATTTGCAGCTTGCATCCACATGGTAAAAAGCGTCCGACACCGACTTAGGGGTTGGTAAGAAGGTCTAGAATTGCAGCCTTGCTGTACGTATCCTCTTTCTTCAATTGCTTACCTATGCGTGGGGCAACTCACTGAGTTTGCAGCCATGACGTACGTATCCTCTTTCTTCGATTATTTACCTACGCAAGGCTCATTTGCGATGACATTTTCACTTCTTGAAACACACTTTGCTGATGCTTATTTGAATACGTGCTGCCTATCAAGTTATTTTAAGTTTATTGTAGGAGATGATGATACTATTGCATTTGTGCATTTATGCTTTTGCAGCTACAATGAGTTGCTGGACCGTGTTGGGTGCCACTCAGCCATATCTTGGCGGGCTATCACTATATCGAGTTTGCAGCCACAACAGGTCGGATACCCTTTAACCCGGTTCCAGCTCGCATATCTGAGCCAAACTCATGATGTGTGAAAATGGCCCGTATCTTGGCGGTTTGCAGCCATACCAGGTCGGATAGACTTTAACCGGGTCTCACACTCGCAAATATGAGACAAACATTTAAGGATACTGATGTTGGTTAATACACACAAAATTCGTTGTACTTGATTTTCTTAATCATTGAACAAGGTAGCTCACTTGCATCAATTTAAAGAGCACAATATATGGTATGTATATGCGAATTAATTTTGTTATGCTTATTACTCTGCTATTTTATGCAGGATTCTAGCAAGTTTGCATACAACGACGATGTGCATATGGAATTATCACACTCGGGTTTGTGACTGTCTGTATTAGTTTACCCAATTAATGATGTTTAAGAAGTTGATATTTTTTCAATCAGATATTGCAGGTAGAGAAAAGAAGCATGGATGAAACTGCTATGGTGGGATCTTGATCGATGAAAGAGGCTGTTGGATCAGAGGATTTTATTTCGTGTGCATCAGCACATAAGGTTAGTCAAATCTCTTCTTTCTTTGTTGGTCCTTTGCTTTGAAAATGTTTGTGTAGTTAAGCCACTTTGGCGATGAAAATGTTTCACAGAAAGCACCCTAAACACTGTTATATATCCCATACATTACAAATAGTTTTTAGGAGCAATAGGGAACTGAAATGTTGATGAATTTGAGTTTAATGGTGTTTAATTTTGCGGTTTTTATAATTTAGAGTTACGAGGTTACTGTGACCGTATTTGATTTTGGTTCGGAAAGCTCATCAAATCACTTTTTTCGGCTTATGAAATTGCTTGGTTGACCTTATGCCTTATTCAGTGACTTTTTTCAGCTTATGATGTTGCTTGGTTGACCTTATGGCTTATTCGTGGGACATCAACTATTATAGTTTTATAATTAACTTTAGGTACAATGTATCATATAACATTTTTGTGTGAACAAATGTGCTCAGTATGTTGGTTTATATCATTTCAGAAACCGGATACAGAAATTTGTGCAAGTATGCTGCATGTACTAAGCGAATGCATACAGGCTGGTAGCTTTTCCTTCATTTAAGATGTGTGAAGTAATACTCATAGTACATGCAGCATACTTGAGTTTTTTGGTATTTACAGTTGAATATTTTAATCACTTTTGAAGTTGAGTTATATTTGTTTTGACCCAAAAAGTCAAAGAGTCTTTTTCAACACTTTCTTGATAATGCATTCAAATTATTGCTTTCGATTGAAGAATGTAGGAATGCATTTTGAGTTAAGGAAACAGGAATCCTAAGACCTGTTACTCTCGACGGACTTGACCATGGAACAATTGACTTATCGAGGGTGCAATAGAGTTACAAGGTTTGACATTGTTTTTCTAATCATTAAGAATCAAACACATGAATTATTCATAGAGAA
The DNA here is from genome assembly GCA_022545495.1 of Chrysanthemum lavandulifolium. Classification (NCBI taxonomy): domain Eukaryota; kingdom Viridiplantae; phylum Streptophyta; class Magnoliopsida; order Asterales; family Asteraceae; genus Chrysanthemum; species Chrysanthemum lavandulifolium. The sequence continues at coordinate 188,938,621 of CM040241.1, read as the reverse complement.
AATATAAAGGTGGAAAGTGTTTTTGCATTAACCTAGACAGGTTTGACCAATACTAAAAGCAACCCGCTTTTGCCATCTACTAAGATATAACTACAATATCTTTTACTGTGTATCATGTTCCCGATCATGGCTAAAGTCAAGAAAACCTATTGGTGTTGTTTGTGAAGAAGTTGGTGAGAATATATTGAATCATGTAGTATAGATTACAACGTCAAGATACCAACTTTGTTACGTAGTTGGTGGGAATAATTGTCACGAGATAACTTCCAACGTTGGCGGCAAATGACTGCTCACTAATAGCGCCGTTACTAACATGGGCTAATGTTGCGAGCTTATTTTAAATCCAAAGCATGGTCTTGTCAGAAAAATCATGTGAATGTTGTTGGATATTTTGAATTCATTATCAGTAATTGCTTAGTCTTCATTACATTATCATTTACGTGATCAATTCATGAAAATAAATGATTGCCGCATAACTCTTATAAACATAAACACGGTTGCCCTTGACAGTTGTAGCTGCTGGCTCACTACTCATAAAATACTATAAGTCACCAAGAAAAGCGTGGACAAAATTCTTTATATGTAAATTTAAAAAAAAATAAAGTTAGACAATATAAAGCGTGTACTTTTTTTTATACGTGTCATTCCCACGACTCTTATGTCTCCTATTCGTTTTTTCCAAACAGATAAATCTATTTTATAGTAAAATCTCCCCAAACCACTATCAATAATCAGTTTCCCCCAAATATGATCCTAATTGATAGTTCAATTGTTCATCGTTCTAATTGCACCACCTAGGGTTTCAAATTGATGGTTAAATCATTAATCGTTTCAAATCGCACCGATTAGGGTTCTTGGTCCAATTAAACCAGCTAGCATTTCGATTTTAGTACGCTTTTGAAGGATTTGACTACGATTATCAAAGGTATAATTATCAAAACCGTTTTGTATTTTTGTTTAATCTGTGAATAATTGTTCAATTTGAAATAGTTAGTTGTTTTAAGCAAATTATTGGTAAGTATGTGTTATTTGTGAAATAGTTAGAGTGTTTAAACGAATGAGGGCTTGATCAAAATCACTTGAATTAGGGTATGTTGATGAAACTCGATTGATTAGGGTCTCGGTGGCTCATCATATTCTATCACTAATCATTTTGATTTTGATTAGTGAATGATCGAACAATTGATCGGAATGATTGAACGGAGTGAATGATCGGACCGACCGATCGGAGTGAATTATTGGACCGATTGACCGGAGTGAATGATCGGACCAACCGACCGGAGTGAATGATTGGAGCGATCGACAGAGTAAATGATCGGACCTACAGTGGCGGAGCAATCTGTTGCTTCTCTCTCGACGGTAAGATTTCGATCAAATAAAAACTTTTGTGATATATAAAATTGAAGACTACTTTTAATTTGACTATGCATATGGTTAGGGTTTGAGATTTAGGTCGAATTTGTGATATCGACATCGCCGGTGTTAATGTCGACATCAACGAGTAAGTTTAGAACCGAAAATGTTGCGTTTCTTAAGTATAAGAATGATGATCCGAATCCATAAAAGTGTCTCGGGAAAGATTAGCAAGTCATGAATTGCAATTTAGTCGTTTTAAGTGTGTGATAGCTTTGTTGTGTGATTCATTTTATGTAAGTCTTGTGATAGTTATTAAGCTTCACATTTTTCATGATTAGTTGATTAGCTCTTTGTTAAAGCTAGTAGTTATGTTTTTAAATGTTTATGTTTTATCAAAGTGCATAAAATTGATGGTATTAGAGATTTAGAGTGCCATATATACTACATCATACACTTGAAGAAACACGATAACTAAGAACACTATGCGTTTAGTATTGGTCCTAGTAAAGTATTATGTTAGTGGTGTAGAGTAGGAAAATGAGTCTTGTCACTTTTGTTAAGGGTAGTTGTGTCTAAAGTTACACTTTGATGAATCCAAAATTCCAAATTACAGATGTAGTTTATTTGGGGTCAGCCATTTCTTAACGTCTTATAAGAACGAATACTTGCAGGTTCACTATAGATTCTTAATGTTGTAGGATTGGTGATCAAATTCTTATTATTTTGTTCTCATTGTTTGGTAATTGTTTGACCTATCAATCTTCAGTGACTTTTATTGCTCCTTTTGACTAAAATATGTATGCGAAAATGATCTGGGTACTATATTAGTGGGTATAATTAATCGATAAACTATTTTATGGTCAGACTTGTTAGGCTATACTTGTGAGAGTACACTCGTAACATGGATTATTTGATAAGCACAAGGTATGTTTTTGCGATTTGATTAGTCATCTTATTGTATCATTAATATATTATGTCAACATTTGGTTGCTTGTTTATTTGATATATGTTATGATGTTATTTGAAGAGTGATGAATGAATCTGTATTCAATAGTCTGTTTGAAATTGGTGGATGAATGTGCTTAATGAAATATCTTATTGGCGACTTATTGATAATAGAAGGTTAAAATTTATTATATCATATAAATCTTATGTGGATACAATTGTAATGAGTTCTGTTATGCGGAATGTTCTTGTGTGATGCGGTGCAAAAGAAGGCTAAAGAAAGGATTTTCTCATGTGATGTAGAAAGGATCTGATGTGTGGAGATGCATAGAGAGGTAATATACGCTTAACATATTTTTATGGGCTAAAAGCTTATAGTTTTTGGCAGGATGGTTAAATTTTCTTACAGACTAATATTTGTTTGTTAAAGTGTATAAAAACTTAAAAAGTTCATAAAATACAAAGAATATACCAAGTAGTATCTATCATGCGTTTAGGCCCCCTACCTTATCCCTTTTTTAGTTTTTTAAGACCCAATCTGCCAATCATACAAAATCTATATGCTTCATTTTCTAAAATTATTATAATAAATATCCTACTATGAAGAGTAACTTTCAAAAAGAAAAATTAATGCCATAATTAAATATGACCAAAAGATATTACAGAATCTGGTTTCACATTCACATTCATTGTAAAGTGAGATTGGAGTAGCATGATCTACCTTTTGACCCCCAAAAATGACCCAAGTACGTATCAACACTACTCAGCCCTCCACGTAACCCTAAGGAAAAGTTAGTGTGGTTTTGAGTTTCTATCTAGCTTAATATTCTTACTATGAAGTTTGTCATTGTTGGTATTTATATCTGCAATTTGAACTTGTTTACTCAGTTATGTTATGTGTCTTCTATACTTGTAAGCATATTTTATTGCAGTAACCTAGACTTTGGAACCATTTCACAATATGTTCTATTTCGTTTATAGTTTACTAGAACTGGTTTATAAGCGCTTGATAGGATGTCGTCAATCTTCATTTACTAGTTACTAACAAGATAGGCGTGTTGGACAATGGTGTGTGTTTGTTCTAATTGATGTCTAATAACTAGCAATCTTTTGTTGGTGATGCTGTACTTTCATATGATGATCAGATTTTAATGGATGAACAAGAAAAGAAACTGCGATTGCATCCTTACAGGTTTGCTTATCCCTTATGTCCTTTTTTTTCTACAACGCCCAACCATCTTTAGAAATTGAACGTTGACCCACTTTTCTTTCTCATTATTTAGGTGTATCAGACCTGTCTCTCAAAGTGTTTCACAAAAACGTGGTATTTACCACTTGATTTCCAATCCAACACCCCAAACACCTTTCCACTCTTCCTTCCACCTCCACACCATTACAAACCCATTAATGCGAAAACCCACTCCTTGAAAATGGCGCCAAATTCGACATTTGGCATAGATGATTATCCGGATGATTTCAATGGTCGATTTGGTGGGATATCTTCGAGGTCGACAAGTGAAGTCGAGGTCAATATATATCAAGTTTGGTCCAATGTAATTATATATCTAGTGTAAAATTTAGTTTTAATATCGTTTTAGTTAATTTCCTACTTTCGATGTATTTCTTAGCTATCAAGCACTTAATTAAGCATTATCGCTGTATGTTTAAACTTTTCAATAATCAATTTCAAGATTGAAGTTCCAATCTCGCTTTTCAAATTTTCAAGTTTCAAAGAATCTCAAAATGGTGAATGTTGTTACTTAAGTGTTATCTTGGTGAAATAGTCACATAAGCTCCTTATAAAGCTTATGCAAGCTTTTAGAAACCCTTAAAACAAGTTTAGAAGTCAAACAGGAAAAATAAAAAAATACTTTTAGTTTTAAAATAAGTTTTATCATATTTTAGATTTTTCCAAGTTTTAATTTCATTTTCTAGGTTAATTTTGTATTTTCTTGTATTTTAGTGCATTTTAAATACTTAATAAATAGATTTTAATTAATAATAAATAGATAAATAGTTGTAAAAATAATTTTATTTTTCTAATAATTTTCTTTTATTATTAGGATTCCAAAAGTATAATTTTTATATTTTTAGGCCTTTTAAAAACTCACTTTTTATTTTGTGCGTGATCTTTTTAATTTGCATTTAAATCCGTTATTTGTTAATCTTTTCTTTTAGTATAATTTTCCATCGAAAACCATCTTGATTGCTATCCTGATCATTCTACCATCTGATTAAGTGTTTTAACACCAATTCATCCTCCGTGGGACTTAACGACCCAGAATTCTCTATTCTCGATCTTCATTTGCATTTGTTATTCGAGTTGTTTTAAGTCTGTTTAGACTTGTTGTTTGACCTTGATCAAATTTAAGCGCCATTCGCTAGGGTATAGCGTGTTTAAGCATTTCCGGACCCATACTTGTGCATATACCATCGTTTGTAAGCAGTTTTAGTAAGTTTTCAAAACCAAAAGTTCATTAACACTTTTCCTAAAGTGTTAACAACACCAAAAAATTTTTTATTCAAGTTTTCAAAAACACAAAACCAAAAATAATTTCATTCTTTGTTTTTATGGCATGTTTTTCAAAAATCCAAAAATATTCATCTTTAACCTCCTACCCTTTTGATTCTTTATCCCTTAACCCTCTATACATTTGATTCTAAACTTCTATTCTCATGGAATCTCTAAAGAACGATTCAGGGGACGGTGAAAAGCTTGGACTTTATCACAAATGTCTAGAATTCGTGTTGTTCAAATCCATTAATTCCGCTCGAGGAAATGGAAAGAAAACCAAGGTGACAAAGGACCGTGTACTTCCTTTTGATAATGGAGGTACTAAATCGTCCAACCTACGGTTATTCAAAGATCTAATCCCTCGATTGCTCCTAAGTCGTCTAGAATTGATAATAAACTTTCACGATTTACGGTTAAAAGCAAACATGCGAAATTGATCCGTGACTAATGACTTGCCTAATCTTCACGTTTCTCAAGAACACGAACGGAGACCATCACGGAAGTAGTGGAAATTGCTAGCTCTCGAGCACACTACTTGTCCCACCTCGGATTTTTCAAAATGTTCTTTGAGTCCTATTAGTCATTCGATCACCATGTTGGTTTTGTTGATTCTAATGAACGATTCCTTCTCATTCTCAAATAGAATCGTTTATTCCTTGTGTCGGTTGTGGTGAGCCTCTTTATGGTTCACCACAGCCATTGATGTGCGTATGTGGTGGTAATGATATTGAACGGAGTTGTTTGTTTTGTGGTTCGAGAATTCATTTGATTATGATCTGTCTGAACTCATTTAATGACCCTCAAATTTTCTAATTACCCACCACACCGACATATCTTCATATAATCAACAATATCTGCTTGTTGAAGACAAAAGATCAAAGCTTTCAATGGATTTCGGTGTGGTGTAATTGTTCATGAATAGTTGAAGATGGAAGATCAAAGAAGCTTTCAATGATATTCTGTAAACATACTTAGAAATCTTTTATATGTGTTTCATGGATTAACAAATATTGTTATTGCAAAATTATGATCTTTCAATGTGTGATAAGAAATTATGATCTTTCAATCTTTTATATGTGATGTTTAAGAAGAAATTGTTACTGCAAAATTAAATATCTGATGTATGTTGCACAATTGAGAATTATGCTGCAAAAGTTTTGTATTTTTTTTAATACAGGGTAAGAATTGTAAAATTAACAAAAATACAGGGTTATACCTAAAAAGCTATCAAAATAGGGAGTGACACATAAAAGCGTGTAAAAATTTTGATGATGCTTTGACTTGTGAAAGATTTTTCCACGCTTTGTAGGGTGGGAGTTATGAAAAATTTTCACGCTAAAAAGCGTGGACTTTTAATCTAATTTTGCACGCTTCTAACTGTGACTATTAGACTAGTTTCTCCACGCTCAATCGGGTCCAGAATTTTGTGACGCCCATATTTTCCACGCAACAATGAAGCGTGTACTCAATAATTTTACACGCTTTAAATTGTGTATATATGTCCCAATAAATGTGTAAAATTAACCCATTTGTTGTAGTGTCGTACATATATGGCCGTCTTGTGCATGTTTCGAAACTAATGAAAGCATTTAATAAAACTGTTAAGGTGAAGCTAAATGTTGGAATTATATAACATGACAATCAAATAAATAATCACAAAACATCAAAGTATTCAAGCGGAAGCGTATAGGATTTATTAACAAATAATTAATTAACATAAGAAGAATATGCGTACCTTTTCTTGATTCTAGCTCAACAAGAATCAAATCCACAAACTAGCAATTGGGATGAACCCTAATTAAGGTTTATAGGATTATGTGAATTACCCTCACCGCTTTTGTAATTCAATCCAAGAATAATAACAAAAGTATGTTATTACTATGTTCTTGTACACACGCACTAAACCGAATTAAAGTAATGCTAGTTTTATAAAACAAATAACTTGATGTATTTGAAAAGAGTAGATCGACACCCTAAAGGATTATACGATCAGTTTGTATTAAGAAAAACACACAAACAAAGTTTTAGGTTTAGCTTAATGATACAAGAGATGGAAAAATAAAACCCCTAGCCTTGTTTATATACCCAAGCAAACTTGGTGAACAAGTTGGTTTTTGTTTCCATGTTTCTCCTTATGGCCGATCGGTTTTGAGTCCCCCAAGGGGATTCCAGAACTTCCCAACTTTTGCAATTAAGTCCTTTTCCAAATACCTTTAACGCCCGTTAGTCCATTACATTAATTACTTAACGTTCGTTAGTTATTTCGTTTAATAAATAAATAAATATAACGTTTATATTTAATTATTAACTTTAAATTCTCATACGTAAAGTGTGCAATCCCATAGTCTCGAGTTCGATCCTAACTCACGTCTACTAATTTATATCCATAAAACCAACAACTCCCACTTGGATATATCTTAATAGAGTGATCACATTCGGTTAGCGTCTAGCAACACTTCGATGCCTCTAGTACAACTCGAGCAAGGCTCCTGGAAAACCTTTTAATGATTTCTCATTATTATTATCCTTTTGTTTCTAATACCATGTTAAATAAAGATATGGAATTAAGTCATTCTTTATTCAACCATTCTGTTTCTCGTTATAAGTGATTGAACAAGATTACCAAATCTTCTAAACATATTTAGGGGAGATTTTGGGTGTGGCCACACAAACATCTTGTCAACCCTACGAGGGGCCCAGCAGTATTAAACTTCAAAATAAATTTGAAGGAACAAATTCTATCTTGACTACGAGAATAACCCACGAACTTTGCAACACTTCAGGAAACAACCCTTATGACTACCGCCACGATAGCGTTAAGTTGTTCCACGTATGCACTACATTCATGACACTTATCCGGTATCTCAAGTCCGAGGATAACTATTCATAATTTACTTATAACAATATCCACAAAGTAAATTATGTAGTTGATAAGTCCTATATTCAATTCATTGAATATCATCCAAATTGGTATGCATTCTCATCAATATACTTTCAAGTATATTCTACCATATCTCTCGATTTGTCTTAGTTTAATGATACTCCCATATCATTAATTGACAACGGACGATTTAGAATAAGTAAATTTATTCACGGATTAAGCATGCAAATATAGGATACAATATATTATAAAATCAAACATACCAAGTATTTGATTTATTATAACAATTGTTTAACATCCCTTATCCAAATACTAAATAGATCAATACATGAAAATTCTTGTTGATGAATTATGCCTCAAGTAATGACAATCATACTTGTTGACAAGGCATAAATCAACCAACTTGATCTATCGTAATTTTGAGAATACTTATTTCAAGAATTCAATTAGTGAAGTCCTTGTATGTGTACATTCACCAATCCACATAATAATTCATAAAGTGTGTGACATCCTCTTTCACCAATTTATGACAATTTAAACTTTCAAACATTTAAAGTTTAAAGTATTCTTATTCTTTTAATGTATAATGCAACTGTGCTTTTAGTAGCACAACTAGTTCACATGGCTATTAACAAAGATGAAATCCTACCATGACTAGTATTGAGTGTCATCTCAATTAAACCAGCATCATTGTATACAAACAACAATATGCTCATTAAAACTCCGTAAACTTTAATATTTTATTGTGTAATGTTTGATGCTTTCCTAACTTTCAAGTTTAAAGTCGATGACAATTTTCACAACATTTGACATATTGTTCATCCATAGAATTTAGGAGCAATTCCAGTCGAGGATGTAATTCTTTTAGAATATTCATTACACAAATTATCTAATAACTTTTAGTTAGATATCAATGTTGTCAAATCACTTCTTATTCAAGAATGATACAACAATTTTAATACACAACATGATGTACATGATGAATCTACATGTCAAACTTAGATCTCATTCATGTTCTATCTTGTCAAAAGATATTTATCAATTTTCCAAATGATATATCATGTTTTATTAGAATCATTTATTTTACTGCACATGTTTATTAATAATAAACATATATTCCAAGGTTGTATGTTTTAATTCTTAAATCTTACAAGTGAAGTTTCATTCAATCTAAGACTTAACATTTATCTTACAAGGAATGTTACTTACTATATGTTATACAACATATAAGATTTAAAAATCTTAACATAATACTCCCACTAGCTTTTAGGAATACTTAAAATTTATCTTATTTTAATTATAAATCGAAAATGGGATTTAATAATTAAACATAAGAATAATTTCATAGATGCATGCATTTATCCATTCATGAATTATTGCACTTCATGCACTTCAAAGATTATATGAATTCAAAAACCTTTCGATTACTTACCGTCCTCGCTCAAGTAATTTCTCAAGAAAGAGTTTTGATATTCCATTGTCATATTTCATATTAATGAAAACAAGTATGACAATTATCATCTTTATATATTTAATGTGTCTAGAAAGAATATTCAATCACAATTAATTGCTTAAGTATGATTAATAATCTTGTCATAAAACGTGCATTAAATATGTGTACAATATTGTCAATATGATTTCTACATAGAAATTCAAACCACTAGGGTTTTTCATATCTTTGAAGAAACTCATTTCCATTCTCTAGTCTAACTATTAAGATAAACCAAATTTTCAAAATTGATTATCTTTATGGACAGCATCTTTAACATTCATAGTATGAGTAATTTTCCCAATTCAATATTTGGTAATCCATCATAATGATTATCAGGTTTACTATAATCCTGTAACTCATATTTCTCAGCATATAAGTCAAATATCTGAGATATCCTTGCAGATCTATGAATGAAAACTCCATCATCTTGAGGTCTATCATTTACATGTCTAACCTCATCATGATATTTACTAGTATGTTTTAGAAGATTATGTATCTTGTAATTTTATCTTTCAAGATAAAAAAAACTCTCACTTGCCTTTTGTAATATATATATACTATCTATATATACTTAGCAATTATAGCAAAACTACATTTTTCTCTTTTTGGGACATTACAAATACACATTGATAATTCCTGACTTTTGTTAATAACCTATTCATAAGCAGTTTAACAAATTCAGAATCTTCAATTTTTAAAACTTAATGTGATTCATCACATTCCATAATGAAATGGTGTTTTATCAATCTTCTAGGTTAGAGTCATATTGAGTATATTCAATCCATACTCAATTTTCTAACAAATCAAATTGTTACTTTTTAAGAAAGAAGTTATGGTTATCTTGAATCAAACAAATCAAATAGAGTTTGATTCTCCTAACTGAACATACCATCAACTTGTGGTATTCATTAGAATTAATATTGCAAGACAATCTAACAATATATAAGATAAACATATTCCTTTTGGCTTACCTATTTACCAACTAAGTCAACTTAATGGTATAATAGACTTTTCAAGCCAATTGCATGCTTTATAACACAAGTACTTTTTGACAAAGTCACTTCATATCTATGTCTCATTAAGGAACATAAACTGTTATAATTCCATTATACGTTATAAATCATTGATCACCTTAATGACTTTTTGTATATTTCTTAATTAAAAAACATAACAAGTTAACGTCTTACTTTATTATAAGTCTTAAAAGACTTTATGTTTATGTCTGTACCATGAATCATAAACATGTTTAACTAAAGTAATTATGAACACAACTCTTGGTTTCAATTATAATTTCAAGTTAATTTATTTTACTTCACAATAATGTAAGACTACATTATTTTTCATTTATGTCATTCCAAAATACATAAATAAACAAATTGAAGTAGTATTAGATTACTTCATTTATTTATGTCATTCTAATAATACATAAATATTTAACTTGAAGTAGTCTTATATATCATTTTGACACATGTTCTAAATACTTGTCTAATTTAGAAACTGCAAATATGTCCATGCAAGGTCTGACTTCACATAGAGATTTACTTTGTTGTTGCAATCTCGCCAAGTTCTGACATGACGTAAATTGTAACACCAAGTGTTTCTTGAATTAGATATGTACAAGTTATATTAGAATGTTAGTCTCTTACCTTGCGGTCAAGAGAATCCTTTAAATCATATACATATATGTTGTACCTTGCACACAATATAGATTTCTCCCACTTGTGCATGGAACAACATCATGTAGCGATAAACAACACGACATATGTTTGTTTATCGACTAATATGATTGTGTCATTGATATTAGCATAACTAGTAGATATAGAACCACTTTATTGTCTAATAAGGAAGCGTACATGACTATCCTTGAAAACATAAGTGTCTATAAGTGGAAAGTAATTATCTTAAGACATTCTAGAGATAATGGGTTACTACCAAGATGACAAAGCTTGTAACTCCCATCGAATTAGAGATCTTACATTAATTCCTTATTCAGTAATAAGAACAAAATACTCCCACTGGATTTGACAACATTGTAAGTGTTGTATTAACCAGTGAAAGAAAATAGTGTTCTATTTACTTCCCTACACTTTTTTAGAAAGTCTATACATAACAATTACTTATGTACTAAAAGAGTGTATTCTACTATGTTGATGATGAATTTATCCATCAATGCTATTAACTTGAAAAATTGGGCATGCAATTTCTTTCTTAATAGTTCTACTATTCCAACTATTGTAAGTAGTACCTTTAAATGGTCAAAACACAACAACTACATAAAATATGCTAGTTTATCTTTTACCAATTATGCAGTAATTAGTCTAGCTTCTAATTTAATAACTTAGAACATATGCAATTTTCTTAACTATTAAAATTTGCTTACGAGTTATGTATTTAGAATTTAGACAATTCTAATTGTCCTATCATACCTTTCTTCATTCATGAAAAGGAATAGGATTGAATCTCACTCTTTCTTATGAAAAGAGGACTAGGTTTATTCTCTTAGTAAAGTTGACTCTACCAAAAAACCTTACGGTGTAGATCAATTTACCAATACGAAATAACCTCGTTTACGGTTTAATGTTGCATTAATACATTTAAAGAATTAGCAAAATTCAATTTTAGTATTTTCGATAATTAAACTTTTCAAGAAAATAAAATACCCAAGGTAATATTCATATAACCATAGAATTTTCTCGAAAACTAGGATCCAAATTATCGTAGTTCCATTACATCGTTGATCCGCTAGTAACGAAAGCACATAATAAGGTAATCTGTCGAACAATAATTGGCAAACAATTTCCAATTCCTAGATCATTATGGGATTTATATTTTCCAACGCTATTGCAAATATAAACATGTTTCATCCCATCTTATGCCATTGAGTCCAGGTCTCACTTCCTACTCAACTTAAGTGTCTAACTTAAAGAACTGCAAATATGTCCATGTAAGGTCTGACTTTACATAGAGATTTACCTCTTCATAACAATCTAGCCAAGTACTGTCATGACGTAAATTGCAACTTCAAGTGTTCCTTTTAATTAGATGGCATATAACTTAATTTAAAAGGGTACTAGGTTTTGATTTTATGTGGTCAAATCAAATATGTACAAAGATGTCATGCATTCATCTTGTAGCATAAATTTAATAAAAAAAACTTTTTATTACCAATTCATAAAGATCAAATTATCAAAGTTTTGATTGAGGTATTGGGTTCACCAATCAAGGAATTTAGTGTTAATTATCATCCATTATACCGTACTTTTGCATAAGTATAAACACTTAGTGTTTGGGATAATTACCACCGAAGTAGCGCATGGAATTAAAACTAATTAGCCTTAAGATGAGTTTGCACATTCTATGGCTTACTAAGTAGCTCCATTCGAACTTACAGGGGCGGAGGACCGGTGGCGCAAAGCATAACCTAAGACATCCTTTCAGTGTGATTGCATGCTTCTTTATTAACCCCTTTATAGTTCATTCTAATGGGTGAGCCGTTCAGTCATTTGTACCAAAGTCACCAATCAATTAAACTATTGAAAACTTAACTCTTCCAAAACAAATCAAATTTCGCCATTGTTTAGTCCGTATTATTTTTCTATTCAAAATTACCCTTTGCTTAAAACTGTCGCACATAATAAACAAACAAGTAATACCAATAAAAAATAAACTACTAAAAAACAATGCGCACATAATAAACAATTTATACGTGTAAACAAGTAGCCACATGCAACTTATTCGATAAAACCCTATTAATAATCAATATCTAGGTTAAATTAATGTATATATTAATTAGGGCTTGCACTCTCTCAATTCGTAAACCCATAATTAATAATATACCAAATTGCACATAATTGATTCATTAATATATGTAATTGGAGTCTTTCCCAATTCAAGATTTATAAATAAATAAATATATCTCAACAATTAAACAATATCAAAGTAACTTATCCATGACAAATATGCATATATTATCATGGATATATCATAACAATTATACAAATAGTCACAAGATCGCATATTAAAAATTCCATGACACATAACAAATTATTCATGAATTAATCACGTAACATATATATTAATTCTAGGTTTCGATAAGGTTAGCAAACAATTTTCAAAACCCTAAAAAATTATGTATGTGTCGACATAAAAAAATAGGGGTACGCCCCAATTAACTAAAATATCGACCAAACACAAAATTAAACATAAACCCTAGATTAACATATCAAACAACATACAATTATTTGTTTTATTACGCGTTTATGTAATTAATTACTCATTAAAAACCAATGACTCGTGATGCCACTGTTGGAATTATATAACATGACAATCAAATAAATAATCACAAAACATCAAAGTATTCAAGCGGAAGCGTATAGGATTTATTAACAAATAATTAATTAACATAAGAAGAATATATGTACCTTTTCTTGATTCTAGCTCAACAAGAATCAAATCCACAAACTAACAATTGGGATGAACCCTAATTAAGGTTTATAGGATTATGTGAATTACCCCTTACCGTTTTGTAATTCAATCCAAGAATAATAACAAAAGTATGTTATTACTATGTTCTTGTACACACGTACTAAACCGAATTAAAGTAATTCTAGTTTTTATAAAACAAATAACTTGATGTATTTGAAAAGAGTAGATCGACACCCTAAAGGGTTATACGATCGGTTTGTATTAAGAAAAACACACAAACAAAGTTTTAGGTTTAGCTTAATGAATACAAGAGATGGAAAAATAAAACCCCTAGCCTTGTTTATATACCCAAGCAAACTTGGTGAACAAGTTGGTTTTTGTTTCCATGTTTCTCCTTATGGCCGATCGGTTTTGAGTCCCCCAAGGGGATTCCAGAACCTTCCCAACTTTTGCAATTAAGTCCTTTTCCAAATACCTTTAACGCCTGTTAGTCCATTACATTAATTACTTAACGTTAGTTAGTTATTTCGTTTAATAAATAAATAAATATAACGTTTATATTTAATTATTAACTTTAAATTCTCATACGTAAAGTGTGCAATCCCATAGTCTCGAGTTCGATCCTAACTCACGTCTACTAATTTATATCCATAAAACCAACACTAAAGGGGTGAATATTAGTTACATGAAATCATGATATAATCTATACATACGCCGACTCAACGCACTCTTCATATCTAGGATGCGTACATGAATCCACGGTCATGGTCTTTTATATGTCATGCGTCAGGGTTTATGCAAAAGCATGCATCTTTAATAGTGAATCAAAGCATAGTTTAACCTATATCCATATCATCTAATGCCTTTGCGTTTTCTTTTTGCTTGAGTTCTTGGCGTGAGTTATGGCGGTTATGATTTCGTTTGAGATTTTAGAGAATGTCTTCTCTTAAGGTTAAGGAAGCCATGAAATACATAGCATTTAAACCAAATAAGAAAATCGTGAACTAAACCTATGTGAATGAATGCATGCTTATACGTGTCGACATTCATGCATTGCATATCACGTGTATTTTGTTTCCTGGTCATGTGGTTTTGGCACCTTGCGCATACATGAGAAACCTTAAAATAGATTGTGTTGAATGCTAAGTATAACCTAATATAATTACTTAAAAATCTGGTTCTTAAACATGCCTTATCAGTGGCGGATCCAGGAATTTAAGTCGTGGGTAGCACAAAACATATATCTTGGCTCACTTTGATTTATAGCTCATTTCACTTCATTTTATGCTAACGAAAAAACGAATATCAAAATCAAAACCAATAGAAAAATTGGCTGAACTTTGGTTACAAAAGAATATTGTCCATAGATGACATTTATCAAGTAAATTTTATTTAAGGTTTTTTGAATTTGTGAATCAACTAAGCAAAAGTAGATCTAAATATCTAATCAATAGTAGAAAACATAATTTTGTTAAATAAAACTAAATATAAAACAAAAGCTAATTGGTTTATAAGGGTCAAAATCAAAATAACTATTTATATCCTCTTTCT